>OZ020166.1:11395219-11445276 GCA_963971145.1 Sussaba pulchella
CTATGATTAATGAGAAAACGAAAATATCATGATTCCTGTTCCTTCACCGTCGATAATACAGTTTTCTGCTCACTGAATAATTCTACGCTCTTTACAATCGGTATGAACTTCAATTCGCGCAGTTTCATAACGTTGATTGTCAGTCTCTGGGCCGTTGGTAAGTAACTTATGCCTAATAAAATATTTCCAAACTCCTGTAAAATTTAATAAATTAGATACTTTTTTACAGAGTTATGATTACAATCTTTTGAAATTTAGTATGGAAACTCACCCGATCGGACGGCTTCATCCTATAATTCAACATATGGACCTCCGGGCTACAAAATATCTTCTTGACCTCTTTCAACGGCAATCTGAGATTCGAAAGTTCCGTGTGATTGGCATATCGATCGTGGTCGTAAACCGCGATATCGAGGACCCATTCCTGATGAATATGCAATTAACAAATCATAGTAAAAGTGAAATCAGTCAGCAGTCCAATTCTTCTTCGACTTTTCCGCAGGCGATAATGCGTTCTTTAAAGCTGCATCGCATCTAGCATACCGACCGAAACGCCGATAAGGCAGAAATTGCGAATGGATAAGCATAATCTGTAATAGAAAGTGATCTGCCCCGATTGATCTTTCGAACGAAAAATGAGGATATAATTTTCCGTCTCATGATTCGGCAAAATAAGGTTCTCATATTTTGACCGACAGACGACACCGGGGCGAACAAAGTTAGATATCATAAGATAACTTCGATTAGACGTGCACCAACGAGTACTTCACATCGCCTCAAGGGGCGCTGCTGTCGGTCGGGTATTATCTGGCGCCAAATTTAAATGTAATTTCTGAATGATTTGAGAAATTGTTTGAACTCGACGAGGAATCTTATCGAGCCTCGACGTTATCGAGCCAAAAACGCTTTTGTTCATAATTTAACACCTAAATTGAACTCCCCGACTATAATCTTTGTGCAGCTATCATTATATATGTACTCGTACCAGCGCTGATAAATTAAAAACGATATGAATTATCACTGGGATCAGGAGTTATACCTTGGCCTCGTGAAACTTGACGTCAGAAACCACAAATGTCTCACGATAAATCGGACTGGCTGTGTGCCTTATGCCTCTTGTCCTGAAGCTGTGCAGCTTTTGTTTATTTCTCTTTGTCCACGATTGCTTGACGATATTGAGAGCGACGTAAGGCTCCAGAGTGCAGTTGTATTGCTTTGGAGGAAGGCTCGATACAGCCTGCGTGACACGAACGATTGTTAACTCAGCTTATCAAAGCCATTTGACTTTTAACTATCGTCAGATCTCGCTTTATTTTTACTTTTTGTTGAAGTCAATAATTGCGACACATTTATTTCTCTTTACACTCAAGCGAAATCACACAAAAATAATATAAAAATTATGGAGATGAGGAAAACTGCAAGAGGCTTACCTCGATGCCAATTACGAGTTTTCCAGTAATATTTTCGTCTATTGGCGGCAAATATTGAAGACTCATCGTCAATTCAATCGGAAATTCTTTAAATCTGTTGTCGTTTCGCTGTTTCTCAGATTGTATAAGATTCTGTAAAACAAAAAATTGTTACATGAAGGGTTTATGGTTACGAGATGTATATTTTGATAAATATTTCGTTTGGATAATGAGCATTGCAACTTACAATGGTCGACGTTGTTTCCATACTTTCGAACGGGACATTGTTCGAGTTCATGGAATCTCTCTGCGTTTCTGCCACCTCACAAGTGCTTCCTGCGTATGATTGAATGAATAACAATTGTATCATCGTCACGACAAACTTTTCAATTCATTATTTCTATGTGTAATTGTTGTTAGAATTGTAAACTTAGATCGGTATTCGTTCCGGAAGATTTTTAAAACAACAGAGAAAATATATTTCTCATATTTGATATTAAATCTGTTGATTTATATAATATATATTTATTACCATTATTATATATTATTACCATTTTCGTAGAGGCTTCCAAGTCGCCACGATCGATAGCTCACGTCGCCCAATTTGAAATTGTCATTTTGTTGACTGCTGTATTGGCGTTGCGGTGTCTTGACATCCGTCTTTGCTTCGTCGAAGCCAAAAATTCCGCAAACGAGAAATTTCAATTATTCCGACTCCATTATGAGTCTATCAGTGTAAACCCGCGATGCAATGGATACGAAAGAAATTATAATGGAATTGAAGAATGCATAAAGCGAGAGTCGAGGTGAATTGATGGTGACGATAATTTCTTTTCCTTTCTCAATTCATCTCAGTAATGCGTCGTGGATAAAAATCTTTCAGTGTTTCGATAGTTTCATAAAAGAGACGATAATTTGCACGCCCGAACCTTTCATAACAATTTTTTTATGCAGTGCTTAATGGGGTCGATTGCACATAGGAGATTTTATCAGCGTCTTGGTCCATAGTTCAGATATTAGAATTTGTGAACAGACAGATCAAACAACCAACCGGATAATTATTGCACCTGTGTTATCACGTAATTTTACGACAATTTTTTTCATTCCTCATTTATAACTATTATTTTTATCGAAGCTTTGTATGTAATTGCATAACCGATATATGCAGCGTGAGACTGAAGCGCTGCGGACCGAAGAAAACGTTATGCGTGTCGGCGATAGGCAAACGGATAGAAGTTGTAACGTCTCGAATGAACAGCCGACCCATATGCATGTCTTATAATATACATGCCCGCACGTATGCCGATACTTTGAGCGTTATGTATGCGTAACCACCGCAATCTGCGTGTTCACAATTTTCCGTGAGAATTAGTCACCGATACATGAAAAAAATAAATGCGTGATAAAAAAATATAAAATAAATAAAAAAATTTAATTACAAGAATGTCTATTTATGGATTTTTTAATGAATAATGAACTCCGAATATTGTATGAAATATACATAAAGACAATAATAAATGAAAATTATTAAAATGAAAATCTTGATTTTTTGGGTGTAAATAATAGAAATGGGATGAATATTAGAAAACAATATGGTAAAAATGAAAATTAACGACAATATTAAAGTAAAATACCAACTTCGCGCGTGCAAACGAATGAATTTCTCTACGAATATCGAGTACCGTGTTAAAATTAACTCAACCCTACTCGGAGCTCACGATCATGTTAAAACAAAGAAAAAAAATTCCGGGAATTTATCTCGCTGTTAAGACCCCGCTTTAAGCATACCCACGTACTCGGTGACCAAGTACGTAGGCGCTGATGGTTTATTACGAATGTGCATCGGACGGAAGCAGTGGTGGCGATTGGAAATGCTGGCGAAAACGTGAGGTGGAGATTAAGAGACCAATTGAGCTGGTAAGATTATAAATATCTACACTCGTTGGCTTGCCAACCGGCCGATACAGCTATTGGCATACGAGAATCTAAGGTCTTACTGGACGGATCGTCGGGCAAAAAGTTACTTCAGAACCGGCGAATCGTGGATTGACAATTCCAGATCATGCCGTACATGTTTGGTCTTACAAATAGCTAAAGTAATATCAAATTAACACTTAGAAATATTAATTATCAACTTTTAATAAGAATCGAAGTCAAATTCGACGATATTGGCGTGTGGTTGACTGACGTTTCGTCAGTGACCGTACAACTGTTTCAACTCTTTCAGGCAATACTCCTCATTACTTCAATTAATTTCTTGACAATTACTCAGTCGATTAATTTAGAACTAAACATAATCGATCTGTCGATCTTAAATCTCGATGATATAATATTTTCAGAATTTTCTGTCATTTAGTTCCATTCGTTTTGCAGCCATTAACGTCTGCAGAAGCTGTTCTCCCTTAAGACACCGTGTTAAATTCACAAATTTATAACTACTAAACCATTAAGTGAAATATCGAAAATTATTCATGGATTATTATTCAATCAAAAACTATCATTCCTCAAATTTTCAAGAATTTCTGACATTGATTAATATCTATCCAGTGATACCTTAAACGGATTTCGCACAAATTTTCCCGCATAGACTGCCAATGACTGGACCGGCTGTGGAACGCTCGTATCGCTCGCGCCATAATCAGTCGCCACGTTGTATGCGCAGCCAGGTGCCAAGTGCAATCGGGGCACGAGTATAATAACTTGGAACACTCGTTCCTCATTAACATCGATCAATAAAAGCTAGACACTGAGTCGCACGATAAATTAATCGTGGCTGCGCAAAACCACGAAAGCATCGTAATTATCGAAGTACATCGGATATAGCTTACTTCGTCGTCTCGTGCATTCGTAGCCGAGGCAACCGGGCGTGAAGAAACACACGGCCGTCAAGAAAACGAGGATCAACAATCCGGATCCAATTCCAATGAGAAGAATCTGGCCCGACGGGCCAAATAATTCGTCGTACACCATTCACTGCGAAACATTGCAAATAAGAGCTTTTTCTTCAACGAGTTATGAGAAGGATGTATTTATAAGATAACAACAAATTCGGAATATAATTAAAATGTCGATGGGAAATATTTTATTAGGTATTTTATTAGGCGTTAGGTTGATTTGGTTAGGTGGATTGATTGGGTTTGAGATCTATTCGAATACTGGTTCCAGTTGACATTGAAACTGAGAAACTGAGGAGAGTATATAATTCTAGAAACATGTTTCACATTCTATAGCAGTACGAATATCAGTACGCATGTACTGCTACTGTTAACCAGGTAGCCGTCACTATACTCGTCCACCTTGATACATCACAATTATCATCACAAGATTATATCCTTCCGACACCAAAAGATAACGAAAAGAAAACTTCTGTTTCAGAACCGCTAAATCAATAATAATTTCTTCAATAATTACAAGACAGTCAACTCAACGTTTTCGCGACTTTGCTCGATTCAACCGCCAATTTTACAACGAGTTGTGCACAAAAAAATAATTTAAAAGATAACGAATACTAACGAAAGTTGACATGAGTTTCTCGTGGCGGTAAATCACTTGACTCACGTGTTTGCGGACGTTTTGCATTTTTATTAGGCACTCGCGGGTGTGGGTATATTATCGTGTAGCGAGTTTCCGTCTCACTGGTACAATAATTGTATCGCGGTTGAAACGCTGCAGCCTTCTTCGGAGGCCATCGCGAACTATCGCGTATCTTTCCCGTCCAGCAGCCACGGTGGATTCGTCACGGATTTTGCACACGGCCAGGATACCCCAGACGCACTTGGACCACCTGAACACATCTCCCGGTACACGGAGCCGCTTCATCTGCTTCGCCATGCTCCCTCCGTCTCTTTGATCGTGAGAGATGAATTCCCGACTGAGGTACCGAGCACGCATCGCGATTCTCACACGTTTATTCAACACGGACGGAGTCACAAATTGCGATACCGGACGGAGATTTTTTTTCCGTCATAACAGAGAAATAATGTGACGAGGAGACGGTACAAGATAATTGGGGATATTGGTTTGGTGTATAAATATTTGCGATTGATAACAAAAATTGTGAAGCTGAATGAATCGAGTAGTTAATTTGGTATATAAATTTAAAATATTATCGAATTAATTGAAACCATAAATAAGAATGAATTCATCAATGATACATTTTTATAATAAATACATATTAAGACGATATTATATGTGTGGCAATAAAAAAATAATTTTCAATAAATATTGAAATAAAAATAATATCCAATTAATATATAATGCGTTTTGATATAATAATATTATAAAATATACGTATTTGTGGTGTTCTACTACAAAAAGTGAACAAAGAATATGAGGAGGTAATGATTTCGGATTTGCAATGAAAAATCATTATTATTCGAAACTATTAAGTCATAGAACAGTTAAAAATAAAAAATAAAAAAAATTATTTCCGTCAATATAAAATATCGTTGCGACAATGTAGCGGGATCGACGTACTGACACGAAAAATAGTTGCGCAGAGAAATAGGCACCGTCGACGAAACCGTACAGTTAGATCGTCACGGACAAGCGCTAATCGCACCCGCGCTCGCGTCGTAACGCAAATTACAACTATTATCACAGCGCGATGACCAGACGCGACATGCCGGTTCCGTTACGGTTTTGGTGGAGTCAGCACACTGCGATCAGTTGTCAATGCAACTGCGCGGAGAAATGACAATTTCGTTGACAGCAGTATAAAAATAATTCGATTGAAATTTTAACGGCAGCAGCTCTAATATTACGATTGTTATAAAAATGGATACAATCAAAATAATTGATTTCATTGCCATTTTCGATAATAAACAAAATAATCTAGGTTAACTAGAAAATGAAAACAATCGAGATTCGTCGACGAAAAAAGCATGGCAAGAAAGATTTTACATTTGTTAAAAAAAAAGTTACATAAATTATGACTTCCGGTTCCACAAGCGTGGCAGTAAACAATCAAGGCTGTGTTCCAGATCGGCTCTGAATCACCGACCACACAATATCTGAGAGTCCGATCCAAACCGAAACAATCTCACAAAATTCAGTGTAATGCAACGAATATTATTCGTGAACGTGAGATGCAAATGGAAAAAAATTGTTTGAAATTTTCTTACAATTTCATTTTTTAAAGGCTTTGAGAAATTTTCAAGGTGATTTGACGTTCTGACGAAGTCATGGTCATCGCGCCTATCGATAACGTCTCGACCGTCGCAATTATATTTACGACCTGGTGCATTGTGGCTGTACGGGAATAGCTTGTCATGTGCATATAGATGGTTGTTATTATTATTATTATTATTATTATTATTATTATTATTATTATTATTATTATTATTATTATTATTATTATTATTATTATTATTATTATTATTATTATTATTATTATTATTATTATTATTATTATTATTATTATTATTATTATTATTATTATTATTATTATTATTATTATTATTATTATTATTATTATTATTATTATTATTATTATTATTATTATTATTATTATTATTATTATCATTATTATTGTTTTATATACGCGATATTTCATTCAAAGTTTTTTCAATATTATTATTATTATAATTATTATTATCATCAACATTATTATTACGCCGTGAAAAGAGTAATTTATGGGATAATAATTTTCTCATGAGCGGATAATAACGTGTGACGTAATTCCGGTTCGTTTTCAAAGCCACACAGTTCAAATTACAACGTATGCTTTGGACAGACTGTGTGTAAAATTATTATTCGATAAATGACATTTTTCGTCAGTGACGTAACGAAATATTATTCTGTCAGACGTAATTACAAGCCAGCATTCGGTACGTTGATGGTCCAGTTTCAATAAGTCAATGGCAACAGCGATCGCTAATTCGTACCTACTCCTCAGAAACTTTACAATTTGAAAAAAGTATTGAACAAACGAAATAATTTGTTTCCCTGTGAACATTTTTGATAACCCTTAAAAAATTGTATGAAACTTTACGAAGATACTTACTCAGCTCCGTAAATATCCAATCATAATGATATCGGCTCCGATTCCGCGTGCCTTCAACCACCGTAA
The DNA here is from genome assembly GCA_963971145.1 of Sussaba pulchella. Classification (NCBI taxonomy): domain Eukaryota; kingdom Metazoa; phylum Arthropoda; class Insecta; order Hymenoptera; family Ichneumonidae; genus Sussaba; species Sussaba pulchella. Next base: position 11,402,699 of record OZ020166.1, read on the forward strand.
AACCTCGACGATTCTACCAAAAATGTATCCAACCACAATTATGCAATTCTCTTTTCTCGTTACAGCACCAACCTTCGACCGCAATATTTTTTCTAAATCAAAAAATATAACACGTCACGCACAAATTTCAAAAATTATTAATAAACCGTCACGTGGACGAAAAGTCTCGATCAAACGGAGAGACGGAAAGAAACGAAAAAAAAAAAAAAAAAAAATACAATGAAAAAACTCGACGACTTAAGGCGACGGAGCCAGCACCTTCTGCCTCGACTGATGTACGTAATATCTACGTCTGTGCCCGCGAACCAGCAGTTCTTTTCCGTCGAACAACATTTGTACAAGTGCACGTAACGCTCTAAACTTGTGTGCCAGCTGGAAATACGTGTATTAGTCGGTTCCGTCGATTGTAGTACGTACACGACGGCTTTGCCCACGACTATTGCACATACGCAATTCCATGCGGGCTCGACACAAGAGCAACGCGTGGTGCCACCGTGGCGTACATGAACCGACACACGACCGAGTTTCAAACGCGCGTTCGCCCGCGCGCAATCGTCACGGAGACCGCTTGTGTTATCGCGAGATAATTTACCAACACGAGAACCCGAGTTTTTTAGTAGACTTTTATCCGGTTTTCTCATTTGCCTCACTCCATTACCGCTAACAAAAAACTCTCATCGCATTTTTCAAACCGCGTGACCTTAGAGCGCGGTTGTTTTAGCGTTGTGAGAAATAATGCGCTTTTTTCAGGTTGGACTGTGTTACCTTGGATATATATTTTTTTTTACGGATAGAGAACGTGGTGTCGGGAGTGTACGATGCAGCATTGGCTCGTCGTTGATATTATCGAAGGCGGCAGTTTGGTGAATAATTGCTTTTTGTATTTTTACAGGTGTCCTGAATACGGCGAATGGCGAAGCTGTGTGGAGACGGGTTCTGTAATGGTGCAAGATCGAGGTTCAACAGCTATTTTATTGGGGGAGGAGGAGAAGGAATTGATGATTAATTTTTTATGAATTACATTTTTTGAAGGAATGAGATTAATGTGATTGGCCTGAATTTTTTTCGGCCGGTAAAATTCGGCGTTACCTGTACGAAAAAAAATATGTTGATCTTTTTTTATTTATTTTTTATTTTTGATCAGTTGTTTTGGATTAATCAATGATGACAACTTGGAAAAATAGTCCCTAATGGTAGTAGAAGGTCCTGCTTCTGTAAAAATTGTCTGAAACAAAAAAATTATGATGGATTATTATTCAGTATGAAAAAATTTAGCGGCAGGCAGGATTTTTTCCTCGATAAAAATTAACAAATCGATGCCGATTTCAAAATTGATTTTCGAGTTTGATCACTTTTTTCTACAGATTTTCGTTTAAGAAAGTATAAATACGACATGGAAACTTCTCGTTTGAGACCTGCCACTGGTCTCAAAAATTACATTTCGGGGAAAAAAGCGCGCCCAAAGTTCCAAAAACGTCATCTTGATACGAAACTTGTACTCACGGGACTAATCATCGGTGTCAGGTCCATGCAATATCTCTCCAAAAATGAACAATCATTTATTTGCATCAGAAATTTTATTTCTCCTAATTCTCCGCTCCAATGGTCCATCTCGCATCATCTCAACCTCTCAAAAAATAATTCTTGACATTCTATGAAAAAGAAAATTCCCCTTTTCTCTTGCGGGATCATCGAAAATACAGAATAACTCATCTCCTACATTTATGGTACACCTTTATGGTACACAGTGTCGGTGAAATTACTCGTTACAGAAAAAAGAAGAGTGGGGTGAGCATTGACGCGACTCCCGTCGTTCCTCCTTAATTACGATCGCGGTGAAGCAAATTGACTCGAAGCCGCATTATATTGCCTATTATCATTGCGAAACCCACGGGGCCGTCCAACGGAGCCGAAGAGAACCTCGTGCCGGTAACCGCTCGGCCATGCTGCCTTCCTCGTTGATTTCCCTTTTATTTTCCACCGTCCGTGCTTTCCGTAAATCCGCGAGCCGAGTATGCGCCTATCGTTGTACACTTATGTGATAACGAGCGGTTTGTGAGTCAACGCGACACGGTTAATTTTTACGGAAGTGGTAAGTAATACGATAGCGGAAGGAACAAACAGACGCGAGGGTAGACGTTGTGAGAATCAACCAACCGTCTGAATCATTCGCTTCTTTGATCGGTATCAATGAACTCGATTTACGATTCTGTCCATTATTCGCGAAACTTTTCTCATTTTTAACGACCTTTCTCGTCTGCTGAACAATTTTTTCTGTTTGAAGGATTCTGGACATTTGGTTATTAAGCAATAGACGAGGCGAATGTGATTAGAAGGATGAGAGAAATGGAAGAGAAAAAAGGAGAGACGTGAAGGATTTAAGGCGTTGTCGTCGAAAAAATAATTAAGACGAGAGAGATGAGTCGGGAAGAGCTGTTCAGAACTTGAGAATTTCGTTGAGATTAAATGGCAATGGCGACTACGGATAACTAATTCAGATCCCGCTGGCGACACGATACAACATCAATTCTCATTTAATCCACCTAGTTCCGAAATTCGATATCACCAAGAATTTATCGACATACCACCTCCTTCCTCTAATTACGCATACCAATCACGTACCGTAACGAGACCAACGACACAAAGACAATATTAAAATGCGCATTCATCTTCGCAATTACCACAACCAACGATAAAACACACTAGAAACGCGTTACATCGGACAAATTTTTCATCGCCGCAAGTAATACGATCTCGATTATCCTCCGAGGTTCCTCCTCGATCAAAGATCACCGGCGCAAGGCCGCGCGGCACAACTCGCGTCGTCGTCGCCTGTGAAAAGGAAAAGCACTTTTATTTTCATTTGCTCGTAACGCTGGAAGCTATTTAGGCCTCGAGTGAATATTTTACGCGCTACGATCGAATGCCATTCAAGCTAACTCTGTTGCGCTTGGAGTACGATAAAGAAAAGAAAAACAATAATTAATAAATAAATAAATAAAATAAAATAAAATAAAACAAAACAAAATAAAATAAAATAAAATAAAATAAAATAAAATAAAATAAAATAAAATAAAATAAAATAAAATAAAATAAAATAAAATAAAATAAAATAAAATAAAATAAAATAAAATAAAATAAAATAAAATAAAATAAAATAAAATAAAATAAAATAAAATAAAATAAAATAAAATAAAATAAAATAAAATAAAATAAAATAAAATAAAATAAAATAAAATAAAATAAAATAAAATAAAATAAAATAAAATAAAATAAAATAAAATAAAATAAAATAAAATAAAATAAAATAAAATAAAATAAAATAAAATAAAATAAAATAAAATAAAATAAAATAAAATAAAATAAAATAAAATAAAATAAAATAAAATAAAATAAAATAAAATAAAATAAATCAAAATAAAATACGTGGATCAACGACACAACGCGATGGAGAGAGAGTCCAGTACACCGTTCGGAGCAGCATTGCTCGGCCCGGGCTCACGGTGTTGACCTCGATCCTCGATCACCGATCCGAGTTAGCTTCACTCGTCGCGTCAACTCTCCTTTCACTTCAAAACTATCTTTGCGGACTTCTTTACGCACCGTCGACGCTGCCAGTAGTCGCGTGTCCACCGTACCTGCCGTTAGGATTTTTCGTGTCCAGTTAATCGACTTTACTTGTGACTAAATGTGACGATACATCGGCGGTTGTAACGTGCTAAAAGTCGGATCGATAACAGTAACATTGCAAAGCGTTCGAGTGATTTCGGTTCTGTGAGTAACATAATTCGCGGTTAGAGATTACTCGCGGTTTCTTTCTATACGTCATTGAACGGGAATATTGTGATTTTAATCTGCGTACGTAGAAATCGATGCTGTAATTTCTTTTCAAATTGTGATGATTAATTTCTTCACGATTGAGCGATGTATTTTTTTTTTTATTCTATAAATAATTATTAATGACAATATAAGATTATGAATTTTATATCAATTATTTATAAATTATTTTATAAAATTGTATCAATGATATTATTATTTTTATATTGATATAATAATTAATATTAACGATAATAACGTTAATATGATTTTAATTATTAATTTTTCAAATTGAAATCGTTGGAATAATTATCGCCCAATAATCGATAGTTGATGGTGAACATTTTCGACTTTCTCACGTAGTCTACGTGTCTAAATAGATAAATAAATAAATAATTATTACTAATTTCCAATCATTACGATTATTTTTTCTAAGATTACTTCTTATTGGAAAAATTGTAATATTCGGTTCGGCAAATAGGAAATCGGTGAAATAATTGTTGCCTACGTCTCGGAGATACATAATCATCGATGATCACATTTTTTTATCGACTTGATTTGTCTTAATCCGTACCGTTACTCGTGCCTGATTTCTTTTTCGTGAATCTTCGTTGTCCTAGTGCGGTCACGGACTGGCTGAAAATGCGGCATAGGAATAATTGAAACAACTGGATTTTTACGACCCCGATAAAATAATCGAAAAGATGATGAAGGCCACGTTCCTGCGACTAAGCATTTTGCTACTCTTTTACGACTGTGAGTATATTCTTTGTGTGTGAATTCATAAATAAAAACCCTAACAAATCAATTAACTCTCACGCTTCGTGATTTTTAGCCTTTACCTCGTTGGAACGTCAAGCGTTTTATGAGCAATCAAGGCAATCCTTGAATATCCAGGTCCACCCTAATTCGAGCCTACAAAACTTGTCTCATGTCAATTCTATTGTTATACACGTTAATTATGTGAATCTGACGAGCGGTTACATCCCAAACATATTATCCACACATGCACAAGCTAATTAACAACTTCAATTCTGAATTTCGATGAATCATGGTTCCAAAATTTTTCTCCTGGGATATTAATTTACGTATCGAACTTTAAATTCGACGTCTTTGCACTTACCACTTTTCGTATGAAATACATCGATTCGACAACTGCTAAAAATATCACTAGATCTGTTGCAATATAATGATGATAATAATAATAATGACAATAATAATAATAATAATAATAAATCTTATAATGATATATCATATTGGTATATTAATGGTATCTGATACTCAGACTGAAAATTCATTAGTTTAGTTCTGATACTTAATTTTTCTCTGATTGATTTTCAGGTATCGAAGCCTTAATTATTCCGGAGGAAGTTCCCACCATCCTGTCCCTGATATATTCAAACATACCACCGATAAAGAAAGGTAAGTCCCAGACAAATATTCCAAAAATATCTGAGATACCATTTGGTAATATCAACACGAAAGACGTTGACTCGTCGCTCGTGTCTACAATTTGCATCGCTTTACGTCACAGAAAATACCTGAATGTAGGAAATAATAAAATTCTCACTTTCACCTTTTAACTCTTCTCGTGTCGAGTGCAAAATGGTTTGTTCAAAAAAAAATAATCAAACGCAAAGTTTGCGTGATGCCGAGTGTCGACCAATAATTACCATAGCAAAAGTTATTTCGCTCCCTCGGATGATAGTGAAAAGTCTCACGCGAGGCTTTAACCGGCGTTCAAGTGACTTTTACTTTTACTTTGACACAAACAGGAACTGACTCGAGAGTCGGGGTTGGGTTCAGACTCGGCGAACACGCCGATTTTCAGATTATCCTGGAATTGGGCCCGCAAAAGGAAACGGAAGCTATTGGCCCATCCAGCGATCAGAAAAGAAGACGTATGGTGAGACGATAACATTTTCCGGATTTACGTAACGTATTTATAAAAATAAAAATAAAAGTTTTTGGTAACGTATACAATTTTCAATGTAGGCGTCGAAAGCTATGTGTTGAGTTGATAGCTGTTATGTTAATCGAGGTTATCGATTTTAGGCAACTTTCGGAGCAGCTATGAGAGGAGAGATGGGACCATGGGCCCAATCTGTCGCGAAATATCAGATGCAGCTGAAGATGCAGAAAGAATTGGAGAGACTCAAACTGCTGGAGGATAAGCTAGCAAGGACAGGCCTCGAAAATGACGAGAAAGTTAACCAGAAGAAGGTTTGCTGCTAATTGAAAATTAATCATTAAACGATCAATCAATAAAATTATTAATATTGTTAATATCAATTCGTTCATTATATTATAAATAATATAATTCATTATATTATAAATAATATAATTCATTATATTATAAATAATATAATAAATAACTTGAGCTAGACTATTGCTTGTAGTCCTAATACTACTAGTTGCTAACGAATAAATTAATGAATATAATTAATATTAATTAACTTATACATATCATGAATAATATAATTCTATCTTCATTGGTTTTCACTCATTATATAATGAATAAATCGACCTTGGTTTAACTAAGGACGTTCAACGTGGAAAATATATTTAACGAGGCCATGAAAATAAATCAACTCGTATTTCCACAGGTGACGAGTGACAATTGGTTAACAAAATGGAGCAAGGGCGAGGACTCGTCGAATGATAAAGTAACATCGACAAAAGTGCCTCCCGGAGAAAGACTCACTCTGAACGTCAAAAACGACAGACGGGCCGTGCAAAATGGTGGAACTCTGACCGACAAAAAATACGATTTACAAAAATTGTTGAAGCCGCAACCAACAAGTTAAAAATTTCGCAAAAACGCTTTTATCGTTCGACGATCAGTGATGGGAAAACATTTTGGCGGTAATTCCGGAGGTCTTTGAGAAACGTCAAGAGGGTTTGATCCATGCTGGGGCGCCTGATGGTAGATTGAGCGAGCAGCATCCGAGCTCGAGGGGAAGAAGGTTGCTGGAAAACGATGGAAAACGTTGTTACCGACAGTCGGTCAGATTTTTACCCGTCAATACGCTCGATGTATTGCTCATAAAGCCGTTGTTCAGAATGATGTGCGCGATCAGTTAGAAAAACTGCAAAACTGGTCCTCTTCTCCGCCACGATCGAGATAATATACTAGTTTTCGGCCTGTAACAAAGACTGTAAATCATGTTTCTCGCTCGCAGTTGATTCCTCGGCCGAAATATGAGAACGGTTGACTGCGTCTCAGAATTTGTCAGTCAGTCGTACTCATTTTATACCTGCAAAATTAACGGTGGCGAGTATCAACACTTTACGAGAACACGGCTATCTCCCTTACGCTCGTAGTAATCTGAGAGAGACAGAGAGAAGTGTCATGTAGCAGATCGCCTTAAAAAATTATCACAAACCTGTTGAATCACTGTAGATTTCTGTAAATTATTTGTTCACTTGTACAGCTGTACAGATACTGCAAATACGTGTAGATACGCATGAAAAACGTTTTAGTTTTTATTCCATTTTATTTTACTAAGCCAATAATAAAAATCATTTATCACTTTTATTAAATTAAATCGACGGATTTTTTAATAAGCCTGACGATGGCGGTGGAAATGTAAACTCTCAAAGAATTGTTTTGGAGGTGTTGTCAATTTTCTTTTGAATTATCCACTCATAAATTTAATTCGATTTCTTAGACACTTTTATTGCGTTATATTACATGAATTAATATTATATCATTTGGTATCTCTTCGCTTGCAAATCACGATTAATCATAAATTTCGGTTATCTTTAGGCTCACGGAATCTTAGAGATTTACGTACTAGTACAACCTGCATTCTTACCATAACTTTGGGAAAAGACGCTGCGAAGATACAACCACAGTTCTAATTACAATATCATACATAGTTTGAGATTTCGATTGATTTTCGATTTCTCATTTTTTAAATTATTTTCAATCTGTTTTCTCTTTCGCCGATCGATCGATGATCCCAAAACGATGAATTATCGTCCCATTTCCTTTTTCTTAAGAAAAAAATGGATTAAGCTGAAATTTTTCGCGAATCAAATTTTTCGTTACGCTTTTCCGATAATCACGAAAATTTCGTACTTTATTCCATTTTTATTCTTCAAAATTTGAAACTTCAAAATTGAACGCGCGTTCCCGAATTTTGGGCCATTTTATCACGTGACGTTTATTTCCTCGTCGTCATCGTCGTCGTCGTTGTTCGCTTTTTCCGACGATCGTTGGGGACTCGCGGGCGGGCTCGTTTCCTGTTCCATTTTCATATCATCGCCGACCACGTCGCTCAGATCCGGATGGGGATTGTTTTTGTTCGGCAATGTTTGTTCCCGCGTACCACCGTGTTGCAGTAAATGTCGTTCCTTGTGATTTCGCCACTTCATACGACGATTTTGAAACCAAATTTTCACCTGCAACCAGATAATTTTTTTTTACATTCATATGACAACGAAATATAAAGAGAAATTAATTGATTTAAAATAATAATATTCGATTATTTCCCTGCAAAGAACTATTTAGATATATCTCAACATAATGAGGACCTGAAATGATAACCTACATGTTATGGAAATTTTAAAACGCTGTTGAATCCGTCCAGCTGTAACAACGGTTAAAAAAATCACAGCTAATAGAGAGATTTTAAGTTTTCGACTGAATTAGAAATTTGAGAAATTCAACTCGAATCATTCTCAAGTTATAACCCTTCATAACTCGAGAAGAACTTTACAGTATCCTCACACGCACTCCTATCACACCCATCCCACAAATACACAGCCATCCAAACCCCTCAAAATTTTTCCACATCTAAATTATGCCGACTCGAAAATCTCGACAACAATTATTTCCCCTCGCTTCCTCCACGAGAAAGCAAATTCCACCTTCCATCCGGACGTCGTCCGAGGGTCCTTTTTATTTTCATTTCCCGTTATTTATACGTAAAAGAAAGCCGATAGAGTTTCCCAATAGAATTCGCCAGCCCCGTGTGATAAAGGGACTCGATTTGGATAGTCGTTCGATGGGGGCCGATGATATCGAGAGGAATAACGGTGAGTTAAACGGGGATTACAGCTGCGCTAAACGTTCCTCCGGGTACGCCAACGACTCCGGGGGTTTATTTCAATCTGCAGGGGGGGGGGCAGAGAGGGCGGTTGAGGATGAACGCGAACGTTTGGCTTACCATCGTCTCGTCTCTGGCAACCCTCGATCCAATCGGATTCGTTCTCGAGTCCCGCCCCTATCGCCAATCGTTGCCGCGAATAGCTTTCCCCGCAGCATCCGAAGCCGCAGCGGCAGTAGCAAAGTTGCGTCTCCTTCTAGCTTCATAGTTTTCTCCGTATACATACAGGCCTCGTTTTACCCTCTTGTCGAGTCGGCATCAAAGCTTTCCAGGCTTCTCAGACCACTGTCTATCGCCGAGAAGCGATTATAGTCCAAAGACAAGAATTCCTATCTATTTCCAACGTTGAAGATCATAGTAAGGATTTCGACTTCTACTACGACGCACGTTATCCCGTCGTTAAACGAGCGACCGTCAAACGCACAGATTTCTCTCGATTCCTCTAACCCTCGAGCGGAAAATTTCTCAACCCCTAAATCCGAGACGGGGCATGATAAGCATTCAACCGCGTTTCAGTAAACACCGCATGGATGTATGTATATATACACGTATGTGGGTGAGTAGGTAGATTTGTAACACATGTGAATGTGAGTTTTGACGATTTTTTTTTCCGTAGTATTGAAGATTTACATAATTTGTCGACTCGTCGCTTACTTGAGTGGAAACAGCGTGAAGAATGTTGGATCAATGGAATCTTACTGTATCGAGAAATTGAGATTCTGAAGCATTCGAATCGAAATGAATTTCTTTGATGGACAAAAATTCCATATGTATTTTTTAATTGGGTATTCATAATTAATATGACGTATATTATATCTTTATGTATTTTTTCTTCAAGAAATTAGTTTTGATTCGAAGGTTCGAGTATTTCATGTGGTCGATATAGTATAAATAAAATATTTATATATAATTGTATAATACATATAAATATTTTGATTATGTTGCATTGCATTTTTCGAATCCCAAGGAAAAATATATTTTTTTAAATATCCTCTTCCTCCGACAGCTAACTATATGAATTCTCATTCGACACTGATTGTGCTCACGTTGGTCAACCCATAATAAATTGTCACAAACCCCGACTGCGGCTCGAACGTTGCGATATCCAATTAAAAATTGTGTATTTCCCGCTCGATCGTGCGAGTCGTTACATACATGCTCGCGGTATATTTTCGCGCCTTCATCTCGAGTTCCGAATCGTTATGTGATTCAATCGCACTTGCCGGGGTTTGAGTGCAACAACAGCCGTGAGCGAATTTTGCAATCCTTGGCGGACGCCTCCGGGTAAATATCGTTTGGGGATGACGGTGCCGCGGCGAAACGTTGACCCCACAACGACACCCCCCCGTCGCGGATTGATTTTATATATCCCCATGGCGAAGCTTATACTGCTTTCCGAATTTTCATTTGGATACCGGGGGCGTGTGCAGTTGACACCTCGACTCACCACCATCGGCTTTCGTTCTCTCCTTCTCTTTCTCTCTCACCCACGCGTTTGTGCGTCAAAGTATAGGGACGTATATAGATATATAAATATGTATAAATATATATCTATATGTATATTTATATACGCAACTCCCTCGCCCTTTCGGTCTGGCAACGTGAACGTGTCAAATTTTAACCGACAGCCCGGTCGAGGGAACCGACGCCATTTTTCAAACGTTGAAAAAATAATCAAGTGCAAAAGTTTTAACGAAGCAATTTAACTGTCGAGCAAACGATGGTTAAATTAAATTTTACTTATAGCTCAACTACTCACATCTCGTTATGAATCAATCGAATCGATTAACAAAAACAATTGTAACGAAATTAATTGTTTTCTTGAACGGCCGAAAATCTTCACCTTTTTGGAACGGAGTACTTAGTTTTTAATGTTGAAAAAATTTTGGGTGAGCATGGAATGAATGAATGTCGCAATATGGAAAAGTATGACTTGGATGATTGAGGTTTCATTCTTTCGTCGGTTGCTTTCTTACGGTGTGGAGCTCGAGGGTGTAACAAGGGTTTCTCGCGAGAAGTGATTGATTGTCCCGTCACCGGCAGACGCGGAAAGCACCGGAGAGCGTCGTATACCGACGGAAGAAGTAACAAAACGTCGCGGTATACTCGGACTCCCGGTAAGAACCTCCGTAGGTGTTCCACACCGCCATGGCCCTTTTATCGAATAACGAACAACGCTTGGATATAAATTTATTTTACAATTTTTTCTAGCTATTCAAAATTCTACTATTCACGAATAAAGAAAATGTTCAAATATGAAATTGAATTTTTTTTAATTAGAAGAAAAAAAGTTCTTTACGTATTTTTTTTAATTTGTTTAGTAAAACGTCGACCATTGCGAATTTTGCTTTGGTTTATTCCCATGGTGGCGTAATAGAAACGAATATCCACGATTTTTTGCACAATTAATTTGCGAAAAAAAAGCATCTAAATAACCTAAATCAAATTTTGGTAACATCGTGAAACGAATTAGGATATTTCTCCCCAATATAAATATTATCGACGGATGATTCCATCGTTGCCGAATCCCAGTTGCTCCGTATAATTCGGATGTCCTACTTCATACTAATTATAATCAAAATTACTGAAACATTAAATTATTCCGGTAACTAAATACCGTTTCAAAGCAAAAATTCGTTGCAATTAAACAAGAGTACAAACCTTCGACCGTGAAATGATTACCATTAAAATTATTCAATCATCCCAACAAATAAACCCCACCTCAAACCAAAACCACGTCCTAATCAACCCCGACAAAGAAAAACCCTCAATTTCGCAAATTCTCCTCCACCTTCGTCCCTCCATACGTGTCATCGCTCGAGTCAAATTCAAACCCCGACATTCTCGCTGTCACCGTGAATAGGTCACACAGTATATAACATATCAAGCGCAGTCGAAGGTGGATGCAAGCGATCCAACCACCGGGATCGAGTGGATTAGGCATATAATGACATCTGAAACGCGTTATAGAGTAAGCCCGAGTGGGTAATCGTTAAACGATTGGCTGCAGCCACGACACCCTCGTACTATCCAGGCGTTCAACCCCTCCCCTCTCCTCCCCCTCCTCCTTGCGCCGCCGTCATAACTTGGCCCGGCACTATCAACGACGTCGACGGCGGAGGCTCGACGACGCCGACGCCGACGCCGCACCAGCCACCTCCGAGCCACGTCGTTCGCCGTTTAACTCACCCCCTTTTCACCGCCTAGGTACGTTCTCCACCCACTGAAATACACCCCCTTTCAACGGTCGCGCGGGGGCAGGATGAAGCTACTGCTGCTGCTGCAAACCGTCGACGACGGCGACGACGACGAGGAGAGAGCATCCTCGAGTGTTCCGTTTGCTTCTCTCCCACGCCCGGGCGTTCGTGGTGCCGCCATCTGGCGCGCGTTTAATAAAAGACGATCGATTATGACGTCGGCCTCAGAAGTTACCCCTCCGAAGCGTCGAAAGAGGGTTGAAGGTGCGGGAGAAACGGAGATCGAGGTAACACAGTTACCCAGGCAGCCCGGAGTCGGCTTTCCGGCTCATCTCACGTTGCTCGAGTAAAGACGCTCGAGGCGTTCCAATGCACGAACGGTCTTGGTCGTGAATCTTGAGTTGTATGATTTAGAGAATGATAATACGAAGAGGTTTCATTCTCACGTGTTACGTTAGATGGTATCGATGGAGTCGCGGATCGAAGTTCCGAGTATTCAATGTTTCGACGGGTCGATGAATCGAATTAAAATGCATTGAAAATCAATGTACCTTCGAATGACAATGTCTCGAAAGATCAAAAGCCTGGAAAGGTATAAAGAGATATAGTGGTGCAGTTCGTTCGACCGCTAGAAGATTAGCCGTCATCTTGCAAAAAACGCATAAACGAATTACAATCCCATAGGCTTCTCGAAGAAAGAAACCGGTAGACGATAAAAAATGACTATATTCTGATTCACGAACTCGCAATGAGAATTCGATTCATCTCTAAATTCACAAAGACTCGACGATGGACCATAGTCGTGCTCTCGTCTAAATCACGAGTATGTAGCAGCGTGAGCGTCAGGCTGGGTGACTCCGGATTGTTATCATCATTCATCCCCGCTGGTTTAATAAAAGACGATCGATTATGACGTCAACCTCAGAAACTACCCCTTGGCGCGCTTGGCAAACCGGAGTTCGTTGAGAGCAAAGAAGCCGCGGAGGCGAAAGAGGCTGCGAGTGAAATGGAGATGGAGGGGTTCGACAAACACACACACACGCACACATTCGACATAAACCCGAAGCTCCAAGGAGTTTCGTGCAGTCCGTCGGATCAAACGCAAAGAAAAAAAATATGTATAATAAAACTTCACGCAGCTATTTTCCGCATCTCCGGCACGCCGTGCGTCGTATGGGTGAGGATTCGCGAGAAGGGCGCCGGAAGCTCCGATGAAATTCTCATGTTAATGCTCCAACAGGCCGAGAAACGGTCCGTAGACGTATTCTCATATATTTATCGTCTACAACCGTGAAAAAGCTCCGATCGAAGCACCAGTGGGTTATATTGATATCGACGAATATATAAAGATGGAGAAAAGGGCGAGGCACGAGGCACATGGCACTCGAGACGATTCTTGGGCCTCGGGGATTCGCCCAAGTGCGGCATTTGAATTCCGAGGGCTTGGGGAGCATCGAAAAGACATGTTTTTTCGTATTTTTCGGATTTTTTTGAAGGATGAATGTGGCAACGATTGCTATTTTGTGGATCTTCGAATTTTTGATTTTCAGATGGTGCTAGGGAATTTCTGTCAGAACGAGCTGTTATTTGATTGAAATATCGAATATGTACCTTGGACGGTATTTCGAAAACTGTGACTTTGATTGTACGGCGACTTCTCATGCCCGAGGAGCAAACAGCGAAGAAGAGAAATTTTCTGTCGACGATGGGAGGCAAGCATTCGTCTCAAGCTCGCCGGAAACAGAACCGGTGATTAAAGTTTATCCACAAAGGAGAAATGTGTATAGTATGCATATTGGTAAAGCACGGGGTTTCGCGTTGAAGCGAAGCTATTGTATATTCATGGTTTCTTAGCTACCGCCTTTGGAGCGAACACCACTGGGCTTACGTCTCTCAAAGTAAAATCCATAATGCATGAAGGTCCGCGTCGAAGAAAGAGAGCGAGAGAGAGAAGGAGGAGAGAGATAGACAGAGAGGAGAAAGAAGTGCGATGGGTGTGGGCTATGGATCTGGGTTCGAGTAGTTGTGTACGTTGCCCGAAGCTGCAAGATATTGCCGCAACGTTATATTCATGTTATGCCCTGCAAGAGGCAGCCTTTGTTTTTAATATCTACCGGAATTCCGGATTATAATGTCGCCAAGTTTCCATGATACGTAAATACAGCGCCCCGTGCGTAATAGTTAATAAAAGAATTTTTTTTATTATTCGCCGTGACGTTTATCTATATATTTATTTATCAATATAATACGTTTTATAATGGAATTTTATGGAGCAGAGGATGGAAATATTTCATCGAAAATATACTTTTTTCTGCTGCGCGTAATGAAAGATTTTTTTTATTGTTTATCGACGATAATTTATAATTTTCCAATATAATGGACGATAAACATATTTATCCGAAAATATTGGATTCACGCGAATAATCAAAAATCTATGAGCCATAAAGTGAATAATTCTGAACCGAACATTTCTCTCTCTCGAGCGAGCGCTTATGAAAGTGTCTTCATCTTGCGAGAAACCACGAGCGTGGTAGCCGCCTAGCGGTGGCTGTGGGACAACCATCCGCTCATTCGCTGCTCGCAACGATTCCATTGGCAACACAATGATAATACCCATTCCCATTATCGTGCTAAACCTCGATAAATACGTATCGATAAGTGCGGACAAATTTCGCGAGAGACATTGACAATCCATGATAAAAATATAAGAGTCTACTTCCGGTGATGTAACTGAAAGCTCGTGTGTCGATGAAATCTTTCGACGGTTGGAATGTTAAAAGCCAGTATCGCTGGAACATTGAGCGAAGCTTGAAAGGCAATACGAAGGCAAACTAAAGAGTATCGCCGGCTAATGGCTACAAATTGATTTGACTGATGGAATCCGAGAAACTCTATCCTTTCGACATACACAGACATAGTTAAACGCAGCGAAACAGAAACCGATATATACATAAGTGTATATATGTATATAAATACATACAATGAACGATCCGTCTAGCATGTGTCAGCTTCAGGTCCGTGGGAAATACGGGGTCTGCTTGTTCAGCCCCCTCGAGATTGACCGGCCGGCCGACCACCGGCTCTCTCACATGTATACATATATGTACACATATATAGATATAGATATATATCACGCAAGCTATATTAGTGCAACGCAACGTTTACGGTTTCTTGACGTTGGGATAACGCATTCTGCATAAACATCGCGTTCATCTGTTCATCGTTCTAATCATTCCTGAGATGTAATATCAACCCTAAGCCGGTTCGTTGGTTCCGCTACGAAAATATGCAGGAATAGAAAAAAAGGAAAAAGAAAATCTGAATTCTAATTCTAAAGTCGTAACAATCATTGAACAATGAATAATTCCTTTATTCTCATGCGCGGGTCGCTAAAGGTTTGTATCTTGCTGAACTATTTACGTCGGTGAGTAAATCTTACATTCGTTACTAATAGTTATGGTCAAAGTTATGTTTGAATGAAATTATAGATTGCTCTTCGATGAGATGGGATCGCGTGTCGCTGTCGCGATTGCGAATGGAAACGTTACGGAATAACCCGGTATAAATAATAGGTAAATATAATAAGTCGACTTAATACTTAATAAGGTAATAATAGGTCGACTGGAGAATGTTGGGTGGACTTTGTTTCCGCGGTTGGTTATCAATGGAAGCTGTCAGTACCAACGGACGGAATCCACTTTTGCGCGAGAGAAAACACTTGCGACGGAGGAAAGGATTCTTATAATTCTAGAAAATTGCGGCTTCACAAAGAGACTCAGTGAATGTCGTCAAAACTGTTCATACTTTCAAGCTATTCATGCGGTCTGTTGGATAAAGCGAGTAAATTATGACCGAATATTTAAAGAAAAAGACGCTTGTCGAGTTAATCGAATGCTCAATTCTCTTAACGCAATTATTTTAGAAATTTGAGCTCTTTAAAAAAAAAACATATAATTTTATCAATCATAGAATAGAGTAATTCGAAGAGTCAAGCAATTTTTGAATGGACAATTAAATGACTGATAAATATTCCAAACTGAAACTAAACTAATACAATTTTTTAAACTTAGCTTTATTACAAAAAAAATTCTTTCGGCCATTCAATTGTTTTTTTCTACATTATTATCTTCTATTTCAAAGAATTGCAAATCATCCCATGGATGAAGCTATTTGTCGATGGATAATTAGGTGACTAATGTACATGCCCACCGTAAATCACGGTCTTTGATCGATCGTCATCGACCAGTCGGGGGTTTGGCGCAGAAAATGGTGTTGTAATTAATCTGTCTAAATAGGATTGACGGACATGGTCTAATAATTTGGTAACCGCCTGCATAGCGTGTGGATGAATGTCGGTAAATTTTGGCAACCTTCCAAACGAGCGAATTGCTCTTCATGAATGCAATATCGTTCACCTTTAACCGGCGCATTGTCACGAGACCGGCAATATAACGAGTTCTCATGACAAAGCTTCCGCCGAGGACAAGAGACGGAAGAATAATAAAGCCCTCAAGCCACGGATGCCGGTGAACTCTTTTAAAATTTTTGGTATCTTGGCGTAGCAGCAACATCGCAGCTCGTAGCTTATTTTTTTTTCGTTTTTTTCTTTTTTTTATCTTCGTTCTATAACGTAGAAAAGAGAGAAAGAGAGAGAGAGAAGGCTTGAGACGCGTACCAGCGTGATCCTGACAAGCTGCCAAGCCGCAGGAAGGAAATCCTGGCGTGCGGTGTCAACTCGAATTATTAAAGAGATAGGAAGAGCCCTGCGGGGGTCGTCGGGCGAAGAATTTCTTTATTTTCCGGCCATTCAATTTCACTGAAACTCGAGTGGTGGGCTTCTTCGCCGTCGAGATCGCGTAATTGAAGATCGTCTCATTTTTGTGCTTTCAACATCATGAACGATTGGCGCAGGGAAGCGCAAGGGTGTGAAATAAAATACCGCGGTAGCACACAAGGGCGTTATCAATAGCCTGATTAAAAACCATTGTGGAAATTGGAAGGAAAACCGGTGTGAATGATTTTTCATTTATATAAAAAAAAAAAAATTATATTTTCAGGCATTTTATTGTGAAGTGTCTTCAGCCAGGTTGATTAATCTGTGATAATAAAATAATGAGTGATCGATTGTATGGAATTGCATACTTATATATATGCCATTGATTCGTGGAAAAATGTTTTTCCATTTATATCAGAAGAAAAAATATTTTTTCTCTCATCCCCTTAATCAATCTCATAGTAAAAAAGATCTACGGCTGAGGAAAAGTGATCCAACTGAATCGCATACTAATATTCGTTACTGTAAAAAAATGTGTCTTGCGAAAAATTTATTTCCAATCTATTTCAGATAAAAACAATTTCTCAAGGTATTTTATCCTACTTTCCCCAACCCCTTAATTAATTTGATAGTTAAAAGCATGAACGGTCAACGTCGAACAATCCTATTCAATCGCATACTAATATTCGTTATCGTTATAGTTATACGCCACTGTAAAACGTTGATAGGGAGGATAGCGATGGCGGTTATTAAAAACTTTTTTTTATCGCACAACTCGAGACAAACGGCCATGGTTGCCGAGCCGGCATCGGGTGCCCTCGAGATTATGGAGCGGCGAGAAAGGGCCGAAGCTTAATAATAATAAATTCGCATCGTTGGTTTACGACGCGGGCCGGAAAGAGTCGAGCGCGCTTCGGTCGAGCCAAAGCCAAGCATCGAGCAGCCGAGTCGGTGAGCTTTTCTCGTTGGGGAAAAGGATGCTGCTTAAGGGAAGAATGGGTGCCTGGTGCCGACCGATGTTGCGGGATAAACGGAAGCCGAGTCTCGTCCACCCACCTTCACTAATTACTTTAGTTATAGCCCCTCCTCTTCAGCGACTCGCATCTCAACCGCTCTCGTAAACTCCGCGTACACGGAAATTCGCGAAGCCTCTTTGGATAAATAAACGTCGTATCGTGATACCACTCTCTGGGCTTTGTTCTCATCCATCGCACGAGTTAAAAATAGGATTTAAAAAAAATTATATGTATTAACAACCTGAAATTTATATGAGCTTACAAATGGCACGATAGATAATTTTTTATTCATTCAACTGCGTTCTTTCACAACGTTTGAAGAATTTAATTTTTTTGGAATAGCAAGATCAGACGGATTCTATTTGTAAATAAATGGTCCGATACTTTGTAAATATCTGCAAGTGGTATAAATTACTCCAACATTTATGTCGCGATAAATATTTTTGAGAATAATTACTTCGGAATTAAAAATCCTTAATTAATATATGCGGAAATACGAATTATTGATTGAATCGATTGATTTTGCATAATTATTTGATCCGGGGATATTGTCGAAACCATTGTTTCAGGGACGATTCTCCAATTGGACGATACGGGCGACCCGGGCGTGAATGGTAAAGCGAAGCTTGCACATTGCACGCCAGAGAGTATTGGGAACGCGATGCAACCTCGAAATCGGCCCGCGCGTTCGTCCACATTTTGCGGGTGATCGATGTGTCGATAGCAGCCGAGTATACACAGATGGTGTTTCACGATAATACGAAACACCTTACAGCTTTCGGTCGGACCCGAGTTTCCGACAATACGTGCTTGACCGTTTCTGCGATTCTCCGCACAATGGTAAGCCTTATTTAATTTTTTTATTTCTCAATCGATCGATCAGAAGATAGCAATCAATTTAATACCAAATCAATGTTTAGTAATAAATAGTTATAATAGACTAACTAATTGTAATTAGCTATCCAATATCCAATGACTGATGAATATCAAGAATATCATCATTAATAAATATCAAATTAATATTCAATTTCATATCAATTATGTGGAATACTATCAAAAGCTACCAGTGAAAATTGGCCCATAATTAAATCTCAATGCCAAAAATGTAATAACCTCTTGTTCGACTTAATTCCCTTAGACCCTTCCACGCGACGACAAAGTCAGTAATTGCGACCAATCGCGACTCTGACTCGACATTTTTTTCCCGACGGTGCTGCCACGCGTCGGAGCAAACTAAACCCTCTAAGGGGGGGTGGGGGATGAAGTAGAGCCACGGAGAAAATACGAAATCCCGGTGTACCGGCTGTTCAAGGCCCAGCGCTATCGAGAGAGCCATCATCGGACAATAATCGCTTTTATGGGTGTTCGTGTGGCGAACCGTGTGATATTAGCAGCCCGGCCGAGTAGCGAGACTCAGCGTCGGGTCAGCCGTACACTCTTTCGTCCTTCGTGCCATCGTCGGTTTCCATCTTTCTTCTCAATCGCTCTCTCGTTCTTTCTCTCCGTCGAACGCAACTCGATTCCAGACTATCGTTCGAGAAAATTCGTTCACGTGAAGTAATAACGTTGTGGAAAAACTTTTCGTCGGCTCCGCCACATCTACTCTCTCCTTACCGATAATCCTTTTCCGTCTTTCTTCTTATAAACTCCGTTAAAATCATCCTTCTCCCCTTAGCGCTCTCTCCTCTACCTCCTCTCGCCTCCCCGCTCGTCCTCTTTTTATATCTCATTCAAAGTCAATGAAAGAGCTCCCCCGAATAATAAACTTTTCTTCACTTGGAAAAAAGTATGTATATATCCGGCACGTAAAACGCTCGGGTACGGTTGTACGACGCATCGATATTCCGTTTCAGCCACACGTAGCTTTTATGTGCGAGATGTAAAAAAAAAAATTACGATTATCACGGGCACCAGTTGTGAAACGTCAATCGGTACTTCGAAAATTCTGGATGCACGGTGAGGAAGCAAGATGGACGTCGTATATCTGACACCACCCGCACTCTCATGCCGCGATTCAGACTTCGACATAAAGCTCTGATTCTTCGCCCCGAGCGATGACGAAAATATTATTTTTTCGTTTGCTGAATTGAAATGGTTCATTGAGGATTTTCTGATCCGACATTTTCGTTGTTGCGGTGAATCAAGACCAAAGGTCCGTACTATTTCATGTCTGTGCATCTCTTTCTTCGATTACTGATTCGAGAAATTATAAATGGGCAAAATAATCATAATAGATAATCATAATAAATACCTAAAATTGATGCACAAAATTACTATTTATCTCGCAAAGAATTAATAACCGGGTATACCTTTTGGTTAAAGAAATCATTGACATAGCAATCATGACTCTTTGAACATCAGATTGCACTTCAAACCCTACATTAAGTGTTGTCTCAATCGATCGGTACGATCGTTCGGAACGTATTGAATAAATGTAAAAAAATTAGCACCGGCCGTCCCACCCGAGTTACTCCGTATAAAACCAACTCGGATAGACGTCTCGGCGGTCGAACCCGAGTACGTTCGAACGACGCGACGAGGCAAGAACAACGAGCGGAAGACAAGGACCGGATGAAGAAGCCGAGGACGACGCCATAGACAGGGGTCCTTACACCGGCTCGTAAAACCCCCCCGAGGACTCGGTCGTGAAAGGAACACGAGGAGAGCTTTCGTAACTCTACACGTATGTCTATGTATATACGTATATACGTATATGGAGAGGCCTTCGGCCAATGGCGGCCGAGGCATGGCGCTCGAGGTGTGAATTATACATGAGGATATCTCGGTAGGTTGCGTGCTCTGGATTCTGCTTCATCCTTCCTCCGCCCTCCCAGCTATCCGACCGAGAACTCTCTGCGTCGACCGGGGGCGCCCGCGCCTTCCTGGCCAACCCCGTTATCAGCTTACCATACTGTCCGTACCGTTGCGGTGGTACGTCACAACGTATATGTATATATACATAGCTATTTATTACGTATAGTTACGACCGTCCCTTATATTCACTCGATCTTACACCGTCGCGCCCGGAGACACCCGTAACCATCACCCGGACCTACTCGACGACCAGCCCCCTGTTTAACGTACGATCCGGACCATAACCGAATGATCGCGTTGTACATATATGCCGTGTCTGCTTCGAAGACAGCATGCGATTCCGGTTATTATCAATACAATTTTCAAGCTTACAGGACTAATTGCTTTTGGCTGTCTAATTCTGTATTGAATTTTTCCAGAATGACGAAAATATTTGTTTGCTTCGTCTGTCGTAATTATATGATATTGCTAGCTGAGAATTGAATAAATAAATAAATAAATAAATAAATAAATAAATAAATAAATAAATAAATAAATAAATAAATAAATAAATAAATAAATATATAAATAAATAAATAAATAAATAAATAAATAAATAAATAAATAAATAAATAAATAAATAAATAAATAAATAAATAAATAAATAAATAAATAAATAAATAAATAAATAAATAAATAAATAAATAAATAAATAAATAAATAAATAAATAAATAAATAAATAAATAAATAAATAAATAAATAAATAAATAAATAAATAAATAAATAAATAAATAAATAAATAAATAAATAAATAAATAAATAAATAAATAAATAAATAAATAAATAAGTAAATAAATAAATAAATCAATAAATAAATAAATAAATAAATCAATAAATAAATAAATAAATAAATAAATAAATAAATAAATAAATAAATAAATAAATAATTAAATAAATAAATAAATAAATAAATAAATGTACGTAAGAAAAATTGGGTCAAGTAAATCGACCGGAGCCACTCGCAAAATCAAACGAAACCAACTCGCCACCATTTTCCGGTCAATTTAGTTCAATCAGGTTGGTTATACTCGTTCAAGTGCAACGTTTTATCATCAACAATATCAATCGCTGCTTTATCGCGATCCAAAACATAGCCGGACGACCGTCGACGCATAGCACTTGCGGAAGCAGCCACTACGAGACTCATCTGCTCGCTGCAACTAATGAACTGGCATCGTCCGATTAACCCGGAGCTATTGTGCGGCTACCAAATGTACCGTACGTGTGTATTTACGCGTGTACCCGTGCAGCGCTACGTTGGCCGATGAAATAATCGTCATGGCTGTCGTTCAATGTTCCATAAACACGTTTGTCTCTGATACAACGATGATTTGGTTTCGAAATTACATCTAAGCTATGGTTTTCTTTGCGAAGCAATCTTGGTCGCAAAACGAATGAAGAATTATTTTATTTTGTGATAGTTTTCTATGAGAACTCGTTACGTTTCGAAGATTACGTAAATATTATTTATGGAGACAGCCGGATAATTTTATGAATAATTGTAATATATTTGGTAAAGATGATCTAACCTGTGAATCCTTGAGACCGAGTTTTTCCGCAAGCCTCTTTCTTTCCGGTTTGCTGATGTACTTGGTTAAGGTAAATCGTTTTTCGAGACCCTGTCGCTGAGTGTCCGAAAAAACGGCTCTTCTCATCATCCCCTTGCGGGGTCGTCCTCGGGGGCTCAATGACCAAGGGAACACCGGTCCGATGGGCGGCGAGTCACTCACTCCTGGTTGCATGCCATTTGGAAATGACGTTGGTGTACCCCCCACCACTGCATGATGACCGCCAGGCCCGCCATCGGCAACTGCAGTTACGACAAAAAATCACAAAGATAAGTAGATTAATAAATGAATGTAATGAGAGAAAAAAATATTTAATCGATTTTTTCATCGAACGAATTGTGTCCGACACGCTTCGGATATTGTTGAATGCCTTTGGTAGGTTTAGTAAATCTATATATATTTTTGTTCAAAGAAAGCTTTCGGTAGAAGTCGTTTGCTCGGGCTGTTGAGAACTTAAATTCAAATTGACGATACTTGCTTTTCTGGCAGCTTTCAAAAAGATTATTTTTCAATTAATGATATTCTTTCTCGGCGAACGAAAAAAATCCACATCTTATGCAAAGAAAGAAACAAAAAGTACGAACGAAAGAAAAAAAATTGTCATCTTACTTTGCGAAGAAAAAAAAAATAAGGAATCAATTTTTTTTTACACGGTTTACAAATTTCATCCCCTTTAAGAATTTTTTTTATTTCCTCAGAAATTATTCAGAGATTGTCATTATAAACGGTTTATGCGTCCATATAGGCTCCCTGGGCATGCACGAGATCGGTGTAACGGAGAACTGATAATATTGCCAAACTGAGCGTTCGAGATATTATCCGGCGGGCCTATATTACCGTATTCGCGATGTGTACATATGTGTACATAAGCCGCAATGATATTTCGCACGCACTTGTTGCATGCGTGCATAGGCAACGTACACTAAAATTCCGTTTTGGTGTGCAAAGCCTGTTTGTGTACCGGGAACTATGTATGGGCGCACCGAACCCGGTGCTGCTGCTGTTGCTGCACGGAAGCCACATATATATGGACCGAGCAGAGTGAGCCCCGTGCTTTCACTGCACTTCATATGCACTCCATGTCCTCCCACTCGTGGATGCACCGAGAGAGCCTATACACACCTATAACAAGATATCCGATGGCCCGGCGCGGAGGGGAGGGGAAGGCTGGTCTCCCCCACGCGAATTTGCGCCGTGTACACAGCGTGTTATTTGCCACGAGTACATACAGTCCTACACGCTACTCCGACACAACGGATGAAAATTGTTGTACGTACAACTTGTACGTGGAAGAACAAAAAAATGAGAAAAAAACACGATGATGATGAAAAAAAAAAAAATAATGAAAAAATAGAGATGAAAAAAATGATTGCGGAGTGGTCCAACGAAGCGATTCACGGGAAATTGACATTGGCATAACCCGTTGTGCGTGGTATAGAAGGAAGCAAATGTCATCGCGAGATAGACGAGTGCATCGATGAAAACGAACGGTTAAAGGTATTATTTGTCATGTTGTAGATTGAATTTTTTATTGTTCGTCGAGTATTTTTGTCTCGACGACGGGTAGGGTTAATGGATTTTGCGGGTGATTGTGATCGTTATTTTTTTTTCTCAAGCATCGACGATGTATATATTTTTTTTTAGGATCCAGACAGTGTCGAAGGAGATTGATTTTTAGTTTTGAAAATTATTCTTGAACGTTCGAGGATATAAAATGATATATAATAATATAATTTTCTTAGTACTCATAAGAATTAAAAAAAAAATGTGTTACTAATCTGATTCGTAAAATTGAATTTAGAAAAGTAGATGAAGATTTTTTTTTACCAGACTGATTAGTTTTCGTTGGTTAATCTTTGTGAAATTTGTAATTATTTCGTAACGATGGAAGAATTTGGCTTACCCGAGATGTAAGGCACACGGCCGATCATCTGCAATCTGTAGGTGTTCGTCGGAAAATGAAGCTGAAGCGTTGGATGATGCGGATGATAAGCCGCTGGCCTGGCTATCGGTTTCGCAATAACGTAGCCACCCGGATTCTGCTGGAGATTATGTGGAAATCCTGGTATCGTACCGACCGGATGTCTGCGGAAAAAGTTATCTGCAATACAAACACAAACATTTCAACCAAAACTTTCACCGGAAATGCATTAAACAATAATTATAATTTTTTTTTTGAAATATCAAATGCCGTATCACCATTCATCCGAAAATCATTGCCAACAACAATAATGCAGAATTGATGATAGTAACAATAATCATGCCATTGCTAGTCAATAATTTTTTATATTAACGAAAGAATTTTAAATATCTAAATATTTCGATTAAACAAAATTATTATAAGAATTGAAAACAATGTTTTTTGAATATTTTTGAAATGAATAAAAACAAAATTTTTTACGCAATCAAAACATTTATATTGATATTATTCAGTTAGCGACGAGTGTAAATATCATATTGCAGGACGGTTCACGATTATCCGGAGGAACAAACGTTTCCCTAGAGGATTTAATCCAGGTCGACACCTCGAGCCTACGTTCTTCGAACCCTCCTCAGAAACCCGAAAGCTCCTGGCAAGCATCAGGCAACGTCTGAACTCTCTCGCCCACTCGTCACGCTTCGACGCCTGTACGGATAAACTGTTGCGTAATCCGAGAAAACATTTCCAAACCCTATTCATCGTTTGTACCAAGAAAAAATACGCGGTAATAAAAATCAACAACGTTTGATTTATTTCTCTTATATTTTTAATGTTTGTCGAAATGAAAAATTATCGTTCAATTTTCCAAAATAGTAGATAGAGTTAAAGCAAAAAAATAAACCAATCGTAAAGTACTTGGACTGCGTATTGCTTTAATGCTGTTACTACGAATAATGTTACCCATGGCAGGGACAGCCGGTTATTAAACGAAAACGTGTTGCTATCATAAAACATAACCGTCACGATCATCACGGACCCATTACTTTATTACATACAGTTTCCAAACTGCACTCGGAGAGCTTTATCGTTTATAAACGTCCGAGCTACACGTGCTATAACTATTTCCCGCCCTCGAAACCTCCGTCTCCCGTAGATTTCACGGTATCGACTCTGTTCCCAATCGGATAACCTACAAACCTATCTGCTTTTTACGACGGAACCGCCATCGCGTTCACAAATCGCATCAGCATCAATAACTTTTTTGCGGTCCTCAACGAACGCAAAAAACGTGACAATTTATCGATCCAAGCCGAATTAACTGAATAATCGTTCGATTAGTTATTTCTATTAACACCACAATGTAATACAAAGCCCTTTCATTTATCCACCCTACATCGCAGTGGTTGTTTGCTTTTTTTTCCGTTTTCAGATTTATAGATTATCGCACAAAATGTTATTTCACGAAAGCGTCGATGCATCGCCGAACGTTGACAACCAAACGCGTTCCTATATCATGTAAAAAAAAAAAAAAAAAATTGCCTCGTAAAAAAAAAAAAAGGTCTCTCGCGTGCGACGTGCAAGCTGTGGGAACATATGGCAAAGCTTCGTACCGAACGAGTAACGCGTGTCACCGCTGCCCACGATATTTATGGTCGACGTAACAGTGATAATTGTTAACGTCGGAAACGCCCAGTATTCACGGGGTGAATCGGGAAATCCGGAAGGGGGGTTTAACCCAAAAAACCCTCCTGAGTTTGTTCGTGATTCCAGCGGAATATTTACTGTATCGAGTCGATAGAGGTTATACCTAATATTCGATGTAACGAGTCCGCAGCATAGGCGGGGCTGCCAATGTATCCTATTTGCAACATTTTTTTATTCATTTTTTTTTCCTGTGTTCCCGTTTCGTAACCAACCAATCCCTCTCCCCTCGTGCCACGCCCAGTTGGCCACGTCTAAGCGGACGATGCGAGTGAGGAGGTTAAAAAAAAAAAAAAGAATAACAGGAAGAGTGATGTGTTTGGAAAATAATGAAATAATGGAGCGTGGGGTGGTGGAAGAGGCAAGGGTTGGAGGGGAGAAGTATGAGCCGGAGTCCAAGGGCGGAGGCATGAGGGAAGACGAGATCCTAGGGGTATACACAATGAGCCACGTACGAGGAGGACCCCATTGTAGTTTGCAACCCCATAAAATACTCATCGGGTTTTATCGTTGTTTTCGTAACCAACCCGATGACAGAGACGAGAGCCAACGAGAGAAACGTGAAATACGGGCATCTAATAACGGCTTAGGATCCAACGGAAACATTGAATCGAAATAGTCTTCTTCTTTCTCTACTTTTTTTCTTTTCTTTTCTTTTTTTTTTTTTTTTTCATTGCGCATGTGCTTCAGTGCCTGAAGAAACCCCGACTACTCGGCTGAATTCACGCGAGATTAATACTCAACCTCGATCACTTTTATTCGCTCGTTTTTTTTTCCTCCCTCCACGTCGGGCTCGGTTTTTTTCTTTCTCTCTCACTCGGTGAATGTTGTTACAGTTGCAGAAGCATTTTCGAAACTCCTCGACTGCCATTCTCGATGTATCGCTGTGTATGCTCTTTTTATTTCCATCGAACTCACTGTGTTTGATCGGCTGCCCGTGATGCTGAAGTTATTCTTAACGATTAGGGATTGGATGCATTATTAACCAGATACGTATTATGGAGTAACGCGGACCCGTATCGTGAAACTGACTGGCTTGTTAGCCTCGGTCGATCGATGGTAATGACGTTTTAATTCCCATTTTTCTTTTATAGCTCAACTACTCGAATTATTCGATTTATTCGATTAATTAAAATTGAAATATTACTCACGATGTTTATTATTATTTTATTTGATATTTTTGGGTTTTTTTTCAACTCCTCGTCGAGTTGGTTGATTTTTTGCTACATGTGCTTTCGGCATATTTATGCAGATGAATATTTTGACGATTGCGACTGGAGTACCATTGAACAATACAATTGCAGATTGTTAAATTTGTATCAAAAATCTCCGATCGTGCATTTTAGAATATCGCAAAATATTTATGAATGAAGGTGTGATCAGTTTCACCGTAGAGGACCGAGTGAGCCACAGGTTTACTCTCGAAAATGAAAGCGTGCGTGTGCAAAAGACTTCACAGGGGTACCGAGGCCTCGTCCCCCTCGAGGCATCGAACCCTCAAAGGGCCAACAGCACACTGTGTTTACCTTGCGGAGGATCTCGTTAATCCTTCGCCCGGGAAAAGAAAACCCACACTCCATAGACGTCCCCAATTTTATTTTCATCGCTCTCCATCTCTTTCTTTCTCTTCGTTATGTGTTAACGACATGATAAACAAATGAATTCACATACGGGTCGAGACGAAATTCAAAAATTATTCAATGAGGTGATGTGTGCAAAGCGATTGGAAAATAAATTCTATTGAAAAAATATTTATTATATTATATTATATTTATTATAATTATTATATTTATTTATATTATTATATTATATTGAAAAAAATTATTAACATAAAATAAATTACCAATAAAATGCTCCGATGAATAAACTTTCAACATGAAAAACGAATAATTTGGATTTAATTAATTATAAATATAATTAATCTATGTATAAATATATTAAATATGATTAATAAAATTATTTAACGATGTGACACACGCATATGAGCCGAAAAAAAATAATTCTCGGAACTTTCCATCAAATTCTTTTTCATCGTTCACCAACGACCGACCGAGTTTCATCAAAATCGGCTATCATCT
Source organism: Sussaba pulchella (assembly GCA_963971145.1). Lineage (NCBI taxonomy): Eukaryota > Metazoa > Arthropoda > Insecta > Hymenoptera > Ichneumonidae > Sussaba > Sussaba pulchella. The sequence continues at coordinate 11,430,738 of OZ020166.1, forward strand.
GGAATAATAATTATCGTAAAATGTCTGCCTCGTTCAAAATCCGATCGTATCTCCATCCACGATAAAATTGCATTTTCGCGACGTGACTGAAAGCCCCACATCCATAAATACACGATTATGTATTATCCATCCAGAAATTTTCGTGTCACCAATTCCCCGAAAACGACGTGTTTCCGTGACAAGAGAAAATTGAAGAGAAAAATCACTGTCACCTGCTGTACGACAAGAATGAAAAATCGTGACAAATCAACGCCGAGGAAAAATAATGCAAAATCGAAAGAGAATATCGAGTACGACAGGTGAAATTCGTTTCAACCCCACCAGGCGCAGTACATGCGGGGGAGGAAGAGAGGAGAGTTCAGGGGTGCGAGATCGGTTGGTTGAATCGGGACGATGTGGAAAATATTGCACGGTCGCAACGATGCATCTCCCAACACGTAGATGCACCTATGTGTCGATACATATGAACATGCACATACGTATGAGCACATAGATTCACCGATGGCAGTAACGCCATGCGATTTCGACAGCACGACCCGGCAAGCTGGGCTGGAAAGCTGTATTCGTCGATGAATTTCGAATTTGTTGCCAATCACTTTTTCGTGCAATTATTTCACAATATCTCGACATGACGTACGAATGTGAGGATACGGAAGACGCGGACGAGGGGTGAGGACTGGGAGATGGGGGTGGGTACGGAGGGTAAATCGTGAATGGGTGGTTGGGGTTTGGCATTCGCCACGGACACGGAGATCGTTCGGTTTGAGGGCCCCCGAGGGGAGGTTTTCGGCGTTGATATATATTTGTGCGTGTGTATATACATATATTCACAGAGGGATGCTGTAACACATGCACGTGGCACGGTCAATGCATCCTGTAGCAAACAGCGGTGCTATATATATTCGAGAAATACACGAAACTCCATCGAATCCAGCAGCACGAGATCTAGCTCGATATATATACGTTACGTATATGTATTGAATACATACGATATGACTGCAAGTGCGCATGTATGTACGTACATGCATGTGTGCGTGTGTGATTTGTTCATATTAGGACGGGCGAGGTATGCAGCGTGCAGTACGAACGGATCCGTGAGTCTCGATTGTGCCTGGGCCGAGCTGCTCTCACTCGTGCATTTCTCACCGACGCTAAATGCAACATATTCGAACGTTTGCTTCACCCGCACCGACACATTCGATGTGTACAGGTATTCCGGTGGAGTTCGTCAGCCGGACGGAAGCGAATTTATAGCGAGAGTGCATATGTAGATGAACGGTCTATCGACTCGTGTCAATCATTCGGATGGGGAGAAAAAAGGAAAATATAATAATCAGGGAAATGGCAATTGGCGTGGGAAAATGAAAATTCAGTTGAAGCTCCGTCACTTGGGAAAATACTTTTTCGATTATCGGAAATAAATTGGTGGGAGATCTTCTCGACTCGTGCCAATCATTCGGATTTGGAAAAAGATTCAAAATATAATAATAAGGGGAATAGAAATAGACGTCGGAAAATGGAAATTTAGTTGAAGCTCCGTCACTTAGCAAATAGTTTTTCAATAATTGATAATAGATTGATGGAAGATTCATCGACTCGTGTCAAATCACTCGGATGCTGGGAAACGCGAAGTAAGATAATGAAAGATCAGTTAATAATGAGAGAAATGGCTATTGTCCGGAAAAAAATGGAAAATCATTAGCACGTCATTTACATATGAGTAAAGAATAGAGCTTGATCATTTGATGAATACTCTTTAGTAGAAAAAAAATTAATGTTCTGGCAATTGCAAGTTGATGAAGTTTTTATTATCTGTCTGAAGTTCATTTTGATATCAAACATTTTGAATCGTCTCAAAATATTTCACATGGCTGAACGAATTGATGAATCCGGGAAATTGAGTGTTCTTTTTTTTTGGTGACCGACAATGGAACGGAGAAATAATGACCATAAATGGAATATCTTTGTACAGTGTAAATGGGCTCACTAATGGAATCGTAATGAGTGATAACAGGACCGCAGCCGGTGCACCGTAATGTCGAAGGTAATGTGCCGGATTTACATGAACTATGGTAGCGCTCGCATCGTCACAGCAATATAGCGCTGTTAAAATGCATTTTATGACAAATTTTATTGTAAACATTCGATTATTCGTATTGGAAAATCCGACGATTTCACGACTTTCTGAATGATGAGCGGAATATTAAACGTATATTGTACTTGCAGCAATTGAACTAAAGCGAATAAAATTAGTACCAATGTCTCTCACTAGACCAGTTCGATAACACTACAAGACTCATCCAATTATCCGGACGATTACTCGATCGACGAAATTTTCGAATTTATTGATTATCTCAAATACAATTCAATAGTAATTTCCATTCAAGCTATGCAAATCACATCGACAAATGCAGTCTAACGATATTTCCGGTCCACCGGTATACAAACTGCAGCCCCAGCTATTTCACTCTTGGTCGAAAAGGTCTGCCAGGATTTGAGATAATACATTGTCAAAAAATCTGCCAGGTGTCGCGTGGCCAGTGCGAATCTCAAATGTGGATCGTCGGTGACGATCGTTCGGGAGTTATCGTCCACAGATTTTCCGGGATGGCTCAGTATGCCTCGCCACAGTTCGACTCGGCACAGTTTGGCTCCCCCAATTTGGCGATAAGAGACACTCTCTCTCTGTCAAACTCAGAGAAAGTGTCAAATGTCAAAGACAGAGAATGACTTTCATCCGTCAAACTCGAGGAGACAAACTGTGCCGGGTCAAACTGTGCCGAGTCGAACTGTGGCGAGGCAGACTGGGCCGGGTCAGACAGTGGCGAGGCATACTGAGACCATCCCGATTTTCCTCAATCAATAAAGTTTGATGCGCGAATAGTGCGGAATCGACGGTAGATTGAATTCTATGACCAATATAGAAATCGTAAACGGGGATGGCTATAGCGAAAAAAGGGAATAAAAGTGAATTTTGCTGAGGGGTTAACGAAGTGGGGGGAGGGGAAAATCGCGGAATCGGCCGTGGACAAGGGAGCTACGTACGTCATTGGATTCTGCTGCTTGTCTAATATTATAGGCACAAATCGTAAGGGCTTAATATTGGGGTGAAGCTAAGTGGTCGACCAGCTGACGCCGAGGCCTCGCTGTACCACTATGTGGATCATCGTGCTTTAGCTCCGGGAACGCTCGGGTTTCTCCACAATCACGCACGCACGCTGCGACTCGTCTTGAGGGTGTGCGGATGAGATTTAGGGAGCTCGAGCGTCGAGCGGCAGAAGTCTGCCACCGACACTGATTTGTAGTGAGCTTTGTTTCAACTCTAAAAGCTCCGACACTACCGGCATTATCGGGACCGCCCATGAAACCATCCTCGTCGTCGTTTCTGAAGTGGGTACTATTCCAGTATTATATCGTCAAGTCTACTTCAAGTAATATATATATATATATCTATATATATATGCATATCAGGAGAAGATCGAGGATTGCTGCCGAATCCGATTTGGATTTCATTTGGTCGTCTCCGAGTCATTCGGGAGTCATACCGATCGGCCACAGTTATCAAACATTTATCGAACACGTAATTGATTGATTACTTCAGGATCGCTTGAATCAGACGAGTTGTTTATTTTATTAACCAGTTCGGGATCGGATTTAGCATAGATTTTCATTTTATTTGTTTAATTTACTTCTTCCGCTAATCTACAGTATTTTAGAGAAATTTGTCGACAGTTAGAAAGTCGAAAGCGACATCGGTTTCGTTTGCAGTTATAAGTTCTCGGACTCTAGAAAATTGGTGTACGTTATTTATCAATCTTCATTTATTTCAAATTTATCAAATTTATCGTCTTCTATCAATTTTATCAACGCATCAGCTATTTGATAGAAAAGATATCGTTCAAATATGAAACTACATTCCAATGAAAAGAAAAAACAATGTTCTCATCAATATTACGAAGCTGCTATCACCGAATTAGTAGCATCGAGATTTAAAAAATCTCACTTTGATTACAAGACGTCCAATTTTTTTATTCCAACATGCGATCGACGGAAAAATTTTCTTCCACATAATGTGACTTCGGAATCATAATGTTCTTTCAAGACAGAATTCTATACGAAGATGTTCCTTTCACCGGCTAAATAATATATCGGCCAAGAACGTTTGTTAATTACCAGGATTTCGTCGCATGTTGTGATCGTTCGCGAGTATCCTTCGAACGCCAAAAGTTAGCTCAGGCTTTTCTTTTTCCTGAATAGTTCGACTATTGCAATCCTCCATACTGGGACAGTGTTCCTCGCCGCAGGTGCACGTGTCTATGGCACTTATTCCGCTATCCTCGGTCTTCATCACATGAATCTTCATGGATCTACCGTGCAGTTGCCGCTGTAGCTGTTGCTGTTGCTGCTGCTGCTGCTGATGTTGCTGCTGCTGTTGCTGTTGCTGTTGCGGCTGCTGCGGTTGTTGCGTCTCCTCGACAACCGCCGCGCCGACGCGATCAGCAACTCTGCCATCCCCAAAATCGGCAAATCTACCGTCGATCGGATTAGCGATCCAATAAGACCCGGCTCTGTGGTCAACGTTACCGGACACCGCGGACTCGGATCTCTCGACGTCCGGCGGGCCAACGTGTTCACCATCACCGACCGACGTCTGATCAAGCTCGTCCAACGAATTAGCCGATTCGGCGGCCGAATTCGATCGACAATCCAAAAGCTCGACCTGTCGAACGAGTTCCAATCTGTTAACAACCGCATTGTTACGATTGAATCTTTTTAATGCAACAACGTCGTTTCTTCCTGCCGCATGGCCCGATATCAACTGTTGACACTGGCCACGACCATCGTCACTGATTTCCAACTGAACTCCACCGGCCAAATTCTCGACCGACACTCTTCCCCCACTCTCGGAATCTTGCATATGTTGATGATGTCGCTGTTCGCCGTTTACGGCGTCAACGTTTGTCATCCCCATGTCTTGCTCGAGCCTCAGATATTCCGCTTCCTTCTCGCGTTGACACGCAACGAGACTAGCTGCCAAATTCAACGTCAGACTCAAATCCGTGCCTGGGGCATTTTTACTCTGCAGCAGATTTTCCATGAGAAAATTCGACGCTGCTCTCTGTTGAAGATTCTTCAGCATCGCCACCGACGAAGGAAACATTTTGAATATATTGTTTTTCTTTTTTTGAGTATCTGGGGATGGTTTATGCGTGCACCACGTGTTTGACACGGAAGAGTTTATCCTGGTTTGATCAATTGTTTTGTCGTACTTCGAGCGCGGTTACCGATCGACCGATCGACCGATCGAATTACCGATTTGATCGAACGATATGAATTTATTTCAATTCAATTTATTTGCCTCGAAGGCACTTCCGATCCACATGTTGTTTTTGGGCAATCACGCCCGATTTTTTGCCTCAGCCCGCAGAATCGAATCACAGTCATCGATGTCATCAATATTATTTCAACCGCTTCATAATTCTTATACCAAAATCTTACAAAATACGACAATTTTCAATCTACTATGTCATCACTTAACCATCGAGAAAGATAAAACGAATTTAAAGAAAATAAATAACGAAAAAAAACCACAACTAGCGACGATCGTCACGTCTTCACCCTTCCGGGCGCGATCATCACTGGTTTACATAAATTTCGTTCGCCGATCGTCGTCACTATTTTCAACAACCCGCACACAATTCCGTCCGAACGAATCAACACGTTATTCACGACTCAACGAACCACAAATTAAACAATCACGCACTATTTTTTTTTTTTTCAACACCTTCGCGAACTCGCCCGATGATTTTGCTATTGTTTCGAATCGTGGGTTGACGTTCGTTGACCAAATCCAAAAGGCAAAATCGTGATCGTGAGTTTTCGACGTTGCGTGGCCAACTAACCGGTGAATCCGTCGAGTCGAAGCTGCCACGCGGGCCGAACGAACGAAGAGCTAGACGTTACGACGAGGAACGCGCAGTGAAATCGGTGCAACGTGGACGCGTACGGAAAGAGAGAGAGAAATAAAGCGAGAGGAAGATAGGGTGAGAGAAGGATGAAGGAGAGAGGGTAACGCTGCAACCCCGTGAGAGCATGCACGAGTCTCGAATGAGAAAGCTAACGCAAAATCATGTAGCAGTAGGTTGCTGCTGGTGAACGTCAAGAGACCGGGCCAGGAATTCGTGAGCCGCCCCGTGTACGAAAACCAACCCCCTTGAGAGGGGTGCCAGTGCGAGCCCCCTCCCTCGCGCGGCTCGCCGCGGCGTGGGTCTGTCCCCTTGTCCCCTCCCCGGCCCCAGCCGCTACGTGGCGTCTCCGGGTGAGATGATGCGGACCATAAGCCGAGCCATTCGGGGTTTGGCTGGCTCTCGGTATCGCGTGGTAATGCCGTAATAAAATCATACTCCGGCGCGGTAAACGCGGACTCCGCTCCGCGCCCCTTAAATCGTCGGTGGGACAGAGACGAAACGAAAGAACAAATGAAAGATCGCGAAGGACGATCGTGCGAGAGTGAGATCGCAATTTTGCGAGGTAAAAGGTTTGAAGAAAATTCACGAGGTTTGAGTCAAAGAGGGAGATAATAAACGCGAGGTTGAAGAGGGTGAGAGAAGAGAGACGGACGACGGCGAGCCGGTACGTTTCGGTGTGACAGAATCTTCGGTTATACGGCGTTGTGGAGGGGCGAGATTCTAGGTTGCGTAGCAGCTGAGAGAAGTAGAGGGAGAAAAAAGCCCCCCCGAGAATACGGATTCCTTTGGTCCAACGATTGGATTTTATTTGACGAAGCCACCCCTGCGTCGGCCAATCCACGAGCTACCACACGGAGAATCGGCCACGCCCATCCCTAACTGCTGCACCCCTTCGACGCTAGACCGGGGTAGGGGTGTTGTACGCTACATATATAGTCACACTGAATGCATGTATGTCGACGGGTTTGTGTGTGTGTGTGTGTGTGAGTTTGCGCTTGTGTATAATCCAGGATACCCCCAACGAGAGCTCTCTACACCCTTATCAACTTTATTATCTTCAACCCAAGCTCGCAGTATATGTAATGGAAAGGCAGTTTTCCCGGAGAGGCTATATGGCGTCAAATTTTCTTCGACACCGATCTTCGTACATTGTATCGTGACGGTTCTAACGGGACAGTGGGATATTTAAACCATTATGCAGTTCATAAGTGGCTTATTATGGAGATGAAAAGCGGGGGAAGGAGAAAATTTTTTTTTCAGTTATCAGGAATTAATGAGATATGCTTATGTAGGACCATCGCAGGCTTACGGCGAATGCAGCGCCGTCTAAGAGGTGATTTACACGGAATGGAAGTTGGAATAAATATTTTATCTCAGGAAAATGATTTGTTGATTCGCGTTTTCATGTGTTTATTGAATAGATGTTTGATTTTATGGTATTTGGGTTTCATGATGATTGATAAAAATAAAGTTTTGAGGGCATTTGATAAATTAGTTTCCGATAATTATGCAACATTTCTTTCGTACAGAAAGAAATATTTAGAATGCGCATTATGGTGATATTACTCGATTTGATCCAGTCATAGCTAATGAAAATAAAATTGATATTGACTTTTCGAGGTAAACAATTTTTATAATCATAATTGAAAAAAAAAAAATTCCAAATACGCGTTGCGATGGTAACGTAGTACAATTCAGCTTATGCATGCATTATGAGTGAAAATGAAATTGATGAAGTGTTTTCCAGCGTCATTAATTTTTGATCATTATAATTATCAGCGTCATCATCGTCGTTATTCTCAAAGTTCAAAAGGATAATCGAGGTTCAAGCATTGGTTAGGCGGAAGGTGACATACACACGTCCACTTCCGTCGGAAATGTTCCAAGAGATAATTAAATTAATGGCGTTCGGACGAGGAGGATGAGAGAGCACGCGCGTGCTCGTCCTCACGCCTGTTATCACATTGCGTATAAGCAAACAGTAATTTACGGCTCGTACAGGTAGAGCTGGACTATTGTGCAATGAACATACACATACACACATACAGGCATACTAAACACATACTAAATTATAGTCGGACGGACTGTCGACGACGAAACGTAATTTAACTATGACCCTGTCCGAGACTCTATTACTCGATTCGATCCACCAAATTGCAATATAAATACCATCTATCACGTGTCAGTCGCTTCGATTATCGAACATTTCCCGAGATACATTTTCAAATTCATACATTTTTTATTTTTCATCCGCCGCTGAAGAATTGAATGTCCAAAAAGTGACTGTAAAAAAAAATCGCTGCTGATATGATAAACCCGGAAATGGGGATGATTATCACAAAAACGATATCAAAATGCGATTGGATATATTTCTTTCGATGTAACCTCCCGAAACATTATTACAATATCGGTCTTCATTGATATGAGCTGATTTACACTGTTTGAAACTAGATGTTCAAAAAGTAACTGTAAAAAAATTCACCACTGATACAAAAAAGCATTCCGAAGTAAACATTGTAAAAACTGTATTGAGCAGCGATTGAAAAATCCGAAAAAAAATATTAATATCAGAAAAATTGTTATAATATCCGTTTATTATCGATAGAAACCCCCGATTGAAATTTTCTCGCCGACGCAGGAGGGTTGAATCGTCCACTGGGGACGAGGATGGTGGCGACGACTCCATCGACAACAGCTTCCGGAGCGCCATGCCGAATTATATTTCGATATTCCAGTGTCATTAACGCCCTCGCATAATAATTGATGTATAAATTCAGACCTCGGCTTATACGTTCCCGGCAGCACGGAGCGAAGGGTGAGGAGGTGAGGGTGGTGGACCAGTGGGTTCGAGAACGCGATGAAGAGCGTAGCGAAGGAGGAAGAGGACGAAGAAGGCCGAGCCCCTTGCCATGGTACGAAGGGGGTGATTTTCGTGTGCTATGGGTCTCGTTTAAGTGGAGTTCGCTCGTCCATTAAGGGGATAGTTCCACCACTTTTTCCTCGACGGTTTCTCCTTCACGTCCTTCCTCACTCCTCGTTCGCTTCATTTATCGCACAGTTACGTGAAATAACGTATTATATCTATAGTTGGAACCAATACGCGGACGGATATTTCCGTATATAGAAAGTCCGTGGTATAGCTGCAGCCCGATAGCTCGCTGGTTAACAGCCAACGGGGGAAGGTTTCGCGAGCTACCCCTGTTATCCGCATCGCCTGCGCGGGGGTGGTAGGTTGGAACCTGCGACCACGCCCACCTTTGGAATCACCAGCCTCGTCGACGTCACGACTTATCACCCTCTCGTTGCTGCTGCTGCTGCTGCTGCTGCTACTGCTGCCGGCAAGACCCCGACGGAGTGAGAAAGAGAAGGAAAACGAGAAAACGGCTTCGCATGCCCCTTGATATTCCTGCGTATAAAAATGGAAAAAAAAAATTGACCGGTCGAAACGGGAGAAGAGAGAAAGAAAAATAATGAAATGAACATCGCGCGGTGCGCGCGAGGCTTCCGGCTGGCTGGCTCACTGGCTCGCTGGGTGGGTGGCTGACTGCACGCTGTTCGTGCTACTGGGATAAATCGGGAATTATTATAAGAGCTGCGAGACGCTTGGTGCCCCCCCCCCCCTCCCTTTCCATCCCGACTAGAATTGCCCCTCGCCAATTTTTCGCGTTTATACGGGGTTCGAGTCTCCTCTGTCGGTCTCTCGCTCGGTTTTTTTGTTTTTTTTTCTACTCCGGTTCGAAGCTTATAGAAATTTACGGTCAGAAGAGATTGAGAAAAGGGGGATGAGCCACGTTATCCGAGAACTTACTCGTGGAAACGATTCGTTTTATCCGACCGCTCGGTGAATATAATTATTCATTTCTCTTTGCACCTATATGATTACCTTTTCCTACGACGGGTATACGTGATATATGGAGAATTAAGGTTACTAATGAGGTAACGTTTATGAAGATACGAGTATTGTAATTCCGGAATGAGTGACGATGTTCACGATTTATTGAATTTATATATATTCAATTACGATTTTTTTTTCATTTCCGTTTTATCGATATTATAAAATCACATTTGGGCCGGGCTGGAAACTTGGTGATCCTATCATTTCCATCTTCAATCAAAGGGGACTGTATTATTTTGTCGAATTACCGTTTCAAATTTTTGCAATACTGACTGATTTTTGTGATAATGATTTTTTAATTTTTAGCACACAAGTGTCAATAATTATATGAATAACTACGCTATGATAAATTTTGTTTAAATTATGACAATTCCATCAAATTTATAGATGATGTTTGATAATAATAATAATAATAATGTTGTTATTAATATTAATAATAATAACAAATTATTATTATTATTATTGTTATTATTATTATTATTATTATTATTAGTAGTAGTATTGTGTTTGGCGTGTGACGGATGAGCTGCTTCTCGGCCAAAAAGTAATTAAAAATATGTTCCAATTTGTGTGACTGGACATCGCACAAGAAAATTGTCGCCACGAGGGTAGAAGAGAGAAGTCGAGCACAGCCTTGGGGACAATATAATAATATTAAACCGATGGAAGGAGGTAGTTGTGAACACATGACGCCAAATACGGTTTATATCTCGAGCTCGATTGCGAAACGCAAACGCACACGCGCTCGTCCCCAACACACGTGTGGGCCTGTTGTATGTTTGGCCTGTGGGACAATCTCGATTCACCCTAAACTTGGGGTAGGACGCATCCAAGCGTCGGCTTACTGCCATATTTTCCACGCTATACTTGTTCGTCTTGAAAGCGTCGAGTCAAGCGTGTGTAATCGACTTTATTAGCCGATTTTTCTTTCGAACTTTCATCGCGCATTTCATTAAATGCGCGCATATTGCACGATGTAATATTTTCTGATCATGATTTTGCCACGTAATTCCATTCACATGTCGTGATAATTGACGTATAGTTATTCCGGAATATCCACAATTATTGCTTCCATAATTTTGTCATTTATTTTCGTGATTAATGTGAAATTTTCGTAGTTTTCCACGTAAAACAACAGTTGAGTTCACATTGAGCTCATCACATGAGTTTTTCTTTGGTCCAGTAGCTGAATCTCTGAAATGTTCAGCACGAAAAAAATCTAAAACATCAGGATTTTTTTTTTTTGCATTACAGGTGCCCGCAATTTTTTCTGTTCATTCTCCATATTTATTTTTGCAATCCTCTATCATATACATGGTGGTAACATGTCAATCGGACTGAATTTTTTTAAAAATCAATTTATAGGGTTTGATATTTTCGAAACATCTTTTGGCCGGAATTTTAGGGGTGAGAGTCTATCGCGTTTTCTCAACGAGGTCGATGTATGTCTGTGTGTGAAGGTGCGAGTGTGAGTCTCAGTGGCGCGAAAAAGATGTATCGAGCAAAAGTGAGTTGTAGCGTTTTGTAGGTGGTGAATAGAATACTGTGTGCCAGTGGTGCTTTAGCCGAGTATATAAATTGTCACCTGGCAGAATAGCTGGTGAAAAGCTCGGGGCTTGGCAAGAGGTATGAGGGATGTAAGCGAGATTGCTTTGTTTCGGGATGGAGAAAGAGAAATGTGAAAAAGGATGTGCAAGAGTACAGCGCGCCACCGAGAGCGGAGAGAGCACGGGCGGGAAAGGATGGGAGGTCGTGATAATAACAACAGAGACCGATATATATTACAAAAAGTAAGACCGCGACAGCCATATACAGATATATCGTGTTCAGTAAAGTACTTAAGAGCAAAATCGATATCTCGGTCAAAATAACAACTTTTCCACTTTTGACGAGTAATGGAGATCTCTGTTAAAACTTTTTATGTATTTGGAAGGAAATATTGACTGTAAAAAAACAATGCTCAGCAGTTTATTGTTCAAACCTCAACTCCTATCTGCGAAGGTGATCACATGTCAGGCAAATTAACAGATCGCAACTAAAATAAGGTATTGCTTGGATAAAAAAGGGCTAGATGCATTTATTGTGTTTTAAAATATCTCTCTAAGATTTAGAAACTTAAGGTTTTTTGTTGTAGATGGAAGCATTTTGTTCGTGGAGGGGTGAATTTATGTTTACTCGTCTAATCGTTTCATCCTATTTAAGATGAACGATCTGTGAATTCATTTAGATAAATAATTATAAATAATAATCATAATAATAGAATAATATAATAATAATATTATATAATTATTATTATTAATTATTATTATTATTGTTATTATTATTATTATCATTATTATTATTATTAGAATTTTTTTTTTTTAATTGATCAACAATCACTTAATTCATATATATATATCTTCAATTACATAAAAATAAAAAAATTATTGATTCGACCAATCAAACAATTAAATTATTACTCAAACCAACCAATTGATTGATCATTTCTTCAACTCGATCCACTCGAATCAATTCCATTAAATAAAATAAAAATGCGATTCAATCTCTCATCTTCCATTTTCATATATTCACATCTAATTTCTGCCCAATAATGCTTCGAAATCGAAACATCGCTATAGCCATTACATCGCTCCTCCAAAATCTCGACATTGTATTTCCAAGTATCATTGCGATTCCGTTAATTCAATCCCGACTCAATGCCGTTATGCGGTATCGCACCGTGCTCGGTGAATAATACCTGTAATTGTTGCCGTACGTTTGTGGAATGAGCATTGATATAGAGTAAGCGGATAGACGTGCGGAGGCGGATGTAATCTTTCGGGGGGCGATACAATTAACCCTCTCGTGCCGGCAATGAGACCGAGCTTGCAGCACAGCAATACGAGATTACTCGCTTCCTGCTTCTGCTCCCTGTGCTGCTGCCGCTGTTGCCGTCGCCACTAGTAGATTACGGGTCTGGCGTGCGCGCGAGGACCCCGACACCACGAGTCCTTTCCAGTTTCCGCACTCTCGCTGCGGGGTGTGCCTTGCGTGACACTTGAACCCAGCAGCAGCAGCAGCAGCAGCAGCAGCAACAGCAGCAGTAGCAGCAACACACAGCCCCACGCGCACCACCGCCTCTCAGGAACCTCGCGTTCACTCGTGGCGGGTGCCTGGGCGAGCTTCCGAGGACGGAGAAACGGCACATAGAAGGAGACAAAATTACACGCTAATGGGATATTCGAAACCAGGTGCGAGAGAGAACGAAAGAGTCGAAGGGTTCGTGTTAATTAATATCACGTCACGCGCGTGTTGCCTCGGTAAAATCCGTCTCCCAACACCCAATGCTGCCCGTACCATTGCTACGAAATATTGCTCTCTTATTGTGTATCTCTGTTGCGGACTTGGTCGCTTGTGCGTGTTCTGTTTGAACCATTTTTTAATTTTTCGTTTTTTTTTAACTCTTTGTAAGTTTGCCATTTTTCGGCGACCACCGATGTTGCAGGTTTTACGAGCTTTTGCACTTGCTTTAAAAATTTGCGTTATTGCTACGTGTAAGGAATTATAATTTTTTTGTTTCGTTTTCTCGTAGAGGCAGGTTTTTTGTGGATGAAAATTCGAGATTATTATATGAGGATGATTACGATTTTAATCATAGGTAGACGAAGAATTGTCGGGAATGAATGTACGGTAATTCTACGTATGCGTGGCAAGGATTTTACTTTAAAATGTGATGGAACCTGAGAACCACTTTAAATGTCGGAATTAAAAATTAATTAACACGCTAATGGAGCCGACGTTTTATTATGTTCACGATAAACCTTAGTCATGATAGACTTAATCCAAAAACCGATAAAAATGTATCGGTATTTATTTTTTTCTCAAAGAAAAAAGTCCTCACAAGCTCGACGGTTAAAAACCGGTGAAGCCCAGTCAACCACCGATTTAAATAAAGCTCCAGCTATTTTGCGCTCCATCTCATTCATTCGACAATTATATTTTCCTCGTCAATCAATCATTCGTTTAGTTGAAAATTGCACGATCCAACAGTAAACAATGTATTGTATTCACGATTGTTGAACAAAGTTTCGACGCAAACTAACCGTTCACGGAAAATCCCGGAGAACTTTAAGCAAGCTTGCGCCGAGCCGGCGAAGGTTGCAACAGAAAGGGAATATTCTGTGAAAGGGAAATGCCGGGGGTCCGGTAGTCTAATTCTCAAGTGGCGAGATGGCCTGTCAGAAGGACCTTGGACGGTGCCCGTAGCTCCGCTCCCCCTCCCCTTCCCTTGCAACGGTGGATCGAGCTTTTGCCGAGGGTCCACGCGATATTCCCTTCGATGTATATATAACTATATCCATCCGCAACCATCCCTCTCGGCGTTTTGCCGGCGTTGGACTCCCGGCGAGCTGACGCTTTGATCATTTGTTTCGCGTCGGGTCATAACCGGCCTTCGTCGAGAAAAGCGCGTGACAGCCGCCAGCTAAAACACTTTTTCGAGGGGTAGCCGGCTCGACACCTAACTCTTGACCCTCGACCCCCCTCCGGCCCTCCCACAACCCGCTCGGTTTGTCCTTCCGATATTCGATTTTCGCCTCGTTGCCGGTCATCTCGTACCCTTGTGCCCCGGCTGAAAAGGCTCTGACGAACTTGCAACGGGCGAGAGGTACCGAAAACACGAAACCCGTATTTTTCG
>OZ020166.1:11445476-11603494 GCA_963971145.1 Sussaba pulchella
TTGCGTCGACGGGATAGTTCGACATGAACGACGCCTACCCCGTCGCTCGTGCGATGCGTGGCAACGATGCAATTTTATCATTATCTTTGGAATCCGGAAGGACGAACCGTGTCGACGGATTTTGACTCTGGCGAGACGTCAAAAGAGATCTTTTAATCGTTCGAGTCGGAGCAAAATTTTCGCTGTCATTTACGCGATAACCAAGCGTGTCCGATCTCAGTCCCCCCCCCCCCCCCCCCGTACCTCCGTGACTTCTGTCTGGAGTTATAGAGGATGGAAGTCATGAACTAATCGCAATGGGTTCAAACATTTCAGGCATTGGACGAAATGAACAGGATTTCGTGATTGAAGTTATTATTTATTCATTTACTTTTTTTTTCATTATAGCGTTTTAATCATGATTTCTTATACAGTGGAATTGCAATGCCGAAATCTTTCTATGATTACAGATTGCATTGTTTTGTGGGGATCTGTTGTAGATCAATTGATCTTAGATGTGCTGTTGAAAATAAAATTTTACTTCCAGCCCCCAAGACTTAATTTTAATTATTTCTTCTTGCCCAATCGTACGAACCTCGTTTTGTTTTTAATGACAAACCACGGGCACGTGGATCTTTAGATATTCACGACGATCGTTATCCTTCTTCGTCTCTATCTCTATTTGTCAATACATAATTTCAGCGGACCGAACGAGGAAGACGCGATCGTGGCTTTCGGTCACGCGGGACTCATCGTCGATGATACAATCGGTTTTTTTTTCCTACCCCCGAAGACGCGCTCGTTAACGATGTCACGATTCGTTCGACTCCGTGGCAGCATTTGGGGAATCGGGATCGACGAGGCATGAATACGATCGCATTGTGCTCGATTATGCTGTGGCAAAAAGCAGTCAGGCTCGCGCCTTCGCCTCGTCATTCTCGTCTCTCGCGTAAAATAAAACGTTGAAACGTCTTGCACTGACAAACTCGTCACGGGCGAGTGCAGCTGCCATAGCACGGAAGCTATATCCATGTATATATATTAATATATATATATATACCTGATAGTCGATTCAGTGAGATGCGACAAACCTCTCGATCAGTCAACCATCATGAGACAGATATTCCCTCGCACAATGCTAAACGACGGAACCGAGTCATTCGGATTCTCATCCACGCAGAACCAGTCATTGATCCCCATGGTCACGCCGTAACAATAACTAAAAGGAAATCTATTGGACCATTTAATTTCGCGATTCTCGGCGTTTACGTCGGCATCGACGATCGACGATGCAGAAGTAAACGAGTTTGGGTTTAAAATGTGGTAACGAAAAGATTGATGTTGTCGCGATGGAATTGCTCGGGATTTTTTAATCTCTTGTCCTGACAATTTACGCAAAAACTTTCAAAGCTCCGGCGGAAAAACGGGGATGGGTCATAGTAAAAGTTTTGAAATGTAAGT
The DNA here is from genome assembly GCA_963971145.1 of Sussaba pulchella. Classification (NCBI taxonomy): domain Eukaryota; kingdom Metazoa; phylum Arthropoda; class Insecta; order Hymenoptera; family Ichneumonidae; genus Sussaba; species Sussaba pulchella. The sequence continues at coordinate 11,446,917 of OZ020166.1, forward strand.
TTGAAAATTATTGGTGAGATTAAATTTTGTAATCGGGATGACAAAATCGCGCAAAACGGATTCACAGACAAATGTTTTATTCTCAAACTAGTTGATCGTAGAATCTGCGATATAAATCGGTAAGTGAATAATTGGAGGAATTAGCAATAAACATAATTATTACGGAATAAAATTTTATTCTCGCCCGATTTTAATATCGTTATGACGAAGAAGTGTACAAAAAAAAGGAAAAAGTCAAAAAAAGTAAATTATACCGAATGCGCGAGGATGACGCGACAAAGTGTATACCGTGGTGAATTTGTCGCAATTACAATTTCGAAGTTACACGACCGTCCGCGCAAAGCGTCACAAACCGCGCGAATGGAGAAGAGAGAGGTTAAAACACGACAGAGTAGTTGAAAAATTTTCGGTCGGCCGGCCGGGAGATTCAACCGTGGATCCTGCGAAAGCTTTGGAACGACTCCCACCCCAAAGTTCGCACCCCGGCGCGCACACACACGTAGACATATGTATATATATATTGTCCCATCGCGTGTGCCACCGGTCGACCGGGGAGGCCGCAAAAGTTCGCGCTTAATATTATTAAATCGGAGGACAATGGCGAACCGTGACACGCGGCGTTTAACCGATTTTAATAAAATTTCACGGAAGATTATTATGATATTTTTTTTTTGTTCTTCTTCGTTTTAATAATATGATAATAATTCGAAATGAAAGAAAATGCAGGGATTATTATTTGGTTACAGAGGGTCGGCTGTGAGATGAGAAGAGCGCGAGGGTTCATCCCCTTTTTCCTCCCTTATTCGCTCTTTTATCCAATCTCATCCGCGTTTTATTGTCTTTCCACAAGTTACCTTTTACTGTGGTTTTTCTTTCTGTTTTTCCGACTGTCTCGAATTATCTCGTTTATTCTGGTCTGGATAGAATATTTATTGGACGTAATTTATCAACCAGTCTTCTTTGGACTTCAGACATTGGGCCGCCATGACTCGCTGTTCTACTTAAGGCTTTTGTATTATATTGTGAAGACGGAAGGTCGGAGAATCGTCATTGAAAAAATTATGCAGAGCCTCTTATGACATCATTGTGTCGGTCTCAATGCATCTCGTACAAAAACGTTCGTAGGTCGATCTCAGAGAAATCGATAAATTTTCAATTTTTAATTGACTTTCACCAGAGAATCGGCAAAAATTCGAAACAAATAAAATTACGTTGAATCGCTATCAGAAACTATGGAGTATTAATTATTATAAAACTGTTATTACTAATTAAATTACATTATACAAAAATGAATTTCGTAAAAATAAAATTGTGTCAAATCGTGTGTAATTTATTCATTTATTTTATTTCATTTCCCCTTTTTATTTGAAACGGTGCATAGATGTGATTTAATTGCGATGACGAAACAATTACGACAATTTGATTAGATAAAATTAATCGTTTTATTTAAAAAAAAAATATTTTTCGTCGTTGTAGCAAAGTGGCTCTGCATATGTTGAAACGTATATTCGTTGAAGACCTTCGAGGATATTAGTACAGTGATTTTGTTACGATAGACGAACCGGGGATGAAAGACAACTGGTGCACCGTTTAGCCATTGTATCGAATAAAGAGAGCGACGCTCGTAGAACACGGGGTAACTATTATGGGTCGTAGAATGGGAGCGTTTTACGGTCGGTAAAGCACGGTCCATAGGTGAGTTACAAGAACGACAACGGGGCCCACCCTGCCAGCGGCAGTCGCACAATGCCCGCGAGGGCAAAAAGCATATCCATGGTGGTTGGTGTCAACCAGTTTCCTCGTGACGTTTGGATAGTCTCGACGTTTCTCGGCAGTTTTATATATCATCGACTATTCCCTGGAGGAGTCCCCGATGCTCGATTGCTCAGCCAAAGGCTTCTCCTCAACGCTTGAGGGCAACATTAAAGATCTGTTTAAAAATGTGTTTCTTTTCATTTTATTCATTTATTTATTTCATTATCTTTTCATTCATTTTTACATTGTCACTTTCGTAGATGACCCGAATTTTCGAATATAATCCATGTCACAATATTCTATCAGCGCGATTTTTAAAAAATTTCAAGTAAAATCTGGAAAAAAAAATTATAAGTTCGTCTGATTCCGAAATTAATTTTCTGATGTTTTAATCAGAATCAAATCTCTAAAATTGCCTCAATGTCGACGCGGTTATATCCTCAAGCGTTCTGAATCCCTCAAAAATTTGAAAATGATAATTCAGACGAAGATACGACGAGTAATAATGATAATAATCATATAAAAAAACAGAAAAAAAATAATTAAAAAATTATTGGTAGTATTAGTATTATTTAACCCGTAAAACAAATACTCATATAAAATGAAACATCCTAAGAGCCAGGAGGCAATACCTGAAACATTATGAAAAATGATCATCGACTGGCGTGAGTCGTACAGTGTCATCACAAGCCATCTCTCATAGGTGTAGGCCTTTTTTTCAAATATTTTTTTTTTTTATTCCCCGACGAAGGGTAAGAGGAGGAAAAAAAAAAGTAGAAGAATCGGAAGCCACGATTATTGTCATTACCACCGGGGGTAGCGGATCTCGACCCCGGGGGTCTTGAAAACGATGCTGGCACACGTAACATGCACGGAAAAAAAAATTCAGTGAGCCGCAATGAACGATTCCGAGTCGGAGATATATGAAGTATCAATCTCTCGTCGGGATCGGTTATATATTTTTCACATTTTCAACCCGCCCGTACCGTTGAATATAATGCTCCAATAGTTAATGCGAAACCATTAGTCAAACTATCGCATACGTTGAACACGAATGAGAAATTTTCGATTTTAAATCGCTACATTTATCATGCAAGCCCAGACGCATATGTGACACAATTTTTGATTTTATTTTTATTTTCCCCACTCCATACCGACCTTCGAGCTCGATTAACATTTTTCGTCTCACTCAGTCGCAACCCTTTTGGTATTTTCATTTTATTATTATTATTATTATTTTTTTACATCGCACAACCAGAAGCGAGACTCGTGGAGTAACTGCACTGTACATTCTCTGTCTATATATATATACAATCCAATCGTTTCGCGGCCGGTGTACCCACGTTACAACCTGGCAAACTATCGGTAAACTCGACGAACAAATAACCGGGTATACGTTATGCAAAACGCATTTGTGAATGGAAAATTATGAGCAGCACATAATTAAACGTGTAGCCGGCAATGGCGAATGTGTCAGTTGCATTAATTGCTTGTCAGGGGTAGAATTTGTATCAATTATTCTGTTTAACTGCAAACAATTTCCTCTCGCGTTGATATAAATGCGGGATAAATTTTCCGTTCTACGTGGTTGTCTTAAATTGGCAAACCCGTATAAAAATGGTGAATAAAACAAGAAAATTATAATCAACACCGAGGACGGATAATTACTTGACCCTCATTCCGTTGAATTTATTTATAAATAGTTCCGACGAATCTACTCGTCGGAAATAAAATTTAAAAAAAATCCAAAAATAGTCTCTTGGGTTTAATGGGTTGAAATCAACGATGGCTTGTTATGTTCAATGATTGATCTAATAATGGATATCAAATTATTCTTTTTTTTATTAATTGCATTTACATTTTCGATCAATCTCATAATTAATGTTAAACTATTAATTTGTCAATTAATTTTAATCTCACTTTCGATAACAGAACGCAGAATATCGAATAATTGTTCAAATGTTTCTCACAATTTCGATCGAACTCTGTACATCCGTCAGCCATTAAATCGAACTATTTGAAAATGATTGGTTGAAGGGTTTCCAAACCGCCGAGATTCGGCAAGCCGTCAAGAGGGGCGGGGAGGGGGGGGGGCAATTTTGTACCTAATCTAAAACCCATACTTGTCCCATAAACTACGTTCGCCATTCACCCAAGTTCCCCGTTGTAGTTCGCCATCGGAGAATCGTTAAAAAGTAAATAGCCAAGGGAAAAATAAACCGACCTTACTGTTGGTATAACATAGCGCAACGGGTACTACAATAAAGCTGGGTGCTCGTAAATTTTCTCCATCGTTTTTCGCTGCACCGTTTATTTCACCGTTTCGATAATATTGACCTGATATTATTATGACGTTGCAGGTAGCGGTACCAACCATGCTTGAGGGCAAGTATAAATAACGTACGTGCTATGCTACTGAAACACAATCACGAGCCAAGTTCGTACTTCGTACTTCGATTCCTTGGTGTGTAATCCATGGGCGGAAACGGATAACGAAACGCGAAACCATGGAGGATATTAGACATAAGGACAACCAAATACTATGGACGAAGTTCGCCAAAAGTGAGCAGGTTTTTGTCGAGAACACACGAAAACCAAAAGTTTGGCGAACCAGGAGACCGATAACTAGCTTATTTGGTCTTCTGTTCTCCATTCGTTCTGCAAAGATTGTCACTGGAATCAAACCTAACTCAATGTCAGATGGATTGACAGTATCAAGGACATTGTGCCATTGTGCTTACAATTTTACCAAAGAAAAAAGAATAGGCGATTCGGCGGGAGCCTCAGCCATTAGAGCTTGAAGGAATAACCAAAATATTGACAAAGCTTAGTTATCGACAACTTGATAATTTGATGAATTAGCATTCGTTCACAACTCTTTCATCGTTTTTGACACAAGGACTTTACTCGGAAAGTACGTGTGCTCCTGTACTTCCGACATAAAAGTGCTTAGATTCAATAACGTTAGTTTGATCTCCTTATGTTTTTTTTCCATGCACAAGACGATCAAACGAGAATGGTAACATTGCCACTATCAGGTGCCTTTGTGTCTGATTCGCAATGGTGGTATCTGATTCAACGGCTCGGCAATTATAGCCGTTGAATTCCTGGGGCTAACTGTCTAAGGATAGTCTCTTAATTAATTTAAACCAAAAGAAGGTGGGGGAGGGGTAGGGTACGGATAGACATATAAATTAATCAATCATCAAACAAATCCATAAGTGATATTACGGTGAAAAATGCCGATATTATGGTAAAAATGTACGATAAAAAGATATTCCCCTTAGGAATAGCTCATAATCTGCCGTGAAACATTCAATTTACCGATTATATCAATAGACCCGATTGGCAATTAACGCATAAAGAGATAGAGCAAAAAAATTACTTTCCACTAGCTACTAGCTACTAACTAGTGCAATGTTTACCACATACAAAAAACGGAGTCCTGTGAGCCCGGCAACAATTCACTCGAATCCTCCTCCCCTCCCCCCTTCCTCAACCGGTGAAAAAGAAAAAAAAAATCTTACAAGTGCGACGACGAGGGTTGCGCAGTCTCCCGCGGCAAGGCCCCGGCGACATCGGGCGTGAAACGCCGCGGCGCTGGTGTCTGCACCTCCTGATTTATTTATCGAATCATAAATTACCGAAGCAACAATGCCGAGCCACCGAGATACGAACCAAAGAGCCCAAGCCCGGCTTTTGGCTTTGCCGTATGTATACACCATCGTCGGTTTGTGTCCGTGCACGTGTGTGCGCGCGCATGTGCACGCGCGCACTCGCGCAATATCTGTATTACATACTACGTTGATTTGAAAAACCCCTCACCACACGTACATACGTGCATACACGGCTCTCGAGTGAAGCACGGGGTACCCAGTCGCTAAGGGAATCTGCCCAAAACGTTACGCGTGTTTGCGTTGCTTGCTCGACCGTAAACGCGATTTATACGATGCAAATTAAATGTGTGCTCGACGTGAACGCACGACCGTTCGCGCGTGTACATCTCCAGCCTTCCCGCACGATCCGGAGATCACGCGACGGGTCCAGCAGCGAGACATTTCTCCATTGACATATTCGTAACCTCTGCCCTCCCTCCAACTCGTCATAGATTTCTCGTTCAACTCAATTATCGAATATATTATATTATTAGACTTCGCGAAAAAATATTTTACTGATGGTTTTTTACGATGAAGCGTTTCCATGGAGCACGCTTCATTTTTTTATATATTTTTCCTGACTCCGAATGCATGATTTGGCGATTGAATTCGACTTTTAGGGTTCTGGCTTTTATGTTAATGATTATTATTGCAATATGAGAAATGATATCAATAATAATAATGATAATTATTATTATTATTTATATTTTGTTCAAATAATTTAATAATACGATAAATTAATCTTCCACTCGGATCGACTTAATGAATTACGCGTTGGACAGTTCAACCGCAGCTGTGAATTTGTCACAGTCCAGGTATATCACGTAAGAAGATGAAGAAGGGCTCTCGCTATGTTTTCGTATGACTGGCCACGAAATTTGCATCATTCTCTATCATATATCAGTGATTATCTTCGTTAATCTGCATGGAATACTCGCGACGATTCGACGTGGCTCATTAAGGTCTCGGGGTCCATTGTGCCAACGGGGGCGCATCGAAACGAGCGTATGCAGCAGTAACAGCAGCAGTAGCGGCCATAGCACCCTTTTCTCGTCCACGATCAGTAAAGGGGAACGACAGCAGACCGTGTCGTGAATTAGAGGGGGTCAGCTTTGCCATCGGTCGTCGATGATTCTTCACGCTGCCATCCGAGTGTCTGTCGACGATTGCGCGAAGAATGATCGACGTCAACCACTGCTCGCAGTGTGTCGGATGTGTGACGTGCATAAGCATCAATGTATGGCGAGCATTGGACATTTCTTTCTCTGATTCTACCATGAATGGCTGCATAAGGAATTATACAGCACCATAGATATTTTTCAATATTGGGGCTATTGAGATTAGTTCGTGTTGAAAATTGTTTATTTTGTTTTTATGTTGAAAAATCGGACGGAGGAGATGACTGAATAATGTTGGAAATAGAATCTACATTATATTTTATTAGAGATCGTTGGTAATTTCTTGTATCTTAATTCTTTGGGGTAAATTTTATTTTTGCTGAAATAATAATTTCTAAAAATATGGAGATTTTCTGTTGATCGGTAGATGATTCGGTGGAAACTTTTACTGACAAAAAAGGCTCACATTCGTGAATTTTGTACAATAAGATTCTGAACAATTTCGGGGGGATGGGGTGGGAGGAGCATTGCTGGGGGTGAGAATGTAGAATCTTAGGGCACGACCAACCCCATTACCTGCAAGGGCGCGACTCTGCGAGAGGCTGTAAAATGCCATAAACAAGCTATTAATATAATTCCTTATAAAATGCTGTAAGTCCCATCGCCGTCGTCGATGTTCCCCTGTCGTCGGTGTTGTGACAGTATCCAAGGGGTGTTTTGGGGTCTGTCAATTGTGCATGTGTGCGCGAGTGTGTACGGGTCCATATAGCGCGCGGTATCCCCTCGACGCTGGTTATGTCGTACATGCGCGGTGTTGCAAAGGCAATATTGTGTAAAACGAGAGCACGTAGTTCAAAAGGACCCAACTGCAAATGCCAAACATCACGAACGACAAATGAGGGTTATCAATTTTCCAACTCAGCTCTGCAGACATTTTTAGACGAGTTCGATATTGTTCCCTGATGGTTCCTAACGCAGGCAATATTTATAATCCCAGTGTTGGACAATTTTGTTCGGATATTTTTCATCGATCGCATAATACTAGTTTCAATACCGTACGCAAAAGTCAATGAGAACTATTGCCCGAAAAATGTAACAATATAACTCGGCCGTCGACGAATAAATCAAATCCTAGTTGAAAAATTAGTTCTTTCACGATTTATAAAAAAAAAAAACAATCCATTGGGATACATAGATATATATGTAACATAGGTGTAAACATGTTTTTGATATAATATATTTTATCTAAGCGTAATATATTACATATAAATCTACATATAGAACTGGTAAATAAATGACGAAAATACAATGTATGGTCATTGATTTTTCACGTCGCCAATCTTTTTCTCATTGCCATCGCCCACTAACATCTCGTATCTATTGATTTTTCTACAAACGAAAAATAAACAAATAGATAAAACCTCGACAAAATGCTTACAGGATCGAAGAAACAATTCGAAGATTCGTTTAATTCTCGCGAGAATGGTTTAAAGAAAAAGCAGCAAGTTCGAAATTGAAGAGGCCGGAGGGGGGAGAGGATGGAGCGGCCGGAGGAGTAATAGTGAACACGGTTAGGAAAAAGAATTACGGACTCGAGGCCCTTGGATTATTGTTCTCGTTGGCGGTGTAGTGTGTTAAGCCCGTAAGGGTGGGTGGGGAGGGGGTGGTTTCACGCAGTACGCCGCACCGACAGTCGAGGCAGCCGTTGGAACGTCGCTCCCTCGTGAGGGAAAGAGAGAGAGAGAGGAAAAACGGAGGGTCGGGGCACACGCGGGAGAGAACAGATTTATATTTGAAATTAGATTAAGCTTCTGCGCTTGAAAGCTATATAAACGCCCCCTCCACCGTCGACGTCGTAGACTGCCGGTTGGCTCCCTCGCCGGTCGGGGCTATATATACATATTAGGGTGGTTCTTATCCGGATCATTTTCGAATTTTGATTGCGTCGAGGTCTTAATAAATTCCATGAAAAAAACAAAAACGTTAAGCTTAATTTGATCTTTGTAGTGGAATTCTTACTACGCGCTGATTCGTGGTGAAGTTTCTAGTTCAAAATACATGCAATTTTGGTACTTTTCGGTGATTATAATAGCTGGGCGATTGAATTGTTCCTGAAAAGATTCAATACGATATGGAATTAACGCGCATGAGTCCTAACTTTAGGAGAAAAAAATAGACATGTACGGGTCACTGATGATTATCATTCAATTTATTCGGATAATTTTGAATCGATTAGCATGTTTGAAAGTCCTGGCGCCTCGAAATGAACGTTAAATACCCTACATAACCTTTTGAAACAATCATTATGGGTGTAGAGCCCTGGGACTCTTCCATATTCTAGTGGTATCAAATTTTTTAGGAATCAATCGGGTGACAACCTACAAAAAAACATGTATATTTTTTCCTGTAAAAATAGGTTTCATACGCGTTACATCCATTGAGTTTTAGATTTTTCCAAGAAGAATTAGTCGCACCGTCAATATAATTACCGACCAATAAAAAAGTTGCATGTATTTCGAACAGAAAACTTCACCTTGAATCAGCGCGTAGTAAGAATTGGATTAGAAAGATCAAAATTGGCTTCACATTTTTGTTTTTCTTCAAAAATCAATTGAGATCCAGTCGCTATAAAAATTCGAAAATTACCCAAATACGAACCACCCTAATACATATAAAGGCACTACAGTTATACGACCGTCGGTATGTTTCAACGTTCCTTCGGCGCAATTCCGCACGAGGAGCGACTCGATAAACCAGCAAATACTCGCTTTCCACTCTTTCCTCTTCTCGTTCTCAACCCCTTCCAACTCCTCGGTTTTCTCCTTTCGTCCCGTTCTCGTGCACTTGCACAGCAACCCTGTTTCATTCAATCTCTCCCTCACTCCCTCATTTACCCCGCGCTCGTACGACTCAGTCAAATCGAGCTGGATTCCCCCCTCCCACCCTTCCCCTCGCGCTACGAGCTACGAAAATTTACGGTAAAGCCGACTGCATCGTGCAACCGTTTCCGCACGATTCTGTTACTGAAACGCAATTACGATAATTGTTTTTCCATATAAAAACCATTCCGGACGTTCACGATTTACATTATTCTTCTTATAATAGACACATTAATATTTAATTTGTCTTACACACAAATGTACAATTGTTTTGTTTTGTGAGAAAATGGAGTCACTCCGCGAACGAATTCAACTCCCGACTGTCTAAACAATTACCGTTATCGTTTTTTCATGTAAAAACCATTCTGAAGGTCTGACATTTGCATTATTTCTCCTACAATAGACAATATACGTTTGTGTTTTTTTTCACAGAATGTACGATTATTTTATTTATGTAGTAACCGTTTCTTTGTGGGAATTATTGCGTATCAGCAAGAATATGAAGTAATTCGATAAACGAATTCTCTCCCCGACTGACTAAACATTTATTTGTTCTATTTTAGCGATACAGTAACGCACCGTCAAATTCAGCTCCCTCTCTTCCTCCTCCCACCTCTCCTCTACATCCATCCACTTGTTTTATGTTATACGTGCTAGTGAAGAAACATGTTGGGCGAGCAAGACGCTGAAACGACTCGATAAAACGAAGGTTCGCAGAGGCGGGAATAGATTGTCGACTGGCCTCCCAGTGATTCTCGTTCATTCCCTCCCAATCTCCTCAGCTCGCTACCCCTCGCGCAATTCACGTTTTCCCCAAAATATCGCTCGTTCTCCTCACTACTTTCAACCCTCTCGCTTACGAGCCTCGCAATCGCAGTCATTTCTTCACCCATCCTTTCCGACCGCCCCGACGAATTTTCCACATCGACCCGCAGCGTTCTCCCTTCGACCTCTCTTTCTCCTTCCACCTTTCAACCTGTCCCCGCGTATTAATACCAACGCACCCGACCAACCTTCTCTCGCTTTCCTTTCAATCCCCGTCAACGGAAAATCCCGGCATTCGCGTTCAACCGTGTACGCCGCGATATTTGTGAGCGAGAAAAAAAATGAAAAAAAATAAATAAAAAATTACGCACGAAACGTCGTCGTATATATGTTGAAACGGCGAAAGGCCATCGACGGATAAATAATAAAAGAAATGTCGGCTAGGGGTTGCGCGGAGAGACGAGAAATAAAAAATGAAAAAAAAAAGAAGGAATAAAAAAACGCGATAGCGAGACGAGGATCGAGAGATCGACGGTCGTACGTATAGCTGTGTATATGTGGATGGTACGTATATCGCGCGTTGTACGCGACGTGCACCATAGGATATGCATGAAAAATCAAAGTCCCGATAGGAACCCGAGTGCAGCGGACAGAGTGAGATCGTTTATATACGCATTCTAGCAGGAAGAGAACTTGGCAGCCAGACGAGAGCACGAATGGCGGGCGATAAAGGGCAGTTTCCGAAAGGGGGAAAGGTAGGGGAGGAGACGGGGAGGCGTGCGTATACATATGGAAATGTTATTTCCGTGCGAAACCCACAGCGCGGAGACGAGCAAAACGGTAGGAAACTCGTCAATTTTCTACGAGCTTCTGACTGCGTATTGCATACATCGTCCCAAGTAAATATCTCGAATTTTTCGTGATACTCGGAGGGATATTATGTTGAATTTTATGTAACATTGTCATTCGTAGCTCGTGCGATAGATTGAAGATTTTAAATTTAAAAAATTCCTGTGATTTTTTAAACGATGTAGTTCAATAATAAAAAAAAACATTCTGCTTTATCTTGCAGGAAAAAAAGAAAAGTTGATAAAACGTGATGGAAAGTGGTCAGAAATTTAATCCGAGTGAGGGTGTGGTGTGTATTGGTTACAATATTTTGGGTAATAAATTCGTAAAATATCGTTGAACGGAAGCAAAGCAAAATGATGACCTGTGGCTGGCGTCAACTCGCCGGAAGGTTTTCTCGGGACTGTGCAAAGGCTTATGATTCGTGATTTACATAGGGGTTTGAAGTACACCAGCGTAACCGTAGCCTTGGGGTCCAAAGTTTCGCACGTAGCATTCTGCACGGTGGGTAATAAATTTGATAACAAAAACAGGATTAGAGTACGGAATGATAGTACAAACCCTCGGTCGACTCACGTTTGCAATATATTTCTCCGCAATTTTCATGATAGGTCAAAGTTTCGAGAGGTTTTCGACAGCAGAAACAGCTGAAGCATATATTGTGATAGGGAACACCGGAAGCGATCTGCAATACGAAAAAGCGCGGACACACGCAAAAATATTGCATTGATTCACTTTCCACGAGATTAGGGAGACCACTCAAGTCTAAAACTGATAGGAATGAAATTCCTGCTGAGAACGGACGATTCAAAAACCCCAAAAGAATACGAAAGATATACGATACAAAACTCCACGTGACGCAACGCGACTCTCTCACCTGCATTTCCGCCTGATAGACCTTCAACCCGCAGCGTTGACAGTCCTGACCTCCTCCCAGACACTCGCACCCGGTCGGCACTTTCGGCTGGCAACACGAGCCAATCCCGTCCGTCACCGGCTGTTGACACCCCCGATTAGGCGAACATCCTCCACCCCCGGCGGATCTTCCCCCGGGACTTCTCGACCTGGACACACGCGAACGAAATTCGTGATTAAACCGACGGAGCACGGCTGGCGTTGTTGTCTTACCGGCAGCAATTCGAGCCACCGCCTCCGCCGGAGTTTCCGGTCGCGCCACCCGGACTTCCGGGCATCATTGGATTACGGCAGCACGGCGGTTGTGACGGTAATCGTCGCGGAGGCGAGCAAGGTGATCCACCGGCTCGCGGTTGAAGCTTGCACGGTGGAATCGCGCAAGGTCTAAGTGGCAAACAAATTTGTCCGGGTTTTCCGCAACCACCGCGACATCCGCCGCCGCAACAACCACCCCCTCCGCAGTTTTGCGTGTCACCGGTGCAAGGAGCGTTGCATCGTGTTACTCGTCGACGCACGGGTTTGCAACCCGCCGGTGGACAACAACCTTTGCGACCGGAGCACGGTGGCGAACAAGCCGCCGCGGTGCACGGCGATAAACCGGAAGGATCCGACGAGCAAGGATCCGGAGAACGCGGAGGACAAATTTCGAATCCCGTCGAACGACGGGCAGATCCGGATTTCGTGGCACAAACCCCTTCGTTTGTGCCCACGCTGCAGCAACCGCTGGTTCTCGTTCCAAGCCCAGCGATATTTTTACCATCGCTGCAACAACCCCCGACATCAGCGCCACATCCGGTATTTCTTTGACCCGAACAACCGCAAGCTCCGTTCACGGTTGAGCTTCTGTCACCTTGGAATCTTTTGCCGCACGGACTTGATCCGCCACGATCGAACGTTACGTTGGTTCGGGATGGACCGCTGCTGCAGCAGCAACCGGAATTTCCGCCATTGCCGCCACCGCAACCACCTCTCATTCTGAAATCTTTCGCGGGGTCTTCGAGGTCGTCCGGGTCGTCGACATTGTCGCGATATTCGGGGGGCAAGGTCGTGAACGGGCCATCGGAATTTTCGGGGTCTTCGAAGCTTATGAAATCGACGTTTTTGCGGCCATTTTCGAGGATATTCTGCATAGCCGGAATGGTTGGGAGTCTTGATGAGTGGAGGAGGTGGTTGGTGGGATTGATGGAGTTTGTTCGAAGAGCCAGTCGCGAGTGGTGGATTGGCAATGTCGGGTTAGACGATTTTGAAATTGGACGATTGAAGGTCGTGAGATTCTTCGAGGTTTGAAGAAACTTTCGATCGGTCGGGGCGCGACCGAATGGCGGACGAGGGAAATGTCTTGATTTTGGAACCGGGCGGACCTATTTTGTGGCTTTGGTTGAAGTATTTTGGAAGCGTTTTATCATTAGTGATGACTTCAGTCGTGAGGTGATAAGAAAGTATGATTTATTCGCTTCAATTTTCAGCATCTTATTAAGATTGACCCTTGAAGTTAAAAATCTTATTTGCAATGGAATCTACATCAGCTTGGTAAAAATGCCACAGAAATGATGAGTTTATAAGCAATCAGTCTTAAATTTGACTAAATTACGATTCACGTCCTTCCTCAGAACGGTATAGAAACTTTTTTCATTCAAAAAATTAATATTTTTTTCTTTTGAATAAGCTTTTAAAATGGCACCTAATTTCGTAATTTTTTTCGCAAAAAAAGTCTTCTGTACTGTTCTAGAATTTTTTGTACTGATTTTTAGTCTATAAGTTTTTTTTTCGTTTCGGACTATTTTTCGAAGAGTAGGACTTTCCGTAATGGAATTTTGGACTAGGGTTTCTTTGCGGTTCAGTAACTGTTAAACCCATTCGGAGGACATAAAAAAATTATATATACAATAATATATCATAGATTAATATATTGATTACATTATATAATATTATTATTGTGTTATTATTATATTATTATATTATGATATTATTTATTTTTATATTATTATTATATATTATATAATTATATATTGTATATTCAGAAATATACGTGCCGAAAGTGATAAATTGTATTTTGATGACTCTCACTCACCTCAAATGATTTCGATAATTTTCGACGAAATTTCCTCCTGCAAAATCCTTAACGAATTTTCCACGTTCTCGTGGTTCTACAATTTTATTCGGTCTATGAAATTCGGAATGAAAATGACGATGGCACGATTCTGAATGTCTGCGATTTTTTTGCTTCGTGCGACAAGGACTGATCGGTCCTCTGTGGCGAGCACAGCGGCAACCTTTTGCGTCACGATTAATACCGTTTTCGGCGGATGCGGGAGTGCTGGAAGGCCGAGTAAGCTGTCGCTGTGCCGACGATGGTCGGCTAAAGGTGCTGCTTGGTTGCGAAACGAATTTACCAAGAAATATTACGTGGATTTCATTTCTTTAAAACTTTATTTGTTAATTTATAAAATGTATTTATCAATTCTATTGAATATCTTGAAAATACAAGTACAGTTATGATTAATTTGATTGAATTAAAATCAAATGATATCTTCTCATTCCATTGAACGACGAAACTATCACATGAAACTATTGAATAAATCTCGTATTTATTAAATTTCCATCTTTAAAGTTTACCGAAATTATTTTATAAATTTATTGGCTATCTTTTATTAAAGAGTAAATTTCAATTGTCAATTATTAAACAAAATTATTTTATAATTTAACTGAATATAGTCAATGGATAAATCTATAAATCAATAGAACATTTCCGTGCTATTAAATTGAATGTTGAATCAAACCTCTGAGACGCCGAATGGTGTCTGTTGTACCACGTGGTAATCGCAGTGGGACTCTGAGGGGGATCGCATAGGGTAGTTACGAAGCTTTGTGCATCAAGTTGGGAATCCTCGATATCGCCGTCGAGTTTATCGATGCCACCTGTTTCCTGTAGCGTATTATTTTCGACCTCTTCGTCCTCACCGCCAGCGCCGCCGCGTAATCGCTTATCGTCCCCTCGTGTAGAATCCGATGATTCGTTGGGCTTCTCTACGTCCTCTCGAGGATCGATAATAGCGTAATCGTCGTTGCAATAGCAACAACACCGACAGTCGGACAGTGACTCACATGGCGAAACTGCTAGATCTTCGTTATCGACCGACGGAAACGTCGAATGTATAAAAGGCGGTAATGCAGGGCGAACGGACGTCGTGGGGAACAAACGATTGTGACAATTTCGACAGTACAATTCACCGGAATGAGTCGCTACGGTCCAACTGTCCAACAATTTTCTGCAATTACCTTTATCGGCAATTAACGACAAATACAATATAAATAATTATGGAAATGTAATTATCATTTATTCTACAAGAGCAGAGACGTCGATGTGGCCATGTGGTCAATGTCGTTTGTTTTTTTTTTTTTTTTTTTATTGTTCCAAGTTCGGGGATGGTCCCGCAGTTGCCTTCGGTCGCAGTTGCTTGCTGGGAGACTTGCTGAATTTATTTCGACTCGAACGACGACGCTCGGATAAAGATAATCGTTGTGGTTGGGTCGAGATAAATTTCGGCAATCGTAGCAGTGGGAAACTGCGACAGAGGGCCAATGGGACCATCTCCAAGTGCAAGGGAAATTGCTGCACTTTCATGAAGTCTTGTTCTCCACTGCTATTAAAATTTAGGATCAAATACGAGAACGATCGACTGAGGAACCTTAAGACTCAACCAATCGTCCTCATTTTTCATTCGCAGAACAAATCATGACCGAGAACAATGCTTTACGGTTTATATTACCGACCGAGCACTGGCACATCATCTTACGAGGATGTAAAATCCCCGAAAAAGCTATTATTTCGTTCAATAATTCAGAAATTGTGCTTGGTCGGCAACTCAAGTTTCCCTCGAGGGCAAAACAGTCTTAACACGAAAATCCTACATTTTGATATATTTTTATGTATTTTATTAAATTCATTCTATCGCAAATAATTTTTTTTTCTACCTGACTAATTTTATAGTTTGAAATAAATCGTTCATCGTCAGCTCTTGTAGAAAGATATAAGTTATTATTTATTAATTATTCAACGAACGACATGAGAAGCAAAATGTATGCCAAACTTTTCCGAGAGCCAATTTCTCCTCTGCGAAGTAAACCTCGCGAAGGCACCGCGGACAAACTCCGGGCATTTATCAAACCTTATTTTCGCGGTTTAAAAGTAATGATGCCGGTCCGTGACACCGACGTACTGATTTGTAACGCCGAATAGTTCTGAAAAATAATTGAGATAAATACATGAAACAATAATCGAAGAATATCACCGAATAATACGTAATTTTAATGTGCAACATCACGCATTCGCTGTGCAGATCTCATTCTAACTGTGAAATGGGTTATATTACAATCACAAATCGATGTAATAACAAAATGACAACTTACCCTGACCCAAGGCACTCAAATAGCATTTTACAAAATAGACTTGAATCTTCTCGACGGAATTTGAAAAAAAAAACGCTCTAGCTCCAAGGATTTACAGGACAAAAAAGTGATTTAAAAAGAAAAATGTACTAATTCCCATTTTTCGACATTACGGAACCCGTAACAACTTGATTGACTTTTACATAAAGTGATCAAAATAGAGATAAATTAATGACAAATGAAAAACGTTATGAAGATTGGAATATCGAGCGAGGGCGCTGGAATAATGGCTTCGTTCCTGATGCATCGACGTCCGTATTGGAATCTCCTTCTCTCTCACTTCGCAGCGAGCGCCAATAGGCTGTCTCTCTCGCACTGCCCGATGTAGCCCATCGCCTTAATTCTGTGAAGAGAGAGCCAAGAAACCCGTTGATGAACACGCAGGAAGTATCTAAAACCGCAGGCTTCATACCAGCGGTCGGTAAGTTTCTTTGAGAGCGGAGTCGCAGTTGCTGCCCCGACCGCTGGCGGAGCTAGCGCTGCTCCACCCATCCGTGGACACGAATGGCCAGAAACGACTGGAACATTCGCTTCGCCCCGTATGATCTCTGTCTCTTTCTTGCTAACGCTTCTGTCATCCTCGGGGCAGCTCGTCAGCCTCGCTCGGGGGATTCATGACAAGGATAGCGGAGCGCCCCAAGCACGGGGCAGGCATGAGTCAGACAGAGAGAGGAAAAGAGACGGTCGACGTAATTTCCCGAAGGCACCAGACGGAATCGTCGAGATGGTTCTACATCGACCGAGCAAACCAGAATGTTCGATGACTGTTCTAGAACCACCGCAAGATTTCTTTTTCAAAAACAATTATTGTACGCGTGTAATTGATATTATTTCCATTATTGTAGACATATTTTTATGATTATTGCAGTAGTAATTTGGCCATATTGATGTTAAATACGTTGATATTTTTAAAAAATTCTCATAAGCGAATCGATGTTTCCCGAAGCTTCTTCGAAACACGCAAAACACCGAATTTCTCGAATGTTTTGGGTGCAGAGCGAATAGAATCTGTCGATCATTATTATAGTTTTATTTAAAAAATAAGATCTTGAGTATACATGATAGTTTGAACGAATAAATTAATATTTGTTCGATGCATACTCGAATGATCCAGAAACTTGGCCCGGGCGTCCGAGCGGCTCAAGCGCGAGAACGTTCGAGTACGGTCTGGGCAGAGGGGCGCAGAGTATATAAGCGCGCGGAGCGCTCAGAGCCGCAGTTCACAAGAAACAAGCAAACGATACACATCGTAAACTCGACAAAGTCGAAACGACGAATCCTATCACTACGAAACAAACTTCTCGAAGTGAAAATATTATCTACGAGTCAAGTGTCAAGAAGAATAAAGAAACATACAAAATGCCTGCAATTGGAATCGATTTGGGAACGACGTACTCCTGCGTTGGAGTGTGGCAGCAAGGCAAAGTGGAGATAATTGCAAACGACCAGGGCAACAGAACAACACCGAGCTACGTTGCCTTTACGGATACCGAACGGCTAATCGGCGATGCGGCGAAGAACCAGGTGGCGATGAATCCCGCTAACACGGTATTCGACGCCAAAAGGTTGATCGGCCGCAAATTCGACGACCCTAAGATCCAGAGTGACATGAAGCACTGGCCGTTCAAGGTTGTATCCGAGGGAGGAAAGCCGAAGATCCAGGTGGAATTCCGCGGTGAGGCGAAGAGGTTCAATCCGGAAGAGATCAGTTCGATGGTTCTCACGAAGATGAAGGAAACCGCCGAAGCTTATATCGGTAGCAAAGTTAAAGACGCTGTTGTCACCGTACCGGCGTATTTCAACGATTCGCAGCGTCAAGCGACCAAAGACGCCGGAGCAATAGCTGGTTTGAACGTTTTGAGAATCATCAACGAACCCACCGCCGCGGCACTCGCCTACGGATTGGACAAGAACCTAAAGGGGGAAAAGAACGTGTTGATCTTCGATCTCGGTGGAGGAACCTTCGACGTCTCCATCTTATCCATCGACGAAGGTTCGCTCTTCGAGGTAAAATCGACAGCCGGCGATACACATTTGGGCGGCGAAGATTTCGATTCGCGACTGGTCGATCATCTCTGCAAAGAGTTTGAGAGAAAGTTCAAGAAAAATCTGAAATCGAATCCACGATCTCTGCGACGATTGAGAACAGCCGCGGAAAGGGCGAAGCGTACTCTGTCATCGAGCACCGAAGCTACCATCGAGATCGATGCTCTCTACGAGGGTATCGACTATTACACCAAAATCTCGAGAGCCCGCTTCGAAGAGCTCTGCGCTGACCTGTTCAGAGCTACCCTGGAACCCGTGGAGAAAGCTCTGGCCGACGCGAAACTGGACAAGCGATCGATTCACGACGTCGTCCTCGTCGGTGGTTCGACCCGCATACCAAAGGTACAATCGATGCTGCAAAACTTTTTCTGCGGCAAACAGCTCAATCTGTCGATAAATCCCGACGAGGCGGTCGCTTATGGAGCCGCGGTACAAGCCGCGATTCTCACCGGCGAAGGCGACAAGAGTTCCACTCTTCAGGACGTTCTTCTGGTCGACGTTGCTCCGTTGTCTCTGGGCATCGAGACCGCTGGCGGAGTAATGACCAAGATCATCGAACGCAACGCCAGAATTCCATGCAAACAGTCGCAGACGTTTACCACCTACTCCGACAATCAGCCGGGTGTGAGCATCCAAGTTTTCGAGGGAGAACGCGCGATGACCAAGGACAACAACATTCTTGGCAAATTCGAACTCAGCGGAATAGCTCCGGCACCCCGCGGTGTTCCGAAGATCGACGTTACCTTCGACATGGATGCCAATGGAATACTTCACGTCACCGCCAAAGACACGGCGAGCGGAAGAAGCAGCGACGTTAGGATAACGAACGACAAGGGACGATTGTCTCGGGAAGAGATCGACAGGATGCTGGCCGAAGCCGAGCGATACCGCGATCAGGATCAGGAACAGCGAGAGAAGGTCGAATCTCGGAATCAAATTGAGAGCTACGTCTTTTCGGTGAAACAAGCTGTTCAGGAGTGTGGTTCGAAACTCGAGCAGTCGGACAAGGACAGAGTAACGCAACTCTGCGACGATACCATCAGGTGGCTCGACAACAACACCCTCGCCGACAAAGAAGAGTACAAGCACAAGCTTGAGGAACTGCAGAAGCAGTGCTCTCCCATCATGACCAAGATCCATCAAGGGGGAGCCGCCGGAGGTCAGCAAGACTGTGGGGCGCAGTTCAGGCAAGGCGGTAACAACTACACGGGACCCACGGTCGAGGAAGTCGATTAAACAAACCAAAAAAAAAAAAAAAAAAAAATACATTCCTTCACCTCATTTCGTATCATTCCATTTTTGAGCCATTGCGCAGAACGACGAACATCATCGTTAATGTACTAGTCACCAAATTCTAAACTGCGCTCTGTTCACAATTCAATCATGACGAGTATTGCATCTTATATTGTAAATAATTAATCGTTGTACCGATTAAGGCATAAGTTAGCAGAAAGACAGAAATAACTTATTGTACCTGTAAGACCTAGTTTTATGAATAAATATTTTTTTTTAATAAAAAAAAATGCGTAATTCTTATTAATTTTTCTCTCCCTCAGGTAACATTCGTTTCATATTTATAAATCGAACAAGGATCCTCTGCGGCTTACTGAGGAATCTCACAAGTTATCAGATTCGAGAAATGCATCTTATCTCAATTATATATCTAATAAATCGAAATAAAAGACAACAATAATGGACAAAGAGAAGACATTTTCGCAATTCCGTAAAGAAATTAGTACCGAAAACGGAGATATTAGAAGCGCAAATTGTCTTGTTGATTAATTCGCCTTATAACTCGGAACGATAATACCAGCTTTCGCTAGGACAGACGCACAAGATCGTCGATATTTCTCCAATATAACGAATTCGTTTATACAAATTGTTTTATCAAGGGTTTACAAGTTCGATCGATGATACGCGATGCGATGAAAATGGATGGAAAATATTACCAACGCAAAGATCACAATCATTCGTTCATTTATTGTTTTCCACCAAATATAATCTATATACTGTCGTAAAATCGGCGGAAAATCGCATCCTTTGCTGATAATTCGATGCTGCAAGTGGGCCGCACATCTTCATTGACACAAACAAATTTTAGATCGGCTCGATTTATTCGAAATTCACAAAAGTGATCGTTTTTCTAAATTCATTAATCGGTTTTTCAATGAAAAATATTTAACAAACCTGAGATCTGTGCGCATGTAGAAACGGAAATGGCAATTTTCTGTTTTACCGGTCTATGTTTTTTTTTTTTTTTTTTTTCAGTTTCGTTTCGCAACGCATACGGGAGAATTCGTCGCGGAAATAATATTTCACATTCAATAAACATTGTTCAAACAATTTTGTCCAACTGAAATAGATGGGCGAACTATTATTCATCGAAAAATTTGTACATCGAGGGAAGCGATGGGATTAAGTACATCAGTCGAGTGTTCGCAGTCTAATGTGTGTAATTGCTGCGAGAATTAGAAAACAAAGTTTCAACGGAAACCTTTTTTTTTTTTTTTTTTTTTTTTTTTGCGCGTTACAAGAAATTTAACGTAGATAATAATTGCGCGGCCAATTCCGATGTCGCAAATAGAAGAGAAGTAAATAATTGAGTCCTTATAAACGCGATTTCGCCAATTTTCGAGGGTACTTTTCTAGACGGGGTTAAAAAAAAAAATTCCGCATATATTGGTAACATTTTTTTTACAGATCATTTATGCACACGGTTAAGTGTATGTCAAAAAAATCAGAAATGTTAACAAATGGCGGAGATATTGAATAATAAAGCAATGTACTTTTTTAAACCTTGTGAAAAATCTAACTTTTGAACGAAGGTTCAGATCGCTTTGAAATTTTTACAACATATTCTGAGTATCGTCACCTATCGTGTGAACTATAGAAACAAAAATTTCAATGACACAAAAAAAATATAAAAAATAAAATACCAGCAGAAAATTTTTTTACTCAATTTTCTGTCGGTATTTTATTTAAAAAAAAATTTTCGCGTCATTTAAATGTTTGTTTCTGTGGTTTACACGATAGGCGATGATACTAAGAATATGTTGTAAAAATTTCAAATCGATCTGAACCTTTCTTCAAAAGTTGGAATTTTCACAAAGTTCAAAAAAATACATTGCTTTATTGTGTAATATCTTCGCCATTTGTTAACATTTTTTATTTATTTTTTACATAAAGAATCACGTGCATAAATAATCTGCAAAAAAAAATGTTATCAATATATGCGGCATTTTTTTTTTTAACCGCGTCTAAAAAAGTATCTTCGAAAATCGGCGAAATCACGTATATAAGGCGTTAAGTTGATTCGATCGGCAAGATCGGCCATATTTTTTCACGGACGTTCGAAGTCGTGCGAGCTTCAAACATGGGCTCCGAATATTGCGCGAATTATCGGGGAAATCCCGTAAAAAGTGACCAGCACATCAAAACGATTTTATTTTTCTCTTCGAGTCAAGTTAAAAAAGTACTACATTTTTGCGGTCTCCGTAGAATATTGGCTAAAACGGATAGTATACAGAGCCGCGTTCCAATTCCGTATCTCGATAGATTTGATGCGCTCGTCACGTTGCAGTGCCGATACGACTAACGATAATGCGTATGAATGTTCTTTGCGTTACATCATTATCATTTCACAGTGAATTGTTTATATTTTTATTGCTTCATATTTTTAAGTCAATAATGCGCTATTCTCGTTGCAGAATAATTCAATTAAAAGTAATTTAATCAACGTTCTTTTTAAGGCTTTTTACACGCGATTTCGCTGATTTTCGAAGGTACTTTTTTAGACGCGGTCAAACAAAAAATTACGCATTGATTGACATTTTTTTTTACAGATTATTTATGCACATGGTTAAGTGTATGTAAAAAAAATCAGAAATATTAACAAATGGCGGAGATATTGAATAATAAAGCAATGTATTTTTTTTAACCTTGTGAAAAATCTAACTCTTGAACGAAGGTTCAGATCGCTTTGAAATTTTTACAACATATTCTTAGTATCGTCAACTATCGTGTGAACCACAGAAAGAAAAATTTTAATGAGACAAAAAAAATATAAAAAATAAAATACCGACAAAAAATTAAGTAAAAAAATTTTCTGACGATATTTTATTTTTTATATTTTTTTTATGTCATTGAAATTTTTGTTCTTGTGGTTCACGCGATAGATGATGATACTAAAAATATATTGTAAAAATTTCAGAGCGATCTGAACCTTCGTTCAAAAGTTACAATTTTTCCCAAGGTTCAAAAAAGTACATCGCTTTATTATGTAATATCTCCGGCATTTGTTAATATTTCTGATACATTTTTAACATATACTCGACCATGCGCATCAATGATCTGTAAAAAAATGCTGTCAATATATGCGTCATTTTTTTTTAACCGCGTCTACAAAAATACCTTCCAAAAACCGACGAAATCGCGTATACAAGGCCTTAATTGATATTCAAACGATACTCGTAGAACAATCGCGGTTATAATACAATCGAATATAATAAAAGCAACACCCACCCGTAGCTTAAGTATTTTGTGCTGTTTGCATACTGATTGATTCTCTTTCATTTTTATTTTTTTTTTTTATTTTAATTATTCGCTATACAATAATTTCGGCCGCGCTCTTGTGCTTCGGTATTTCGATAAAAAGAAAACATACGTAAAAGCCTATCCAACGCAAACGAAGATAAATAATATGAGAACTATCGGCTTTACGTTGCGAAGAATGAAAACCCTAGTTTCGATAATAATCGATACGAGAATTGAAGAAAAAATAAATAAACTAATTTCCAATTCAACGTTTATCTCATATGTTCCACGTGACGTCAGTGTGGCATCCGTCAAAACGCCGTGAAACCTCCCCGAATTATGCAATACACCGGCTTTACACAATTCACCGTCCACTCGAATGAATTATCGAATTTTATAAACAAATTAAATTGATCGTTCCATTTTACCACGAACGAAAAGTTAAAAAAAAAAAAAAAAAAAATTATACACATATATTTGTATACACGAATTCGTAAGATTTGTTTCTTGGAATGCAGAATTAATAATACTTCGATTTCACCGGACATTCGTCCTTTCGTAAACGACACAACAATTAGATTCTCGGCGTGAATGCGACGATTATATTGTGTAATATGTCATTTCGTTCGTAACATTTCGAGTATTATTTTAATTACGATAACACCTGCTAATATCGATTTCGATGTTGCACGGGATTTCTAAGTTTTACGAATCAATGGATCAACGGATTTTAAGATTTTAAATATATTAAATCATTCGTTCGTTCGTGAACAAAAAAAAAAAAAAAGATTAATCGGTTTTTTCTCATCAACGATTTTTTTTTCTTTTCTCTCTCGTTTTTTTTTTTTTTTATGTATAAAATGTATCAAAGCAGTCAAACGAATATCTTAGGGCATAGTGGAAGCATCGTTGCCCCTTCGGTTTAGAACACACAACGACTGAATTTCTAGGGAAACTTTTTTTTTTTTTTTTAGATCTACCGGGAGCTAAGTTCGAATGATTACTTTCTCGTTTAATATCACTTGACAGCCTTCTTCAATATTCACACCGTGACGCAACTGACAAAACGATCATTTCGAGATTTCAACCAGATCGGGGGGGGGGAAAAAATAATAATAATAATATTTATTAAGATTGAAATCGAACACGGTCAACGAAAACAGAACCCGCGTTTGCGTTTTCCTGTGGCACGATAGCCGAAATGGTCTTAAACTAATTTAATTATATTCAATTTTCAAATTGTTATATTATCAAACGATTTTTAAATCATCGCGAACCTTCGTCTCGTCGGGTTCGACAACGATACAACATCCACATGGACGAGAATTTCATTGAAAATCTACAATTGCATTCGTACAACCCGAAAAATTACAAAACTGTGGGGAAAAAAAGAACAATAGCTTGTTTTTTTTTGTTGAATCTCGTAGCCTTCGTACGCTTGAAATTAGTGCCTATTTAGTAAACCTAAACTCATTATAGATCTTCATTCGTTTCACCATTGGCGGATATTTTGTGCTTCGTTTGCTCCCTTATGTGACTGTACATTGTCTGTAGTGGTACGTGGAGTAGCTCCATTATTTGAATAAAATTAGGCTCTGAAACACGACGATCGTTCGATCATTATTTTTATATACATGTTGAGAAAAAAATATTTTACGAAAAATTTTTACGATTTGCGGAAAATTCGTCCAGAAACAATTCGTCTAAGAAGACGAAGCAGTTCGTCTAAAAAACGATTGGTCTAAAAACAATTCGTCTAATAACAATTCTCCCAATAGGAATTCGTCTAATAACAATTTGTCTGATAACAATTCGTATGAAGCAATTCGTCTGACAACAATTATTCTAAAACATTTTCACCTCAACGAAACGGAGGAAAAAAAATAAAATTTTGCAATAAAGAAAAGGAGAACTAAAAATAACCCTAAAGAAGAATCTAAAAATCCGTATAAAACCCGAGGGTTTGCCAAAAATAAAACGTTCTCTCTATGAGAAATAACGAATTGTTATTAGAGGAATTATTAGACAAATTGTTATTAGTCAAATTGTTTCAGCCAAATTATTTTAGACGAATTTTTATTAGACGAATTGTTTTTTTTTAACGAATTGTTATTAGCCGAATTGTTTCAAACAGATTTTCCGCAAACCCTTTATACAGGGTGTCCTACGGGAAATGGACATTTTCCGCAGCAGGTGTCCATCGACGTTCCATAAGGTGGTATTCAGTGACCACCATGTTGCTGTGGACTCGAGAGCACCGTTCATTTGCTCACGAGAAGTGTATAAAAATACATTAATCCACGATTATAACGCAAAGACTCTTCAAACGTAACTATTGAGATCCCTAGCCGCAATACCATCATTATTCTTTGGCCTCATCGTCATTTCAAAATCCGTGACACAGTGCTTCGACGCGCTATCGGTCGAAAAACGCGCAGCCTGCTGGATTTTTGGAGCAAAACGAGCTGAACGTCGCATAATCGCCTTTCTCAGCTTATCCACATTTTCCGGTGTGCTCATCGATCGATGAGGATCTATCCAGACCAGATGGATTAATTTTTATCGATAAACCTTTCATTCGAAGTGCGCCTTATCGTTTGAGAATAGTAATTGCTACTCGGGATCTCAAAATGACGTTCGATGTTGAACAGCGGCGTTGCGTTTTAATCCTGGAATTACAACTTTTGAGGAACTTATCGCAAACACGCGGTGAACTCGAGTTCACGTCCCCATCAAGAACATTCAATGGCAAACCATTAAGGGGTTATACGCAGTCGAAAATATATAAAAATCGATTTTTCGTTTATACAACAACAAATTGAAATATTAGAAGCTGCTCATGGTGTAGAGGGTTCATTTAATGGCCCTCCATGACTCCATGGCTCCTTCATGGTGACTCCATGTAAGTTGAAACAAAAATTTCTTAACGAACGTGTAAACGACTTTTGAAATTTTGAACGACTTTTCTCCAAAACGGTGTTTTCAAAGTCGGTGAGCACGATATCTCAAAAACGGCGCAGCCGATCGGTCTGCAATTTTAACACAAACTTCTCAGATATATTCTTCAGGTATTGATCGAAGGAATAAAATTTCCGATAATTATTTCTATTTTTTTTTTTAACAGGAACGAAAAAATTTCGATAAAAAATTGGAATTTTTTCTTTTTGGAGCCGCCATTTTGTCAAAAATCGAAATTTCGACTATTCCTCCGATCAGGACCTAGATTTATCTGTCCACTAATAGAATATTTTTGGTTTTTTCATTTTAGATGATCCAAAACGGAGATATCGTCCTCACCACCCGACACCTTTTTTCTAAAAAACCTCCAGGACATCGTCTACAGGAGCACGGAATAAGTCAATATTTTTTAAAATAAAAAATGCTGATATAAAGTTAAAAGCCACCACTACATTTATCAATACTTCTTGGATTTGTCACATAAAAACCTTTTTGAGAAAAAAAATAAGTAAAAAACGACGTTTTTTTGGTCTTGCAACTGCGTATTAACCCCTTAAGCGTCGCAAACTCCCACTTTCCCCACCGTCCAACCATTAGCCATTGAAAAATCGTCCGTTTTCCGCGGGTCACCCGATAAATTTTTCGATCTTTCGATTCAATCGATAAAAAATCATTCGAAATTTACCATTTTCCGCAGTAATGTAGCCGTGTCTGATGAGAAAATCGAGGGATACGGGAATAGACGTGGTTTTAAAATGAGGCGAGAGTACCCTTTCGAGGCATTCGCTTACGGGTAACAATTCAAACTCCTCGACCTCGCCGTCGCTGTTGCTCGGAACGAAATCCGGTGGTAATTCGAGATCGTAAACGAATTCCGTATTTGGAAAGAGTCCTCTCTCGCTCTCAAAAAAAAACGACACGCAACCCGCGCTTTTGAGCTTTCCCAAAAGATTTTCCGGAATGCTTCCTTCCTCGCCGGCTTCTTTTATCGCGGTTTCATTTATACCGAAACCAACGCTAAGACCACCGCTGACCATGTTGTCCCAATAACCCGGCCATGTTTGTTTGTTAGGACTGCGTTTCTGCAGCCAAATCGACAGACCTTTTATCGGATCCATCACGTATCCGTTTATGTCGACGCCGTACTTTCGAATTCCGAACAAACCTTGTGGAGAAAAAAACACAATTTGTTTGAGAAAAAAAAAAAAAACGTAGAATCATTTAATTCGTCGGTGAATAAAAATTTGATTATTGAAATTGTTTATTTTGCTTTTTCATGCGGGGGAGGTTTTTTTTTGTTGATAGAATTGAAATTTGGTAAGCAGGTGAGGGACGAATATATATTTTTTTTCCAGCGAGTGGTGGTAAAATGAGGACGACGCAAGCGAGGTTCTTCATTGGTTACAACGGACAGTTCGTAACGAGCTTGGAACGTATGGAGAAAAAATCTTACAAGTCGCGGAGCGATCCATTTTGAAAAGCGGCGGCGTGTTGAACTGCGCTCTCACTTCGTAACATTCTTCCCTCCAGCCTCGGAGAGTTATAAATTTACCGCCGGCTCTCCATTCTCTGAGAACTTCGTCGACTCTGGCGCTACGCTCGCCGTATCCTCTGAACGCCGGATTGAGTTGTACATATTCGGGATGGACCTGAAAGACCTGACGAGACTCGTTAGTCGTCGGTGAAAATTATTGAGTAGATAGCAAGAAATATTTGTAATCGATAATGATCGATGCAAAGTTTGGGTTGAAGAATAAAATGAAAATAAAATGAAAATAAAATAAAAACCTTGCGTACGCGAAGGAAATAGATACCTGCGGATGATTCTTCAGCTCCTTCATCACGTCCGGTCGTACAAGGCCAACTTGTTGGCCTTCGACGACAAATGCCCTGCAATCACCTCCATGAAAGCCTGGAATCCCATTTTAACCCAAATAATCATCTCAACCGCGTTAATCAACCCGTCACCCGAAATAATAAAAACAATCAGACAACTCGACGCAAAGCGTCAGCTACACCGAACAATGCGCCGACAAGCGTTATTCGCATTATCACGATTTTTCAAACACAAGCCGATGATAAGGAACTACTGTCAAGTTGAACGGCCGATGAATCACGGCCGTAGTTCCGTGAACTCGTCGCTCGTTGCAATGCTTCCATTGATCTGCACGTCGATGACAAAAACCAGAGGCGTGAATCATAATTTTTCTTTTTCATATGCGGCAACATTTTTTTTTTTCTTTGGTTTTTCGAAGAATATGGAAGATGCAAATTTTATTTGGTTGACGATACGGTAATGAGCGTAATTTTTAATATTTTTGGTAAATTGCCAATGCTCAGAGACGCTCAAGTTCTAATACTATTTTTATATCAGCGAGTCAACCTTGCGATCCAACTACGAATGGTCCATCTGTCAGTCAGCAGATATCAAGCTTCGCGATAATTACTCAAACTCCCGGATAAAATTGTCCGAGAAATCGCGTGACCCAGTTTTTCGATACAATGGTCCTCAAAAAAAATGCGAAGTTATCGAAAAAAAAAATAATAAAAAAAATAAAAACAAAATTAAAAACCCCACGCATTTGAAACAATGAATCTAACGATCGTTCAATTGTTTCGGTATTTTCACCCAAACGTCACCGCGTACGTAACCGCGAGAAACCGATTCGCATTACGAAAAAAAAGACAAAAAAAAACAAACAAACAAAAGAAAGAATAAAAAACAGAAAGAAAGCTGACATTTTTCATCGAAATAATCGATCGATTTTGTACACAACGAAATAAATTAATTTTCAACAAGCTCCGAAACGCACGTGAACGTTTGACATTTCCCACAATGTTATTTCTCAATTCGTTTAGTTTTATTTATTTTTTTTTGGTTCCGTTCGTTTTCTCGTGGGGGTAGAGATACACAACACTCGAAATCAATATCTCGTCGGACAGGAGGAAAAGACGCGCGTTCACGAATGCGTAAACGACGAAAAATTATTCGACCCAAGCAACGATGATCAAACGACGATCGAAGGATGATTAATTTTCATACCTGACAAGTAGAAGCAGTTGAATTTGTTAGCGATTTTCAGTAAACGTGACATCGGTTCGGTGTCCGTACCCGCCATGATGCTCGGGTCGCACCGTCAGCCAACTGCAACACAAAATTTCCGTCTAGAGAGTACACTAAACCCCGCGTCGGTGTATACGACTGGTGCTGGTGCTGCTGCTGTCGATGGCTGCTCGTGATGCTGCTGCTACGACTACAAATACGCTATGTACGTGAATTACAAAAGCTGCGAGTTCTGCGCAATGGTTTCCCCGCAGCTGTGGCCAATACAACGAGTTGAAAATTCGGTTGATTGCCCATCGTCGAGGGTTCGACGGCTGGAATTGGGTTCTTATCTGGAATCCGCTGGAATCTAAACCCGGGAGAGTCACGACTGCACCGTGTAACAAAATATTACCGGTAACGATCAATTATCATCTTGGAATTGATAATTTTAAGATGAGACATTTGAATCGAATAAGAGCGGGTTGAAAATTCGGTTGATTGGCCATCGCCGAGGGTTTGACGGGTGGGATTGGGTTCTTTGCTGGAATGTGCTGGACCCTGGAGAGTCACGACTGCATCGGGTACCAAAATATTACCGATGAGGATCAATTATTGTCTTGGGAACTGATAATTCTAAAATAAAACATTTAAAACAAGTAAAACCGGGCTGAAAATTCGGTTGATTGGCCACCGCCGAGGGTTAGACGGCTGGCGGAGAGCCACGACTGAACCGGGTAACAAAATATTACCGATAAAAATCAATTGTCGTTTTGGAATTTCAAGGAATAATGATAATTATGAGATAAAACTATTGAAACAAATAAAACAACGGATCGAAGATTGAAAACCATGTTTGCAAGTGGAATTGAACTCCACACACAAATTCAAACGTTCTACCGATAAAACATAGTCATCGAATAGGAATGATGAATAACGAAGGTAACTGAGCAATAAACATTTATCCATTGAATTATTTGTTCAATCATTGCATATAAGAAAAATGAAAAAAATGGGTTTTAACGAATGAATGAAAGCCGGGAGGACTTCGGTCGACTGCTAAATCGGCCTATTGGCAATATAAAACGCACCAACGCTATGTCATCTGAAATATTTGTCAGGCTGAAACCTCCGAGATATATTCAATGAAGATTCTGCTGCTAGAAAACAAAATTGTGACGAGTAATCGAGGTTATGCCGAATTAGTCTGTGGTTATTTCGTTGTTCGTTGCACGATGATTGTTTACTGTACGCAAAATGCATGTACCCAGCATTTTAGAGTATTCAATAAGAAAATATTCGTTTCGTTCGTGTCGTTCGAGCCTAAAATATCACAGAAATGCGTGTCAACTGCCATTTTGCGCAAGCCTAGAGAGAAAATAGGTTCTAGACAATTTTGGGTTAAATCAATGATAAACGAAAGGAGTGCCATAATTTTTTTATATCAGATTCAAGAAGATGCCGGTCGCGCGCATTATGCGCCGTCACGGACACCATTTTGACGTTGCTGCGCGCATGCGCGCGCACACGAATACGACACGCGTGCAGTCGAGCAGAAGAAGAACACGCTTCGATGTGTTTTCGCCGCGTATAAAACACATTTGTTTGGCATTTCAAGAAGAATACATACGAATCCTCGAATGTTTTAATCTTTGTCGTTAATACGATTAACTTGAAAAAAAAAAGATTAACCTCACAATGTCCACCGACGAGTCTGATTCCGAATACAATTCTTCGGACGAAGAAGTAAGTCCACGTTCTCGCTCACGCCGAATATTCGCTCAACTTTTTCAATGTATAACCTCACTTTTCTCACGTGCGCCTGTTTTTCTTTCCTCCACGCAGCTGCAAGAAGCTTTTGCCAAGGGATTGCTCAAACCCGGATTGAACGAAGTTCTCGAAACAACGAAAAACCAAAGGAAAAACAATGTCGTGAGTCTTTTGTTATCATTAGTTTCTAGTAGGCTTTGGTTATTTCTCCGAATTTGTGGGTGTTTATTTGCGAATCGATGTTTCATTTGTTGACGACGTATCGACGTAGCTTCTTGTAGAATGCTTGAAACTATTTTTATTGTCGGGCAGAAGTCGAACTTGTTTATAACCTCCAAAAATCTTTTGAAAAAAAACCCATGAATTCATTGAGAAACACTTTGGTCAAAAAAATGACTGTGATGTCATGCAGAAATGAATGACGAAGAATAGAATGCGTTCCTTTTGATCGGACGCTGTGGTAGTTAGGCTCAATCTTGTTTCAAAATTGTTCGCTGTCTTTGCCCTTGTAGGGATTCTCCTTGCCCTCAAGAGCGGTTTGACAATGCATTGATAACCTCAACAACTTTTTTGAACAACCATGCATGAAAATAAACGAGGTTTCTGTAGAAAAACAGATCGGTGGCTTATGCAGCATCAAGATTCAATGCTCTGCCTTTATCGTAAAGCTTACGAGCAGGGCCGGATTTAGGGGAGGGCATCCGGGGCAACAGCCCCGGGCCTCCACAAGAGGCCCCCGCAATAGAGACTTGGAAATCAAAATTTTGAGGGGCCAAAGGGCCTCCACTCCTTTGTTGCCCCAGGGCCTCCACACCTCTAAATCCGGCCCTGCTTACGAGCAACGGCAACTCTTTGCTTAAAACATTAGTCGTTGCGTCGCATGCATGTCTATTATGCTTTCCGTTACACGCAGCGACGCATCAATTTTGATCGATCCCTGTAATAAAAAAATGTCACACGCTCGTGTCTGCTCAACAGGGCTTAATGAAACGTAAGTTGGCCGAGATGACGCTCAATTTGCCTTGGATCGAGAGATTGGATTTACTCAGCGCGCCTGCGCCTCTGGCGCCCGAACTGGCGCTGCAGATGCAGGAGCAAGAAGTCAGACGGGCCAAGCAATTAAAAGGTAACAAAAAATTGCCGCAATTAACACCGGCCGAAGATCCGGTACTGAACGATTTTCGTCGTGAAACGATGTTCCATCGACAAGCTCAGAGCGCCGTCATGGAGGGAATAGCGCGATTAAAAAAATTAAAAGTCCCAACGATTCGACCCGACGATTACTTTGCCGAAATGGCGAAGACCGACGATCACATGCACAAAATACGTGAGAATCTTATGAAAAAACAGGCCGCCGCGCAACGCAGCGAACGAGTGAGACAATTGAGACAACAGCGTAAAGTTGGAAAACAAATGCAGATCGAGGCTACGTTGAAAAAACACGCTGAGAAACGAAAAATGTTGGACGAAGTGAAGAAGTATAGAAAAGGTGTGCGCAAGGATCTTGATTTTTTGGATGACAAGAAGAAATCTCCGGCGCAGAATAAATTCGGTGACAAGAGAAATCTCGCGAAGATGAAGATGAAAAATTCGAAGTACGGATTTGGTGGCAAGAAGAAGGGCAGCAAACAGAACACGAGAGACAGCGCGGCTGATGTTTCGGATTATCGCAAACCCGGCAAGCCTGGAAGGGATGGAAATAAAGGACGTGGTGGTAAAATGGGCAGGGGTGCGAATCCGGGACGGGGAGGAAAGCCGGGTATGGGAGGAAAACCGGGTATGGGTGGAAAACAGGGTGGTGGTCAAAGACCCGGCAAAAATCGACGGGTGCAGATGAAGGCGAAAAGAAAGTGAAGCAAAAACGATCGTCGAAGATCGTTGAATAATCCCCCAATTTCGACGTGATTACGATAAAACTGTACAAATTATACGAGCTAAAGTTATGTATCGTTCGTAGTTTTGTTAATACATATTTTTTACGAAGTTATTTTTTGAGATTGTGCGATTATTAATTACCTTCTCATTTTATCGATTTCCATTATTTTACAATGATGGAATGTCGAGATAGCGATTTGATGCAATGTAGTACTCGTGAACCGTGGTTTTAGTTGAAGAAGAGGAAGTGATGCTACAAAATGTAAAAACAAAATCAAATATTTATACTGACACGGAAAAAAAAAATAGGTACTCCGAAAAAGAATGATATTTAATGCCAGTTGTTATGCAGCGAGGCGAAGCTGCGAATATAAATCCATTTCGGGTAAGGATTCAATGTCCCAAACGCTTACGCTCACGGTAGAGATGCTCATCGTCGATCATTCGTTTTTATTCTCATCTTGAAGCTCTCGAAATCGAGCAATGCAATAGTGTACATTATGACACTAGGACGAAAAAATTTTTTCTGCCGAGTGTGCGTTTGCAGAACGAGCCGAAGGCGAGTGTTGCAATCACACGAGTCCAGAAAATGTTTTTCGTACGAGTATCGTATAAATTTTTATGTCACAATGTGTGTAAATGCGGTTTGACGCGAACAAAGTGAGCGTAAAACCGCACTTTTACGCACAGCGTGTCATAAAATACAATTTCGAAAAGATTTATTTAATTATTTACATTATTTGTTCACTCGAAATGCAAAATCGCAGGCTACAATTGAAATTCGTGTAATTTAGGTTATTTAAGGTATTACTGGATGGATATTAATAAATGTCAGAAGTTCTTGAAAATTCGAGGAATGATAATTTTTTTATTGAATAATAATACATGAATTATTTCAGATTTTTTCACTGAATGGTTTATTAGTTATAAATTTTTGAATTTATAATATAAAAAATAGTTTCCGATCTGCTGTGGAGCGACTCATGCCTATCGTAGTCGCTTCAGCGATCAGTAGTACCGATCCACGGCCAGCCAGCCGCGAATAAGTAGTACGAATTGCGTTCGATGCGCCCCGCACGAGCGCTAGCGTCTCGTCGTGGCAGTAGTTACGTCCCGTACGTGATCCGACCGGGCGTAGTCACGGATTCTTGCCTGGCTCGGCAAGCGATAAACATACAAAATCTATAACGACAGCAATTATATAGGAGGATATAATTTTTATTAAAATATTTTAAAATAACCGATGATTCTTTCGATTTCCAAGAAATTGATCCTCCAACACTGGACGTTCAAAATTCATTTAGAATACAGTAAATTCCTTTTATTAACAAAAATATGCGATATACATTCAAGTCTCGCTATCGAAACAGAGAAATCATTGATGGACTTATCCAACTTTGATTTTATTTTCGAACGAATAAGCGTTGAATCATTGGTAGATGAACTCGGATAGAATATCCCTCTCGCGTAAAATCAACATAGGAACGGAGTAATTTCCGTCCTCTCAACCCCGCCCTCAGAACTTAGCACCCCAGAAAAATAAAGTTTCCACCTGGTCGGCTCTCCTGGGCCGACACGAAGCATCCGACATAAAAAATGATGACTTATAATCTTTGCATCAAGGGCACGCAGGAGAACATTTTTAGCTGAAAAAATAACAAAATGGTAGACCTTCAAAATTGTTTCAAACTAAAAAAACATTACATCAAATGCGCGATTCATTGTCGCACTCTCAACCAAAATAATGTGCACCATGCGTAATTGGTAAACCATTCTACAATAACAAATATCTTCGAATCTCCCATGGTTTTGTTTCTTTGCCTATCGCTCCACATATTTTTTAACGCCTCGGGTATTTATTCGAATTGTTGCTACATGTATCAAGTCCTGTCCGCCCCCCCCCCTCCTCCCTCTCCCCCTCCACCCGTCTTCCCGCACCGCGACAATAACGAGACACGAGGAGAAAGTTCAGGACGAGCTTGAGCGAAAAACAGAGATGGAGATAGAGAGAGAGAGAGGGGCAGTACGGAATAAGGTTCTGAGAATCTGGTGCCCGGTAACAGCTGCAACCCCACGGCCGTTGAAACCCCCATACCATCAACGGCCACCGTTCCACCATGGCCCCTCGTTCGCTTCCAACGTTCTTGTCGATCCTCCGCAATTACAAACGTGTCGGAGGCCAGCCTCGAACACATCCTCGTGGTGCAACCTCGTCCTCTCTCGTCTTATTCTGTCTGTCCGCGGGCAACTGCGTGTACAGCATCCGGCGAATTGCTTCGTCGGTCCCCGCAACGCCTCACCCTCCACCCCTTCCTTTGGCCTTCCGAGTTTTCGCCTCGAACTCGCCTGAATAAAGTTATCTGTATACAAAAATTGAGAACAAAATTGAACGGCGAAATGAAACGCGATAAACTTGATGTTAAATAAAAAGTAATAGAGATTCATGGTCTTGTCGGCTTCATCGTGGTGTTTTTCGACTTGTTCGATGTTTCTTGAAATGTCGATCATTCTCGTTTCGGATGGAACAACTGAAGTGAAGAAGTCAAAAATGTTTCAAGTAGGAAGTAAGAAGCCGGAAAATATTCGAATATTTATTTAATCTTTGTTACATATTTTTAATGTGCAACAAAATAGAGTTGTCTAGCGACGGTCGAAATCGTTTATTCTTTCAATTTTTGTTAACGATTTGTTTTGGTTTATTCGCAACTGAAGCGTCAATAGAATTTCAAATTGGCACATTGTAAATGAATAATGAATATTCGAAAATCTCGATTCTTTTGTATCCGTTGTTGATTCAATAACAGCGAGTACACGGTGAATGGTCAATAATCGATACGGAAAAAGTAAAATTTGTAAAATCGATCAGATCCATTCCGTGTTCCGCTACGAAATGTATGAAAATGCGAGACTCGCGCGGCATGCGAAATTCCATTAATCCAACGATCCGTACGGAATATATATATTTAAAAAAAAAATAATAACAATAACAATGATGATAAACAAAAACAATATACGAAAATGAAATGAAAATTAAAAAATAGCGAGAGGTAGAAGAAAGAGAATCCGCGAACCGACGCATAAATATCAGACTCGGTGAGCACAAATAAAATCTCGACAGCCATGACAAATGACTGGTAACGCGCGGAAAGCGTATAAGTGAACACGCCAGAGGAAATAGAATGTGGGGGAAGGACGCCTCGGAAATAGCATATACATACGAACGTTGTACGCAAATATATATATCGCATAGCGGAAACTCGGTGAATCGTTGCGGCCGAGCCGATATTACCATATGAAAAAGCACGGGGAAGAACGAAGGCCGGGCACGGAACGTCACGAGAGAAACGAGAACGAGAAGAACGCGTCTTCCAGGCGGAAAAGTATGACTGACGTGTACATCTCACTCAGCTCTCGGACTCACACCGGGTCGTTCTTATTCTTCGTCTGCCTCTTATCTCCCGACTCCACACCACCGTCAGATCTTGGCTCGAAATGAAAAAAGCAAAAGAAAAAAAGACCAGCTTATCACGTGGATGTGTTTGTTGTTGAACTTTTACCGTAAGCGAACGAGATAACAACGCATAAATATTTTCAATACGATTTTTTATTTATTTTTTGTTGATTGTGTCTCCCGTAAAATTTTTCATGGCTCATATTTGTATAATTTCAGAATACGAATTATCCAAAAATAATAATGCAATATTGATATAACACGATGCGATAAATATTATATCGAATCATGTATAGTGCGTATATTGTATTTCATACAATTATTTCGCTAATTTTTTATTTTTTTTTTTCATTTGTAAACATTCGTATTTTTATAGTCGATTCATTTTTTATAGGAGAAATTGGATTACCCAAATTCGTCGATTTCTGCCGAAATTCCGTTTTTATTGATTTCGTAAGCTGCAAAGACTTATCCAAAGCCAAACGGAAAAATTACAATTTCCACGTAGCAGTAGAATCGTATTGCAGCGATTGAATCACACATGCGCGCCATTTTTATCTCGACTTTCGGTATGATAAACGCGTGTACAGAATTTCGAATTTTTTTTTTTTCCCGTACGTTTAATTTCCGATCCGGCAATGTCACGGAGACAACGGAGTATAATGCCATGTCTTCGACACGAGTCGAAGAACGGGTGAGAACAAAAAAAAAAAAATTGGAAAATAAAATAAAGCGACGCCCAACAGGATGTACAATGGGTACACGGGCGAAGAGGAGAATTCGATCAATCGTGAGACACAGTTATAGGGTCTCCCTTGGGGAGACAAACGTGATATCGGCCGTCTCGTATGTACCTACGTTGTGGAAATTCCAATGAGGCGTATGATATTCGGCGATCGGCAGACGTCACCGGCAAATATGTGTCTGTTCGGGCGAGTCCGCTGCGAATCGTGGAATAACCAACGACGCTCGGATAAGAAATTCCGTACCATATCGCCCGTTCAATAATATCGAGAGAACATAAAACAAAAAACCGTCATCAGATGAGGTCGTAAGTTTATACGAAATATCTCTTGAGAACGTGCGTGTCGACAAGATGGCGGACGAGTTATAACTTATATACTCGGTTATTGACGGTAATGTCAATACCCGGATTTGTCGAATTAACATTTTATATTCGACGTAATTCATACTCGCGTGAATTCGATGGTTGACTGTTAATCCTGCAATTATTTAAACATTCCACGTAATCGATAAGAGACATTGAAGGTAGCCCTTTTCTTGTAGCTTCTACCATCCAAACAATTGCGCTCTTCAATCAATATATTCAACGAGCACTCAATTATTGCCTAGTTTTTAAGTCAATTCGATTCTGTGGTGCCGTCAACTTGAGTGACGTAATATCCAGGCATCTGTGACATCCTCAAACCGGAAGAAACTGCAGTCGTCTCGGGGACTCCTGGCTACCAGCGGAATGGCAATAAGACAAGACAAATATCAATACGAGTCAGATAAAAAGAATCGTTCTTTTAACGTCGCGTTTCCTTTTTTTTTTTTTAGCTCGAGTCGTTCTCGGTAGCGTTTTAATAATCTCATATTAATTGCTACGTGTTTTCAGACCCATTTATTGTCTCCCGTGCAAATATTTGTGACGCGTCGTCGGAAAAATTCGAGAGTCGGTATACCGTCGTCGTAGTCGACGTCGTCGTCGTCATCATCATGTTGCTCCCCAAGTCCGCGAACCGTTTCGTAAGTTCATCCCGCTCATTCTTTTTCCCTCGCTATTCTACCCCGCTCTCTTCGCAACGTCCCCTGGCGCAATGTAGACCCCGTTATTTACAGACGGACCGAAGAGCTTCGTGTTCGACGTGAAATTTTAATTATATGACTCGCGGAATCTTTTTTTGAATTTTTTTTTTTTTTTTTTTCATCCTTCTTCCCCTCTTCGGGCGATGTTCCCGTAGGGGGCATCGAAAAGCGCGCTCCTACTCCGTTCGAGAGTACAATTCCTCTTCGTAAATTTTTCATGTCGGAAAAGGCTATTACTTTTTCGCTTCGTTTCCCTTTCGAGCTTTTTGCGTCTCAAATGAGTATTTCAAAGAGCGAAATGTCAAACACGGACAAATCTCGGAATATCCGTCGAGCTGTAGCTATAGTTTCTTTTCTTTTTTTCAACTTTCATTTTACTGACACGAAAAAAACTCGTGGAAAAAATGCAGTCCATTCGCACAGTGTTTGTACAGAATGATCAATGATAAAAATAACCGAACAGTCATTTAATTTCTCCTCGGGATGGAAACTTTTCATTCGAGGAATGAAAAAATAATCACGTTTGTAATCTTTGTTACATTCAAATCCGCCATCATTTCTCTGAATCCGCTTTGCCGTTTCTTGTTTTTCGTTTTTCACGCTTTGTTTCGAAAAAATGTCGAATCACCCGAATTCGAATGAAACTCGAACTACGATGCTTGCAGTTCGAGTGGTAAATAAAATCGTATTCAAACTCTCTGCTGGACTAAAAACTGCGTTTATAACTTCATCGGGCTTGCGTAGGACGCGCGCAACATCGTTATACGTTATTTCGCAACTTATTTTTCATTTACAATTTTCGTATTTCGTTTTTGTTTTTCTCGTTGTTTTTTTCCTGTTCACGTTGCGAGTATGTAACTTGGTTGAGTGTAGCAAATAGATTTGTTGCGCTTTGGTCCAATTTGGCGAGAGTCCGTGCAGCCTCACTTTTCCAAGCTTTCCACGTATTCCCGTATACTTCCCTCTTCCCCCCTGCCCCGAATGCTACATCTGCACGACAGCTCGTCGTGATTGCGGGCGCGCTCGAGATTGCCACTATTTTTGGTTCTGCCGGATTGTCGGACCATAGCCTGGGAATGGCGTGTATGTTTGGTGAAATACGCGAGGATTCGGTGTGTGATACCCTCGGGCGTACGACCGGCGGACCACCGCACGCTGTGATC
Source organism: Sussaba pulchella (assembly GCA_963971145.1). Taxonomy (NCBI): domain Eukaryota; kingdom Metazoa; phylum Arthropoda; class Insecta; order Hymenoptera; family Ichneumonidae; genus Sussaba; species Sussaba pulchella. Next base: position 11,485,951 of record OZ020166.1, read on the forward strand.
TATTTACCGTACGATATTACAAGAGCCACGGCGAAAAGTGGTGCGCAGGGACTCGCGTATGACGGAACCGGCATGAGCGTGAGTGATTATCATACGGAAGTTACGGTTTATCGTTATTACGTGCAACAAATTTTTCGTACGTTTCTCGTCAACATTTTTTTCGTCAAGATATTCGTGATGTTCGTTTTATGATATTTATTATTTCTTGACCCTTGTACGACACACTTATTTTTTCGATTAAACACCATACCGGGGGGGGGGGGGGGGGGTGAATTTGACCCCGACACGGTTTGACTGTCCGCCATTTTGAATCGACCTGAGCGATCGGGTCGCAAAAGTTCTTGAATGTACTTCAAACACTGTAGAGTCGATTGATACTCATGGAGAGTATGATTGACATTATTTGCATGCATGAAAAATTCATGAATCCAAAAACTTTTTGAAAAAAAAGTTTGCTTACAAGAAAATGAAAGGGTTAAAATGGTCCTGTGGGTTGTGTAAGGGTTGATAATCGAGATAATTCGGTTGAAGGAACTGAATATTTTATTTTTGGATGAAAATGTTGCGTTGAGTTCCTAAGTATTTTTTTGGCAAGTATGAAAAACCTCTTGTCGTTGAATAACATTGACTGAGGTGATAAACTGGTATTATTATTCATAGACGTGTATATTGGAATAACGAATTCGATATTGGAATTCGAATTTCAACAAAAATCATCCCAACTCGTGCGGACAAACGACGTTTATTCAATCTTCCGTTCAGCACACATCTGATATATGGGCGAACTTGAATTGAAACACTTCAACACACCCGACAAAAGAAGTCCGCGAGCGTAACAACAAAAATAATCAACGATAAAAGTGTTCTCTTTACTCCGAGCTATAATAAAAATAACATGATTGAAGAAAAAAAAATTGCACGCATAGAAAAAAACATTATTGAGTGTTTGTTTATGACGCACTCGATGGTTCCGTACTGTCGCTGTTTGCGCGTAAGGAGAAGGGGAAAAAAATAAAAATTTGAAAAAATAACGCATACTCGTACGTATCTATGAACATAAAAGAGCGACAGGGAGAATACGAGGGGAGCTTTCGAGATCGTTTGAGGGGTCGTCGAAGCGGCTTTATTGTCGCAAATGCGAGGTCCGCAGTTGTACTCCGAGTGCTAAGCCACCGGTCGCATAAAACCTTCCCACCTCTCCCCCCCGTTCTTCCCCTCCCCCCTGTCCCGTCCCTCGTGAGGTTTTCTATGATTACGAAGTGGCTTTTTCAGGCAATATTATCGCCGTGTTATAACCGAACGAACGCAACGGGCCAGTGGCTACGGCCCACCCACTACCGAGAACGTTGCCGTTCGCTCGTACATGGAAAAACACTTTCCATACGTTCCATTATTTCAGACAGTAAAAACCGTATATATACGATCCGGTGCTCACCGCGTAACTCGTATACGGTTCGACTCGTACATCGTACGCCCAACGTGGACGCATTGAGAAATAACATTCGGGGTAACTCCGGTCGAGAGGTTTGAAGAAATTACGAAAAGATGGCTTTTTTTAAATTTGATAAAATGCTTATTGATACGGAATTTATGGAACCTGACGTTTCGATGAGCTTTCGATGTTATGAGAGAAATTATAAGATTATAGAATATTATTACGGCTACTTTATTGGTGATTTTTATCGGTAAAATCATACGAATAAATATTGAATTCAACCAACCATTGTTAGAACGTAATATCAATTGTGACTGCAATTTTTTTGTTCTCGTAAAATTCGAAATACGTTAATTGACGTATTCTGTGTACCTAGGGTTGGAAAAAAAAATTGTTGATGGATTTTGGGATGAGAAAAGGGTTTTTCGGGACTTTCGGTACAATTTTATATTTCCCTCACGTTTTATCGTTAATTTCGTCATAAGCTGGTGTCAATAGGATGATGGCGTTAGAATGACAAAGGCATAGAAAACATTTTTATTCTCTCCGTTATTTTTTAATAGACGCCTTCGAGATTTGTGTCGAAGGAGTAAGAAACCATGGCTGTCTACGAAGCATTGCACAAAGAGGAGATAAGGGAATAGCATAGGATAGCGTAGAATTTCGTGTTTCAACGAGCGTTGCATGACGAAATAAAATAAAATACATAAAATTCTCCGTAAATGCACGAACAATACGTCACAAGCTGCCCCGTCGACAATCAATTTCTACGAGTACCGGATACTCGAAACTTTTGTTAATTTTTATATAAATAATTAGTTTTGATTCAACGAAGTAGAATACTCGAAGTCGTGATTAAAAAATATTTTTGTCATCGAAAAGCATGGTCGGATGGTATTTTGCTCCGAGTGGAAATGAAAAAAAAAAAGAAAAATTGATTCGATTCGACGTTTGATGCAGAGAGTGATTCATCATCGAACAAGTGTGAGTGGGAACGACGTGTGTGTATATCAGTAACAAATAATAAGGAACGATATCTGGCTCTGATCGACGAGAGGTGTATAACGGCGCGACGAGTCGAAGCCCACTCGAATAATTGGATATTGTAACGACTTCATCCGAATTTTCACGTAAAATCGTCCGTCAGATACTTTTTCGATTCGGTATTGACGCGAATTTTTTTTTCGCTGTTCTTGTTTTCTCTCTCTTTTTTTTCAGAATTCGTCGGTTGTTCCGAACGGCGAGCTAGCAAATAGACATTTAAATTGGATCATGCGATGACGTGTGTGGTGTTGCATTCGTTAAAATGTCGAAAGTTTCACATGGGACTACGTTTCGATGACCAAATATTAAACGCTGAAATCTAGTTTCATGGAAGAACAATACAGAATCACCGTCAGAGGCAACGAAAAGAATGCTCTCGGATTATGAGTATTCGTTTTCAAAAATTTCGTTCAAATCACGCCCTCGGAGAATTACCGATCTGGGAGAGTTTCGAATTCCATGGGGCTATAGTTATTCGATATTTCAGCCGAATTAGATGTATCGGAGCGTCATTACAAAATAAACGAAGTCACTCTATCATGAACAGCACCCGCGTTCTGATAAGTACCTTTTTCTCTTCGTGATCACTCCCTGCTGACTCAGTAATTCAATAAACCAGAAAATCTATTAAAACGTGTGTGAATAGGTACATTCGAAAAAAAAATCCATGTGATGTCTTTCCGGTTATTTTGATTAAATCGGTTCATACAAGTGCATAACCGTTACGAATGATTATACTCACTTAGCAAAGCTTTTGAGATTGGAGTTTGCGTGTGAAATATATCAAATGTTGATTGCAACGCGACCGGTGATGGATTGTCGGTTGTAAAGTTCTGAAGGTGATGGCCATTGTTTAATTCTGCAGCGCCGTACTCGTTGCTATCGTGAAAGCGCTTGAATTCATTTAGCGATGGCGTCGAAACGAGTTTTCCACGTTTCTGCAACCTCTGCCACCGGCGCCGTTGCAACGCTAAAGTCCAAGGGCCGTAACCCTAAGGGTTTACGAGTTATTTACACTTCCTTACGGGGGCGTTGGCCCCGCTCATAAAGCGCCCTCGCGTAATACACCGCCCGTAGTAGGTACGTTAGATCGAAGGTTTAAAAGTCACGTCGGGCGTGAATAACATTTGCGTAACTCTCAAAACGCGTACACTATTATGTACATCGTTGACGTTGTATATTTGCAACTTTTTCAAACGGAAACTTTGGCGCGAACGAGAAATGCCCATTTTTGTTCGTTCATGACGACGCTTCCGCTATCAAATTACCCTCAAGCTCCCTAATGGAAGACTTATTGCCCGGCGCTGAACGTGAGAAACTCCGGCGAGTCGCGAGAGCGAAAAAGACGACCGTAAATATTCTCGGAAGTCAGAAGATAAAATTAATTACAGAATTTGTTGTGCCAATAATAGGGATGGAAATTTATTAATTTAAACTGTATTTTAGATACTTTCATTACTGAATTATCATTATAAATTATAATTTTCATTAGATTTCAGAATCTATTGTAAAATAATTATTTATTTCAATTATTTACAATTATTGTGAGGACGAAAAAATGTCAACTGTTGCATGTTAATTGATTGTATTTATTTGACTAAAAATTAAGTATGTATTTCAAATGAATCTTCATCGACGGCCTATTTTTGGATAGTTTTGAATAGTTTTATCCCGATCTAAGCAAGTTGACCGGTAAGCTATATCCCGTATTATTTCGTACAATCCCGGTACGTAGTTCAATCCTGATACAATACGTAAATCCTTCACGGTAATCCGTTATCGAAATTATTCACTCGCAACTATCCTCAATATTAATCCAGACGCATTACTCGCGCTGCCGTTTGCATCGGTAATAGTTTTGACATAATCATATCTATAGTTGGCTAAAGTACCGGAGACAGAACGATCCACTCTCGATATGCGGAAGAAGCTGGGCCATTGGCCTTCGCAGGATACTTCGAAAACTATCCCTAGGAAGCCATCGATGCGCTTCGAACCATCCCGTGTCATGGGTCAATCACTGCAGGCTTAACAAACATAGGGCGCAGTACCGAAGGATTTCGCCGAAGCGAATCTCACACCCTTTCCTCCATAAATCTGATGCCCGCGCAGTGTCACATCCACACAAACCCCGTGAGATGCTCCCCGCGTCTTTCGTTATCCTCCCGCAAACGGATCATATCCTGTCACCGAGAAGGTAGCCTCGGCTAGCCCTTCGAGGTCAAAATAGAGGAGCGAAATTTCGAGAAAGCGCGGTGAAGAAGAAATGGTGACAAGCAAGACCGAAGCGATGGGCTCTGGGGTATCAGCGGCACGAGAAACAACAATACGGAGTTGGTCCTGTCTCTGGTTCTAGGTTCCTACCGTTGGTTACCTTTTCAGCCATTTCGGTCCCCGGAGTCCTTTACCCATCGAGGTTGCTTTCATATCGGCCAACTTTAAAGCCACCGCCAGTTGTAAACTTTGCCTCCCCTTCTCATACCTTTTCACATATATATCCGTCGCGCATAGCTTCCCGGCCAAAGGAATATATTTCTGGTCGAAAGCCTGCCTCCGGGTCTCGACTGTTCGAACGAACGACATCTACTACCGATCACTGTACCTTCAGTGACGACCCTACACCCTCGGTGTTTCATCGGTCTCTGCACCACGTTGCCACAACTTTCCTCTGTGTTACGTATACCAACTTTTTGTTCGACTGGACCGTCAAAAGGGGATTATTAATTCCGAACGGAGGGATCCGGAGCTTAGCGACAAGCCCTTTGTAATTATATCGTTGATGCGGATGACCAAGGGCTGTCCATAATTCTCCCTCCTCGTTGCCTCTCGATCGCGAGATACTCCCGAAATCTGATATTAACCTTTTTCGAAGGCAGCTCCTCCCGTCGGTGTTTCTGGATGAAACAGCTCGTGGCGAAAATCCGTTTGTCGGAGAATGTGGAAATGTTCAAGTTCGTTTCGAAGTGTTATTCGGTGACCGAAAGAGGGCCAATCGAAACGGCGAAGCTGTTGAATCGTAACACAATCGTAGTTTTCAGAGAGGCGCCAGTGAGAGCAGAACGAGAGAGCGCGTACATGATACCTCCTCCAGTGACGAATTCAGTACGCGAACGACCGATGGATATCGCGTTTCAGCAGCGGAATCTACTACGCATCTGTGCTGTATTTGTGACCCATGGGGGTCCAGAACGGGAGCGAGAGATCGCTGGAATATTCGCTGTTTCGCGTGGCACATTCTGAGCTCTCGCATGTGCTTCGCCACGAGAGACCCCGGATTCCCGGGTGCACGTACCTGTCCAACTATTGCCTCCCCGTCCCCGGGCCGCCCATGACTGCCACCCCGCCGGATTTCTCGGCCCTTTGACAATCGCCATGGCTCTTTGATATTGGAACCTTTCGTGGAAATCCAAGTCTCCGCGGTCGGGGACGCTCGGGGCCGCGTGTGCCGGCTCGACCAGACAGAACGGACCGTGGACAGACGTCCGCACGTTGCCATCCATGGCATGAACGCGCGAGGGACGAAGGTATAGGTCGATAAAAGGGTCACGCAGAGGGGATCGAAAAGATACTAAAGCTCGACGAGATCAGCGAATGCGTGTATGAGGAGTGAAATCGCTGCGATGTATCGCGTAATATTGAATAATCGTTGATGATAGGATCGTGACGATGACGATTTTATTGACGACCTCGGTGTCATCGTACATTGTTTTATTAAAAAATCTAAAACGAGAATTTCGACTGGATTTCGGGCGATAAGTTGGGACGAGATGAGAAGTGATGGTCGATAAGTCGTTAGCTCCTTCAAATTATCAAAATATATGCGGACTTATAATCACGTGTGATAAGATCGAAATAACTGGAGATTTGAGATCCATCTATTCACACGGCTATTTATTCATATAATTATCTAATCAATATAATGCAAGCTGTACTTTTCCGGAAATACGTCGAGAATAGGACAGAGCCGGTTGTACCTGCAGCGGACTGATATGAAATAATAGTAATTATACATATGGAGGTGATGAAAATTTGGCTGAACAGTATAAATGGTCGCTAAGGGACCCTCCCGTTAGAATAAATCGTTGAGATCATAAAAATGCATAAAACGGCGATGCGTCGGATTAAAATTTTTTTTTCAACTATCCCCGGTCAACAATGAAGATGCTGTTGGGGAATAGATAACGCATTCGGGAAATTCATAAATTAAAAATCGGAGCGATCTGCAAGAACCGGGCAATATTGTTTATACACTACACGACCAGGTAAGTCAATAATAATCGGGTTAGTTCGTGTCATTCGATTCTTAAGACCTTTTCCTACTTGATCGGCGCAGAGGAGAAAGACTCTTTTCGGTTTACGGTTTTGTGAGGGTACGCTTGGTGGAAGACAAACACCGATTATCTGTTCGTAATAGATTCTTACTGATCTACAATAGCTAATTGGAGCTCCTCCAAAGTGCAACGTTCTTGAACAGGCAAAGGCCGAGTGAGTCGAATACTTGAGCCCGCTTACCTCAATTTACGTGGTTGCGTCTAATTTGATTATTCCTCAACACTTCAACTTATGTGGTCGTATGGTGTAATAGGCTTTCACGTATAGTAGCTATAAATATCTCTAGAGTACGTGGAAATAAAATCAACCAACAAATTTAATTGTTATTATTTTTCAAAAAACGGCTTCAAAGAATTTTATTGTCATCGTAACGAAAAATTGATACCGACGTAAGGCGATTTATAAAAACCAAAAATAAAATGTACGGGTTCTTAGGGTTGTCCAGCGAGAAAGAGAGGGGGGGTCTCGGGATCGCTGTATCGCGGTTGAACGATCGTCCATGATTCGGGTTTCATCCGTTTATTCTATTCACGAGAATATCAGAGTTTTGGTTCGTCGCTGCGGTAGAAACGGGAATCCGGAGGCCCTCCCGTAATTGAAAGTTTCGACAATCCGGAAAATATACGTGTACGTATCGGAGAGAAATGCATACCACGGGAGAGCAATCGGTCGGCGCGATTAAAATCGGTCCGCGGTGGGTTCCGGTATATATATATATATATATCCCATGCCCAACGTTTCGCGCGTGTGTATGTATATAATACATATATCTAAAGCTCGGTTTGGTCGGATAATCGTGGGGTGAGGGGGCGGGAGAAGGGAGGAGACTGTGATCGCAAAAGCCGTCGCATTATTGAGCGAGATTGAATCACATACGGAGAAATACATAGTTAACATGATGAATAATCAATGCAACAATAATAGCTCGTGCGGACCGTGCGGGTGTACGGTAAGTACACATGCATGCCTCATACGGCCATGGATCCGTTAAATTCGAAATTCTATATTTCGACCGGCGAGAATTACTTGTGAGGATCTGAAAAAAAATGAATGAATAAATAAATAACGTATCGACGTATAAGCGCAGAGACGGGATTATTCGAGTTCATGGATTTCAATGCATGTAGCGTATTCCGTTTTTATTCACTTTTTCGTCACGATTTTTCCAGAAAAAAATCCATAGTTCACGATACACGCTGAAAATTTTATCGAGTCGTTCAATGGATAGTCATGAAAAAGAAAGATTAACGTATGTGCGCAGTGATCGATTGTTCTTGAATCACAAAAAAACGAAAAAAAAAAGAAACCAAAGCCCGTTAATCCCCATGCAATGCAAATGGTGCTATCGAGAGAGCGGGATATAGAAATAAAACTACCGATTTTTGAAAAAACGTTGGATTACTTTTTTGTCTCTCTATTTTTGTCTACTCGAAAAATCATTTATGCGAATACAAGTTCGATGTGGCAAAACGTGTGCAACCTTCCTCTTGTCGCGGTTAGCTCTTCCACAATCCAGCGAATATCAACGTAAGAAGTTTGCCAATTGAAGTTTGTCCCAAGGTGTCGACGATTTGTGCGGGCTGCTTAGCATTTTCATGGGGCGCGATATGCGGATATTTGTTGGTTACGCCAGTTTGAAGGTCTCAATCCTCAAACGCAATGATCCCGACGACTTCGGTCACGTAGGTCGTGCTTCTCGCGTTATCTTAAGATTTCAGTGGTAGGCAAAGAGAGAAAGCGGGACAGAGAGAGAGAGAGCGACAGACGACCGAAATTCCGGATATCCCGACAAGGGACACAAGAGGGCGAGGGGTCGAAGGGAGAGGATTGCTTGAATCGCGTTTGGCCATAGAAACTAGAGCTGGTTGCACTTCGGATCCTTCTCCCGTGCGACGGCCGCGTGGTCGTCCTTCCTTTTCGGAAACTTGCGGTTTGGACGTGTTTCTTGAATCGACTCTGGGTTCTCATGACGGGTTTCTGATGCGGAGATGAGTGTACGTGGGATGCATAAGATAGGGTCTCACTTCGGCAAATCTGCACGTGACCCTAATACCCCGGACGAGCTGTGTGCATCCACGCCTTGTTCCGAACCTCAACCCTCTTCCCTACCCTTCTCGCGCCGAGTCTTTGACGGTGTTGGCAAAGCAGGCAACGGGGGAATGACTGCCGCGAGGGGCACTCGGGGGAGATGAGGATGGCAACGTTAGCCTCGCCCGGATTCTCACGTTTCACCCGCGTTCCGCGCGTCAGACCAAAGTCTAAACACTCGGTATACAACTCTCGGGGATTTGGCGGTGGCGGCTGTATACCGGGGCTAAAGCGAATCGCGGTATACGGTAGAGCTTGAGGGTGAGAAGGCACGGTGGGAGAGAGAGAGAGAGAGAGAGAGAGGGAGAGAGCGGAGAGGAGGGAGGGAGGGAGAGTGGTGAGGTTGCGGGAAACTAGGAAAGGCAAGCCAGGCAGGCACGGTGATGTCGCTGCATGGGTCTCGACCGTTCTTCCACTGGCTGTCGCTGGGCGAGACCCAGGGCGCGCGGCTGAGGGAAGAGCGGGTTATCTTCCGCATGCATTTCGCGTTTGTGTATGCAACCACGTACAGCGGGATCCACCCTGTCTCTTCCTCGCATTTTCACGATCAATTTCCCTCCGTGTCCGACCTGGCTCGCGGAGATCTCTCAAGCTCTCTCTGTCTCTCTCCATCTCTCCCTCTCTTCCTCGTATCTCGCTTCTTCCCGCGTCTTTCGATTCCTTTCCTTTCTCTCTACCCTCATTTCTTTTCATTCGTTCCCACATCCTACCGGTTTACTCGCTATCGTTGTGTTTGTATCTTTACTGACTTTGTTTTTCTATTTTTATTTTTTTTTCCACCGCCTTCTCTCTTACGTTCATCCTCTTTTCTTCTGTGTTCGGGACGTTGAGGGACTATCGCGAAAGACCCGAAAAGTTTCGCCATAAAAATGTACGAATTTGGTTGCCCGGCTACGTGATCCGACTTGTGTCAGTGATACTCGAGTACGACATGCGACGCGTGTTACGCTCTATCCTCAATCCGTTTTTCTTTCTCGGAGTCTCACTCGTTGCTGTTCCTCGGACTGCGAAAGCAATTTTAACGTATATCTCTCGGTGGTAAGGCCGCGAAAACTTTTCGCGTAAAACAGTTGACTTATATTGCATTCGAAGATTTAATACACGAATTTTTGGGGAATTATATTGTTCTTCCAGTTCGTTTACTCCCGAAACCTTTGACCGGGCGTTGTCGCTGCTCGACATTTTGTATCGTTTTGAAAAACTGTTTTTTGTTTTATTTACTTTCATAGCAATACAAAAATCCTTGAAATACGTACGAGGCAACGTTATCAATTGAATTTCATGAACTCTTGCGTAATTATTTCTTATGATTTATACAAGCCGATACATTTTCGTATCTGAATATGTAGACTCCAGTAGACTTCTCGACTTTCGCTTGGATTAATTTCTACACGATTCAAGATTTTTCGGGCCACGTCGCAAGTCCGAATTCCATAGCTGACGTTAGCCCCTGTTCCTGTCTCGCCTTCTCGACGGGAAGAGAGGGAGACAGAGAGATACGGATATATGCCGGGACGATAGACGTGTTGTGAGTTTCATATCCAAGAGATTGAATGCACGGTGGTCGAACGGTCAGGTGGAATGCGAACCAGAGGCGCAGCTGCACAGCACTACGGTATACATAGGATGCAGTTGAGCTTGCGTTCGTACATGGATACCATACAGCAATTCGGTACATATATATATCTCTAACAGGTAGAGATTGACGCACGTACAAATAACCTTTGACCCCCCTGCCCGGCCCTCTTACCCGTGGATCTGTTCCCGCAAGTCCGGTACTGCAGAATATTTTTGGTGCACGTACCTATCTGTTACAGTGAGATCATCATATCACTGACAGCACAACCCTAGTTGATGGACACGTGCACCTCGAGCATTGAATTTTGCTTCTGCTCCCTCTCCTTCTCTCTGCTCCTCGCCTCATCTCCATAACCCTTACATCTGGCCAAACGTTCGCGGAATTATGGGGCTCGCTAATTGATCAGTGATCCTCCACGCACGTTACAACACAGAGCTCAGGATGGTTCCTACCATTTTGGATATCATTCACTAATGACCGATCCAGCGTTAACAATACGCCCGGATACAGATCTTGCCGAATAATATTGTTGGTTTTTTTTTGGCATTGCTGGAAAGGTCGATTCCGCGTTGACCTTTTCGAAGTATCGATCCAAATTCAGTGCAAGTAGCGAAGAGATCTTTATTTAGAAACCCAATGAAATTGGGACAAATGCGGTTTTATAAGTTCGATCGATAGTACACGACCGGACGAAACCTTCGAATCTTTGTCATATTTCGAAATATTCGATTTGTTCGAAAGACCAAACGATGGACGGCGCATCGTCGCGTATCGGTTAACCGTTTGTGAAGCATTGGAATTGATCCGGTATGCGGAAAGGTGACACCCCTTGTGTACCATTGACGATATCCATTGCACATACGTCACGTAGATTTCGGACATCTGCATATTCGTCGATACACGGTGTTACGTCGTATGTTGTCGGGATACATACATTGATTGCACGTTTGATGTATGTCCTATGTACGGATCTCTGCGTAATTATTTTGAGGCGCTGATGATTTTAAAGAATTGCAGATTCGAACGTTGCATTTGAATATTTACGGTGACATAAGTGATGTTACTTAGATTTCGCAAGAATGTTAGAGGTTTGAATATATATATATATATTCGCGGTAATGACATTTCGTTATGCAACGACCACGGTTGGTAAGAGCGTTGTGATGAATCACTGGAAATATAGTACGGTATTCTTGACGTATTGAGGCCAGCAGCTTGTCGATTGATTAAGGAATCTAGGAAGTGCGAGAATAGACTATGTACATTTCAGGTTTAGAGACGAACTTTAAAACCTCAAAATAAATTCTTTTTAAAGATTTTCCTGGGAACGAATAAAAAGTCTGACCTTTTTTAATTTTCTGCATTATTATATTTCTGTATATTATTGCCGCAACGACCGCATTAATGTAGTCGTATATATCAGCTCTACAAATGTATAACATGTCAACGACAATTCAAAGAGCGTTCGACGAAATTACGAAAAGAATATATGCAATATCAAAATATCAACACGATATAATATAATTCGATAAACGTCTAAGACTATAATATCATATCCATAATAAATGTACCAATATATGAATATATAATAACGATATGATGAATTTCAAACAAGTAATTAGTGAATAGGTAATTACTCGTCGTCCATCGCAATACACCAGCCTCAATTTTCGGTCATCAATATCCTACAAACGTGTTAATGTGTGTGTGTTATCGTGGCATTCGTGACACCAGCGGTTCTCGTCTAGGGCCGGTAGGGGTGGAGGGTTGGGGTTGTTCGAAGAAGCTTCATCCCTGACGTGTCGGGCCATCAAGGAATATCCATATTTCTGAGGGTCTGCCATATCGGATCGTACGCCGGAACGTCGTTTAATGTATGGATCGTTGTGAAGCATAACGACGACGATCGATCGAAGGTACATCGTCAGGGCGGTCGTGAAGGGTGTCGCACGCCGGGCGCCAGTTCCCTTTGAATTAAGCCATCTGTACAGTTCATCACACGTTATACCGTGCCACGCATTGCGCACATTGCTGTAACGTACATGGACTGTATAATTGATAGACATACGATCATCCCACTACGATGCTCTCCAAACATCTCACCCTCGCGAAATATCTCCCCCGTACACGAAACTGCTATGCACATATGGGCCATTGCCGGGCGATGCAACACCTTCATGCACGACCTCCTCTTGCACACCGTCCTCTCGCGCTTTCTCTATCTAGCTCTCTCCGTACGATCGTGTCACGTCCGCTTGTATTCCACTCCGTGCATTCACATCGACGTTATTACGGGCACATGGGTTCAATATGAAAACGACCGGCTAGGCGCTTCTTGTTGTTGTAATCGCTCTCGAGACGCTGTGTTCCTCGTTGGCACTCAATTATTGTGGAGTGTGAAAGGCGGTTGGGTCGACGGCGACGATGGGATCGAGGAACGAGTAACCTTCGGTCGTAACGATTGATAGCTTTATCAACATGGATTATAAATGACCGATTGAGTATAAGAACTATCTTTACGTTCGTGGTGTTCGTTTCGTTCGGTCAGAGCGAATAGTATTTCTATTGATAGGGATTGGATAGGTTACATAAGAAATTTATATTCTTTGTCATTTCGATATGTCTCTGCTAATTTTATTGTGACAATTTTCTTCTTTTGTTAAAATACACATATAAATCGCAGAAATGTATAATTTTAATATACAATAATTCGGAAATTCTTGAGCCATTCGGTGCTGCGCTCTAGATGCTTATGGCGCGCAGATTCGATAGATGTTCGATCTGAATCATCATACGTTGTCGGTAGCTTCGGCGACAGACAACCATATTAGAATCACCGTACAATCATCGTCGACTTGAAACGACGAATCGCTTGAGCTCAACTCGCGCATGTCGTGCGATAATAAATATTTGCACGAAAACGAGACGGCAATTTAATTAATATTATTCTCCGATGCGTGATATTTGTTCGGTACAGTGAGGCGTACTCGGATGTACGATTCAGTTAGCTTGAAATTATTCGCATACAACATGCGTCTGACCGACTCCACGTCGAGCTCCGACACCGCGTTATTCAATCGCAATCATAATCAGACGGCAATCAACCCGATATTTCAGAACAAAGAAAATACGATTCAAATGTAAAACAATTCTTCAACCGATACGTTTTCATGAATTTATTGGTTGAACATTTATGGAATAATTTTCTCCGTCTGAATGGATATAACAAAAATTAACAATAATCATCAGTTTGAATAAACTTTCAAGCCTATTATATATCGACGTATTCATGGAATAGAGCGCGTGGCTCTTCGCAATATTTACCCCGGTATTTGTCATTTGGCGCGCGGCAGTACGACGCGTGTGAAAGCGTCGTCGTCGTCGTCGTCGTCTTCGTCGTCATCCCCGTCGTCGTCGTCGTCTTCGTCGTCATCCCCGTCGTCGTCGTCGTCGGTTATTGCTTTCTCGTTGTCGCTGTCGTTCGCGGTGTAAGCACGATAACGCGTAATATGGTGAACAAAGGAGACGGTAGAAGGAGGCGAACGAGAGAGCCACGGAGAGCGTAATTCACAGACGGTAAAGCTGGCTTGCTGGGAGTCTGAAGCGCCGAGAGGTTTGCTCCGGTCTTTTCGTGCATCCCAAGCAGCATTTCGTTAGGGACCTACGCGTATGCGGCAACGTGTGAACGTTATATGCACGCTCGTGGGTCGGCCCACACAAGGGGGACGGGGGGTGAAGGCGCAAATTTCGAGCGTAATATTCCAGATTATTATCCCAAGGCAAACACACGTCGTCGGTGGATACGGTATAAATATTAAGCCGCGAATGTTATCGGTGCACCGCTGCACCGCATCTGCACTCACCGGCTTAAGACGGGAATATGTGCTACTTGCTGCAATAGATAGGGATCTCCAAGTTACCCGAAAATTCACCCTTCGAGATAATCACGAATAATCCGTGCTCTATAGCTTAACTCGTTGAAGGAATATTTTTTTCAAAATTGCCATGTATTATGACGTAAGAAAAATATGGATGATTCTTTTTCACTTGAGTACGAAATTTTGTAATGAGGTAGTTGACGAGATTCATGTTTCACGTATATTTTTACTTTTGACGGAGGGTCAGGGGTGAGTTTATGTGAAGGTGATTTAATTTCCCATTGAGTACGCAACTTGTAATATGATAGTTTGAGTGATTCGACGAAACAAACGTCGGGTGGTTGATATATTGGGTCGCAATAAAATTTGATCCTCGAATTGGACGAAAAATAATATTTTTCTGAGATCCACAACGAAGCAAAACACAGTTGTTTCACGCGTGTTGCACGAAGATGGGTGATTTATTTCCGGCTGAAACGTGAATTACCGGTGCTCCCGTGAATTTAATGGTGGATTTCGTAATCGAGGAAGTTGGCGCGAGCATCAATCGACGAAGAGGCTGCTGACCATCCCCATATACAAACGAAAGCTCGCGCAAAGCGTCCCGCCCCTCCCTTCCTCCGTCTCTCGCTCTTTCTCTCGCTCTGCCGTCACTTCCGTTGCGTCCAATGTCGAGGTGGTTCTCGCTCCATTCACGACCACAGACAAAGCTCAAGGATCGATCCAAATGTTCACTCCCAACCCGCTTCCCTCCTCCCGAGTCTTTCACGGGCGTGAAAGCGCCTGCGCGACCCTCCAAACTTGTACCCGCGTTCATTGGTACATGTTTTATGAACGTACACCCGGTTGCCGGTGAACCAGACCTCGGGTCCTCGATGCCCTTTTCCTTTACGGTATGCTTGTCGAGAAATTCCGTTAACTCGCCTCGCCTTCAAACTACACGGAATATAGTTATATATATTTTTATGTCTATTCACCTTCTTCGAAAGGTTCGAATATTGTCAAGAAAAGCTCAACCTACTCTATCGAACCTCAACAAAACTCAAAGCTTACTCAGACGCAGATTTTTCCCAAATTGTTCTTTGTCCTTAATTTTTTATATTAAGTATTTATCATGATATTAATTTTCGTGTGAAAAAATTTAATATCTGTATCGAATAATTAAACAAGAAATAAAATTATTATCCGTAATTGGTGGAAAGCTTTCGCCGGCGATCGTCGTTCGTCCGTTTTGGAATAAATTGTACGAACGATGATAAAACTTTGGTTCGATTTCCGTGGTGGGGAAAAAAATTATGACAAAGTTAATGATATTTCGAAGAAAATATACCGCTAATCCTTTCATCGGTGAGATACTTGAGATTACGATGGAGCTTCGGATGTGTTTTCGTCGCGTTCTTGGGTATTACAGCTGTTGACGTATATCGCTCGCGCTTTTTTTTTTTCATCGGCGTATCTCCGTACCTTCGGTTTCCCATGAGAAATATCGTTGGAAGGTTTTACCCGCCACTGTCGATAATCTCTCGTGGACGTGCCAGTAATTAGGTTCTTAGAGCTGCATCCCCGGTTCACGTCTGCAAGCCGGTTGAAGGTTTTCCCCGCGGGCCACGATGCAACGCTTGTCGAAGATAAAACGGCATCTACGATGCCGTTGCATCGCATGTCGAACATCGTTATTCGGTTGATGATTCCACGGCTCGCGGATGTATACGCTGTACTTGTTCGTCACTTTGACATATCGCAAAGATAAAAATGTATTCGTGATACGTTTTTATTTGTAAAAATAACTGGGATTAATTATCATGGGAAATATCATATTTTAACGATTTTGCGATAATTAAGAATAATTGAGATGAATTTATTGTTGCACAATGGATTCGAATATTTGATGAAAATTGTCGTACGTGATAATTCACTAATGAAACTAATTTAAACACATTTTTAGTCAATAAATGCTCATTCTTGGACCATAGGCAGACCAACATTTTTTTAATCAAAATTTATTGCAATTAACGTCCCGATTTATTGAATCGAAATTTTTTTCTGAATTCGTCAAATTGAAAACATGTCAAATCAAACACGGAAATAATTTTTTGACAAAGGTTTCATCTCGTCTGATCCCATGGATCAGGGTTAAAAATTCAGCATTTTCTATGGAAAATTTTCGTGATAATCGTTTGTGCCCATGCGTTTCCGAGATACATCGATCGAGCCAATCTGATAGGCCGGTCTATTTATCAAACCGCGTTTGTGCCTATAATTACCGGCTTCTGATATACTCTCGAGACTCGAGAGTATATATTGGCAAAGCACAAAGATGTCGGAATATCCCATTAGCCGTTCCGACGAGTACAGTTATAATTATTATCGATTTAATTAAACGTATTATCGCACATGTCAGTATGATTGATTTGCGTTTGCGCGAACCTCGATTACGCGCAATCGAAGGCAACTTTGCCAGAACTAACTTCCTCCCGATATCGAGGCACTAATTTGATGCGATGGCTCGGAAAATGTCTGATCTTCGTAACTTTTCATTCGAATAAATGGAATTAATAATCGGTTTTGAATTTTCTTGTTTATTAAAAAAATAGATCAAAATAGGGCGCGATGGTGGACTTCTCTGAAAATTAAATAGGAATAATCGAAAAAATGTAATGTCATTGAAATAGAAAACTTCCATAGCTCGGTGGCACAATTCAATCATGTATTAGAGGTCTTCAATTTTACCCAGATAATTTCATATATATCCTGAATGGTTCTAGCGGATGAGAGCATAAACAATAAAAAATAAACACACGAAGGGACGCCGCTAAGATATATATAGATAATATTTTGAATGAGATACTAACCTCGTTGAATTAAATACTAGATTCGGTATCGAACTCCACATAATTAACTGATCGAAAATATCCCCTCAAAAAATAGCCCCCGATGGTGGAAGTTTCTACTCCACTGAAATTTGACTGAAAAAATAATAAAAACTATACGGATTATCGACCAGTACAAAGAAATTTCCCGCCATATAGAGAAATGTTTCTTCTTCCACAAAAATAACCAATTCGATGGCGGTGGCCCATTTCAAAATCGACCGTCGAACTCGGCCACTTTTTCCAACAGTTTTTTCGTACTCATGGGCTCATCGTCATCAATTAACAATCGGGATCAAATAACTATATTCGGCCAGTCCATTAGATCGTTTATTTTTTGTTTTTCCCTTCGTCGGGAATGTATCTCGTAGGTCGATCGTAAAAATAAACGAAAGAAGTTAAACGTATTGTAGCGTCAGTTTATTCGGGATGGAAGTACATAGCACGAACGGAGCAAGTTCTCCTGTCTCGCGGGTGAGGGAGCTCCCTCTGCTGCGAGTTTTTTTCACCGCGGCCTTATACTATTAGCTTTATCGAGAAAGCTGATGGTCTTTTTGTCCTCTCCGCCCCTTCCCGAGTGGCGCCCTTGTTTGCCACGATCGTTTCAATATTCGTGAGAAATACCGGCGAGGGGGAAAAAAAAGACGATAAAAATGGGGTTTGGCTGATGGCGCGAGGAAAAAAAACGACGATTGGGCGGGCAACGTTAATCGAACGGAGTGGAGATTGGACGGTGCTTAACCCGATTCAGATGAGAAGCTACGTTTCAAGTCGAATCGTCGGTACACAACTCGTTCGCTTACGTACTCACGGAAATAACTTTATTTCCGAGCTTATCTCGATTGATGGAAAAGTTTTGAAAACATTTATAGAGAATGGTGTCTGTGTGAAATTTTACGTCAAATCGGACGATCAAAAGCCTGACGCCTGCCGATTGGGTTCACGATTTTTCGTTGGCTTTTAATTGGCCCCAAAAACACGCCTGATAGAAAATTAAAATGTTTAATGATGTCAAAGTAGGTATTCGTTGTTATTTGGGGGATTTGTGGTTAGTTTTTAATTTTTTGAAGAGTTTTCCGGTGATCCAAAAATGTTGGAAAAATTAAGGGAGTTTTTGAGGTCAAATAAAATTTAACAAAAATGCATCTAGGCAAGATTTTTGTGCTCATGTGAAAAAAAATGAACCAAAATTCGGTGACGGTAGAAATATCTTTAATACCGTCGAGAAGTATATTATGGTATCGCAAGCCGAAAATAAGCGGAGACGATGAAACAGAGGTTCGAAATTGGGTTGCAGTTACGTCCAAATTTTCTTCACACCTAAATCTGGCGTCTCTTGCATAATCCATTGTCGGACGTTTTAAAAAGGCCGAATGGGCGATTTACCAATATTGCGGACGTACTTTCCATTCCAAAATCGTCCTCCGAAGATTCGAAAAAAAAAAAAAAATTATTCAATTTTTGTTTCCATTCGCTCCTATTCGCGGGCGATTTGCAACTCTCGGATTATGAAAGCCATCGTGGATTCTATGGCAACAACGAACCGGAGTAAATAAAGCCGGGTTCAAAATTTTTATAATCCGTGATACCTAATTATTCATGGATTATACCACTCGACCATTTCCGGCCTCGCATATCGCTCGGAAAATTTGCCTGACCCGGCGAATAAACTCGTTCTCCTTTTGGAACAAAATTCATAATCCGTATATGGGATACGTGGTCTAATAAGAGTTTGAACGGCCTTACGAAGCATCACACGGGTGTCATATATATTTCAGAGTGGTCAGTATGGAGGTCATTTTCAAATTCTTAATACGTAAACGACCTCAGATGGGTTCCAAATACTTTGTAAATTTTTTGGAACGGTCTTACCGACCTATCTCAATATTAACACGTGCTACTGGAATTTTCCTTTTTGGCACTCGAATAAAATGGGATATTTATCGGATTCTCATTATTCATTCATCACACCTTAAATATCAACATTTGCTTTCATTTTACGGATGCGTGTTTAAAAAAAAAAATTTCAATCCCCAAAACCAAAATGTCGGGGAAACTGTGATTGTCAGGAAAATGCAGATAATACATTAATATAGAGCATTTACACTGTATAATCGGGTTTTGCTCGATGCATCGTCAAGCAGACTTATTTACATACGTTGATAAAACCAGACGCCCGCACAAAGTCCATCCAGATTGGTTGGGGTTCTATTCTTTCGATTCACCTGGTGCAGCAACAACCCCTTCCCCCCAGCAGCGGATATACATGCACTACTTTCGGTGGGCACGTAAATATACTATATCCGGCTACTTCTCCGAAAGCACTACATTTCGTTATCTAACCCCCCCTCCCCCTTCCGCTTTCCATAATTTCGAGGTTCCCGGCAAACGCGAATACGAACCCGCTGCACATACCCCGCTTGTACAGGCTCCCATCACGCGCACCCATACACTGCGACAAGAATATTCTCGCACGAACGCCGAGAGAGTAAAATTCTCCAACGAGACGGTCACGGTCCACAGGGATCGAAAATCCACACGGATAGCACCGCAAGGAATCTTCCGCAAGCATCTCGGTGACCCGGTCGACGTTATCTAAAATCGCTACTTATTACCAGACACGATCTGACCACCTCTTCCATTTCTCTTCGTTGATAACTGCGCCCTGACCGCGGATTTCCGCCGTGAAACGAATGGGACACATCTGTTTTTCTTTCCTTATCGCGATGCCGTCCGTATCCTTTCTTCTTTCGCCGCAAAATCGTTGGTGTTGCCAGTCAAAGTCACCGTCCCACCCCTCCACGTTTGGATGTCGTTTTTTTCCTTTAACGTCGAAATATTCATAAAGCCCCTTTATTCGCATAAATGGTGAGGAAAGAGAAATAACCATCCAAGGCTCTTTTCCTTTTTTCTGAATTCGGTAAGACTCTTCTCGAATTGGAATGTTTTATGTCGTAAAAAATAAAAAAATAAATACAAGAACCAAGTGCAATCCATTCCTGAGAAATCTAGCGTCGTATTGAAAATCAGAGTTCCACGTCTCGACAAAAGAACGAGACCGTCTAGCTATCGGTACCACCGGTAGCGGCATTGAAACGTTATCCACCCCCCCGTCCTTCTTTACATCTTTCGCCGAATCGTTTAGCCCATCAACGCTTGCGCAGTGCCGCGCGGTAATCGAAGAACCACTTGAATTTCGGATACAACCGGTAGGTAAATTAAACGGAAGAAGTGTCGGCGGTATCCTGTGGGTTCTCCCCCTTTTCACCCTCTCCCGTCCGCCCTACCTCTCCACGCCGAGCTGGCCTCGTAGTCCGCGGTTGGCGTGCACAAGGATAGCGGACTAAAATCTCCTTCTCTTCTTATCCTTCGGGCCTCTTATCCCCGTCGCTTCCCATCCTCGTCTCGCTCTCTTCAAACTCCCTTATTCACGGCGAACCGTCTTGCTTTCGGGTGCCTCTTTTCATCGAACCTTCCTTGATCCTCGGCCGTCCTCTCGAACGTCGGTCTGAGAAGGATCGACGTACGGAGAGGAACGAAGCGATGGTGGAAAGAGTAAAAGCAAGAAGGAGAGATACGGGATGAGGGAAAACGAAGGAGGAGGAGGAGAAGGACGGTGGGACGCGAAATCCTCTCTGACGGCGGTGGCGGCGATGGTGGTGGTGGTTGTGGCTACGAAGGACGAGGGTTCCGACGTTACTCACACTTGTACCTTCGTGTCCTCATCCACACAACTTACCAAGCATCCGTGTACGTTTACAAACCGGGGTTGGTGATGGTGCGCCATCGGCGTGCGCAATCGCAAACGTTTGGAGCGGGGGTTGGTTTTGCTGCTGCTGCTGCTGCCGGTGGTGGTGGTGGTGCTGCGGCGGCGGCAACGTTCTCGGGGGTGACGGGTGGATGGCCGAACAGTGGCAGTGGCAGTCACCGGTGAGCCGCGATCCCACCCCCGCCGTATTTGACCCGTCGACGACCATCCCTACTGCTAACCTACCCGAAGCCAAGATAAACCCAGTGAAACGAACTCCGCGCGTTTCCAGTCGTCTGCTATCACTCGCGACGATGGGTTATCATTGAAAAAAAATTACTTATATACACGTATAAAGAATTGCTCAATCACCAGACGTTATCGGTGGTGGAACGAATCGGATGCGGAATCTGGAAGATTGTACGTTTTCGATAAATCACGATAATTCATCGTCACTTCCGATTTTTTATTTGCCATCGAGGGTTTACTTTTCATCGTGGAGGGAACGATTCGGCTGTATTGGCGAGAAACGAAAATAAATTCGTGAGAAATTTGGACCGTGATTTAATTGTTGATTGCGTCGAACGATCTTTCTGTATAATCGACACGTTATCGCTGTCCGCACCCTTGTCGCGTATGTTGTTGTCGTCATGGTATCGCGGCTGAAGATCATTGCCGCACGGATTCACCAGCACACCCTCAACGATTTGTCTCTTGTAGCCCAGGCGTGGTGAATAGTTAAGAGATACATATACGTATACATCATATATATATCTGTATATTTATATGTACATATATATTCTCCAGGTCCTGTAGTGTGTGGTATACGAGAACGTTGAAACAAAGAAAATAAGAGGAGGCAAAAGGAATAAGACCGGACGATTCAAGTTCGTGCGCGGAATTTACGAATAGTTCTTCGTTCCGACAACGCATTTCCGAGAGAAAAACTGAGGTTATTTTTGTCTTTTTTGGTATCTGTTTTTTCTTTATTGTGCGCTCGAAGCAGCGAGAGACACGGAAGATTCGTCGAGGCACGGAGTTTCGTTTTGGGACTCGAACGAAAAATTTCGCGCATAATTTATTATTTACGAAATATTCGCGCCCGGGATTTACCGATGTGCATATGAACATATACATGTACATAAGTATATATGTCCGTATATACGTGTTCATGTATTATTGTTTTTATTAATCGTAAAAGTCAGACGTGAGAAAGACGAGTGTTGAACTGCATCGCACCGATGTTGGTGTAGCGTGGCTGAGGAATTCGTCAGGACATTGCGTACCAGAGTTTCGGGGAGAACCTGCAAATAAGGTAAGCCCGTGTATCTTTGATTTTCGTTTTGTCGTGATGATTTTTGTTATCACGGAATAATTCCGGCGCGCCGTGCAGGTGAAAATGCGCAGCGTTTGTGTGTGTTCGATAAATATTGCGATGATCAGCGTCAGGGAGGAATTTATTTTGAGAATACAATGTGGACATTTCTTGCCACGATTGCATGGGGAAGAGAAACATCGAATCAGTTCCGGGATTAATAAATAAACGGTATTGGTACAGGATTGATTAATTGTTTCTCTCGACATAAATACGACTATCGGAGTTTATTAAATTAACTTCACGCGATTGTCCCTCAATAAAAATATTCTGTTGAAAATATTTTTGGTAAATTTGTTTTATGATTTCGATAATTATTTTTGTCTAAAGATTTATCGAAATAATTCTACACATTTGCATTGTTTTGGATAATCATTTTATGTTGATGACGGTCGAATTTTTTTCTCGTTGTGACGAATCGTATTCGAAAAATTTGGATAGACAATTTTCGACTGTGTGTGTGTGTAATTACCGATGCTCGAATTAATTACTCTGTCTATAATTAATTGAACAGAGATGAATGAAATGTATGGTATTGTGTTTTGTGGTTAGAACCACCGACAAAGAGATGCGTCATTATCCGAGCTACGAGATATAGCGTTGCTGCAATTAGGTCGTCAAACTAATTAACTTTCACAAAAAAGGTACCTTTCAAATTACCCATTGCTACATATATATACAATTATATATTCTGCACTGGAACAGTGGTACTCGCTCAATCTGGAATTCTTAACCTAGCCAGAGTGTTAATGCATAGGCAGCTTATTTATAAATATCTTAACGAGTTTCTAACAGTAAATTGTAATGCTTTTTATTTGCGCATATAAAAATGTAACATCCTCATACAATTTTGAGTGAATCTTTCTACGTTAAACGTTTCAACTAATTATTCTTAACTGACAGTACTCGAGAAACTGTCATTTGGTATTTCACAATTTTTATTCACTAGCCACGTGAATAAAGTATGTGATACAAACGAGAATGAAAGTATGTCATACGTAAGTATAAATAAAATTCGTCAAATGAGACAACTCGTGGATTATATGATTTTCCTCGTCGCAGCACGAGACATCATAAAAAGAAACTTAATATAAATATAACATAAATATAAAACTAAAATTATATGATAAATATTATTAAAAAAATATACATAAATATATTTCATATACATCATAAATAATTATTTTTATTGCGATAACCGAGAATAAACATCCTCGCATGAATTCTATTCAGCCCTTCGTGATACAATTATTATTGCCAGTTACAACAAAATTTATCCTTTGAAATTCTTCTCTTTGTGGAACGAATAAACCCGTCGAGGTTGCAAATTTGTACTCCGATACGGTTGACAAACCAAAGCACGGCAATGATATTGAAATTCCATTTTTTTTCATTCTTTTTTCTTCTGCAACGGAAGATCCGCAACGGAGAGATGGGGAGGAGGGGGAGGTAATCGAGGAGCAAGGAGAGATTGCAAGTGAGCGGCATCGCGAATCATTTTCTATCTTCGATCCGGCGCGAGGTTTATCTTTAATGCCGTTTCGGAAGTCATGCCGAGTTACGACAGCCAAGCACGTTATATTGTTATCGTTGAATGGAAGCTCAACGCGATTCTATAACGTTAAGCCTGGTAACTTCGTATATCGAAACTTCGCGTTGATCCTCAATCCGTGCGAAGAATTTTCAGTCGCTCCTTTGATATTCGTCGGAATAAGATATATCGAAAATGTTACCCACATCAAACAAAATATCTAAACTGTTTTTGTAGAACAGCCGAGAGAAACTTTCTTACTGTTCTGTTTTATTATAGATTTTCTGAAAATAAGTATATTTATTTGAATATACTAACTACTACGGGTACTTTTTTTCATGTTGATGCAGGAGAGGGTAGGACGTAGGGAGGTGTTGGTCCTAATGGGTAATGTGATCAATTTGTTAGTACAATTATGGCAATCGCGCGACTAATGATTATTGCAAAAGAAAATATCGATGCCACAAATTCAATGAATTTTATCAATATCAAAAAAATAAAGGATGCCAATAAACAAACTAACAGCAATCTTAGATTTTGTCTAAAACAAACCAATAATTAGTTAAAAAGAATTATTTTCCGCAAATTTTATAGAATTTATAGATGCCAAGAACTCTAAATCAAAATAAATCTCTTCAAAATTGTCGACGGTTTGAAAACTACACAAAAAATAATGCAGTCTGTAAGACTTGCTAATCACTTGCCTACGTGTAAATGAGTCATAGATATATTTTGATCTCGTTAGAAGAAAGAAATCAAAAAACAAAACAACATCGTCATTTCACAATGTTGTTCGTAAGAACAAAAAAAAACGAGCAGTAAAAATAACTTTTTTACGTTTTATCAAACAAAGATTATACGGCAGGATAATCTAATCAGGATTTCAGTGATTTACCGATCTTATCAGCATCGTAGAAACGATGATTGCAATCCCGGCTGCTTCCTTCATTCTTCCCTCGGAGCTCTGGAAAAAGTCCAATTAAATCGACTCCGTCTATGGATATATACGTGTGTATGTATAGTACGGTGCAAGTCGGCGCCGTTTTCTCATTTCCCGGGTGCAACATCGACGCCCGCGTGAACGTCCATTCTTTTACGATGCTCACGGCGTGGGCGTCAGCCTCATTGTCGGCACCCCCACGGCTCCTCAAGCGGCGGCAAACCACTGCCGCAAATGCCTCTCTTCCGGCATCCGGTCAGGATCCGGAAGCGTCCAATAGTAAAAGAATAAAGCGAAGAAAAATGTGTAGACATAAGTCGAGTTTGAACCTCAGCAACATCCGTCGATTACAAAATGTTACCATACGTTTTGTACTATTTAACTGGTCGTCGACTTATCACTGCTCGTGAATATGAAAAAGCATCTGTCAAGTTTAATAGCACGATTGCACACGAGAAAAAAAATGATTAAATAAAAATTTAATCGTCTGCAATTACAAGAATGGAAATATAATTGTTATGGAATTGAATTTTGGCCATTAATAATATTATTGAGGACGATAAGAGTAACAACTTGGTACCGACTTTGATAAGATATAATTGGCGCCAAATTCTGTCCATTAACAAAAATTCGTACGCATATCTTACAAATAATTTTCAACTTAAATTCAATGATAAATCATATTATCAATCTGATCACAAATTAATGTTGGTACAGGTCGATAAGGTTCACACGAGATGAGTCACCCCCTGGATTGGCCATTAAACGTCTAAATGACGTCAGCAAAAATATCTATGAAATAAAAAATGTCTATGAGTCCATCGTTGTTGGTTATCGCAAAGACTATCCGACGTGAAAAAAAAATACTGGGAAGTCTAATCAATTACGTCGTCCGCTGTTATTCGCTTCTTCTCTCGTTCTCTCAATCCTCTCCCACGGTAGAATCCATCTCAACTTTCATTTCCCGTTTCCCCGCCCGCGACTACTCTTGCACCCTAAATTACCCGTAGAAGCGTTTCAACGTCGGTGTCTCGGTATCCCGAACCGGTCGTAACCGACGGTAACCATCATTAACGTTCCTAATGAAAGAGGGTGAATCGCTAAATACGATACGCCGTGGCGTAAGCGCCACTGTGTTCCGGGGGTCGAGGCGAGTCGAAGGAGTTGTGACCGAAAGAAAGGTCGGTAAACTATGAGAACGAGAAAGAACCGTGAAAGAGCCTTGGGGCCATGGAAAAAGGGTTTCGAAGACGTTGTGCAAAGATGAAGAAGAAGCACATCGAGAAAACGGTAGACTGAGGAAAAAAAAAATTGACGAACGAGAAGAAGCGAGGACGAAGGAAAGATGGCAAAAGAAAGAGCAAGGATGAGGGGTAAGGCGGATGGGGGGGTAGGGACGAGGAGTGGAGAGAACCGGCTGGAGGGTAGTGGAGTAGTAGGTGGTGTGGAACGGTGCGCAAGGGCAAAATAGAGTGGAATTCGAGGCTCGAGCCTTCGAAGCGAGTGAGAGGGATGAAGAGGGTTATATAAAACGACGAGGGAAAAGTGAGACGATGATGGAGTGGAATGGAGAAGAACGAGTGAGATGGATGGAGTGCGATGAGCGGAGGATTGAAGGGATGGAAAAAAGGGAGATGGATGGAATGTGAAACAGAGAAACGGTGGGGGCTGGCTGATGGAATGAGAGGGAAGAGGATGAAAGAGAAGAGAGAACGATGACTGTACATATACATATATACAGTATATATATACAGTATATATGTATACATATATATTGTATGGAAAGGGTTGGCGGAGGGATGCCGATGGTGGTTCGTGCTGGTACTGTTGGTGCTAGTGCGGGTCCTCCAGTCCTCGGGGGGTTTCCTCCTCTTCAGGCACTCACCTCGCCGCCTTACCTCATCCCGCCATGTCCCCCACGACCGTCAGACCACCCGTTCTGAGTAGGGGGGTCAATGTCTGGCTGCGCGAAGCTCGCTTCCGCGGCCCCGGTTCTGGCCACGCCGTTCTGAGACGATACCATGGGTATGGTACGACCGTAGTCGAGCAAACCGAGAATCGGAGCTATGTACATGCTCGCTGCTTCTGCCATTGCGACCACGACTCGCGTCTTTAACAGCCCGACGGTGCCGTGTATTTTGGTCCATTTGGATTCTGTACGCAGTTCAGCCTTGTGCCACTTCTCAGTTCGGTTATGGCAATCGAGCCCTAATATCGGGAAGATAAACGGTTGAGAGCAAAGTATGGAGGATTGTCGTGACGTGTTGCATAGATGGTTATGTAGAATTAGTAATTATTTAAGAAAAAGATTTGATGATACTTCAGAAGATGACGAAACAGTTGGTGGAATTTTGTAGAGTGTGATTATAAACCTACGATTTATCGCAGTCATTTTTCAGTGGATTTCACGAAAATCCGTCGATCTCAGCAATCTCACGAAGCTCTCTCTTGGCGATTTCAAATGCCACGTCACATTCTTTTTTCATTCACCCTCTATACCATTGATCCTCTTTCGCTATATTTGATTGCTCTATTTACCCTGACGTCTTCGTTGTTGACTATCTTCTCGAACTAGCTTTATCGTTTTTTTTTCTCTATTGCCCGACGTTTCTTCATCTCCGTTTTCCTTTTTCTCTGTTGTCCTACGTTTCTTCTTCTTCAAATTCTTAAGTCTCACTGTTTGGAGGTTCCCATAAAGATGAAAAAAATTCAAAAAATTTACCGATACTTCCTTTTCCAAACCAAAACAAAAATGATAATTCAAGAAAACTTATCAGAAACGGGTATGTATGCGCATCGCCGACAAATAATAAGTCGTGGGTGTATCGTGGGAACCTCATCTCCCTAAATAAGCGCAAAGGTCGAAGAAATATGAACTGCTGCGTATATAGCCGGACTTATCGTTATGCCCAGCAGCTATGGCTGCAACCCCATCGCTCGCAACGAGGCTCGAAAACGTCGGGTGTTCCGGGGGTTTGCTGTCGGGCAGCGAAAGTAAACGGGTTCGCCCCACGTTCTAAAAACATTACCGTTAACCCGCCGTTGATTCCGGAGATAGAATCTGTTAGAGCCGAGACTGCGTAACGCCCACGGTTTCTGCGTTGGCAAGTTTATCGACCTGATGCCGTCGGTTGCCCCACCAGCGAGAACGCGGAAGCCAAGTATTACGTGCCGGGTGCGACGAAAATTTCCTGAACGTGCCTATAAGCGTATACAGTGGTTTGCCACGATCTCTCCCTTCCCCCCTCTCCTCGCCCCACCGTCGTTTCTGTCTAGAACGTTCATATTCCACTCATCGTCATATCGAAATGGAAATTTCACGCGACTATCGTCTCGTTATTTTTCCAACGGGTCTCGTTCGCTTTTTGTTTTCTTCTTACTTTCGTCGGAGCGAATGGTCGGAAACGAAATATGAAGAAAAATGAATTTTCTTCTTTATTATTATTTTTTTTACAACTTGGATGTTCAAGGTTTTTTTTCGAATGGCAGTGAATTAGCTGAGTACATATAGCGATGATGATTAAAGAGCCAGTAATTGGGTAGTTGATTTGAAATGGTTACAAAATAATTCCCAATTTGTATTTTTTTTTTGTAGAAAATAATTGGTAGGAATTTCATAACATTCAATCACACATTTCCGATAGTCAATGATGATCGTAAATTGGTATTTAATAATGTATTACGCAAATTTCGTATTCGTGCAATTCATTTAAATGGTTTCAGTGTCGAACAATATTTGAAAATTTAAATGAGAGGCGAGCGAACAATTGTGAATGAAAGACGAACAATCCAACGATATGATGGAGAATTGCAAAATTAATTACATTTTATACCTGCATTTATCGAGGTTGTTCTGCACGCAGTGTGCGTGGGATTTTTTTTTCATGAACCTTCCAGTTAGCGATTATCTTGAGAAATGACCAGACGTTCTTTTGCAGACATTTAGGTATTTTAGATGATTGATACGGAAGATTGAAGGGAGTGTTGCAAGTAGTAGTTTGTCTGAGTTCAATTACGGAACCTTCTCCCTCCTGAAGGAGAACAATGTTTTTAGATGACCCATAATCACAGCATAAGAGAGATAACCCAGAGATTACACAAAGAACACAAAAATAATCCGTAAAGATAACTTCTCTAATATACGCCAGATCACACCCTCTCGACGGAAACATAAAAAATTGGATTATCGTCATAAGCGTTAAAATCAGTACCATCCAAACAACTTCTTACCATTTTTCCCGACGTCCCGCATTCAACCGTCTTTCCTCCGTTCTCCATCCACCGCAACAACAACACCCCCACACCCCATTGCAACGCCTACCACCATTGGATTTCCAGACCGTGAAACATTCCTCGTTTCCAGCTCCGATGGCGAATTCACTACCAACCCCGGCGGAGTCCCACCGAATCGAGATTGGTTTATTATATTTTCAATACATAACCCGATGTACGCAGTGGATTTACGGGCTCGGGAAGCACGAGCATGGAACGTTGAGTTTGCTGCGGGATTTTGGAATTCCCGGTGATAGCCGAAGCGTTTGTACCGTTGCGAGAGACACTCGCCACCGCACTTGCATGCCGCGCGCTGATGCAGCTTTTGGCCAAATGCTCATCGCTCGGTCTCGTTCGGTCGTTCGCGCGACCGAAATCATTCCGCGCGAGTTTGCGCGCCCCGCGCGTCTATCCTGCACCGTTGCATCGTCGGCGGGACCGCGGGGGGTGCGAAGGGGTGCTCGCAACCCCCCGCTCCGGTGTATATACCGTGGAAACGGTACGTGCAACCGGTTTTACCGGGGAACTCGGTGCCTCGGTGAATGTACTACGGTACACCTATCAAGCGGTGGCTGGAGTCCGGTGAACGACTCGGTGAACACGAGTGTTTGGACGCAAGGGTTAACAGGCGTCGCATGCCTTTGGAACTTGGGCTACGCAACACGGAAACCGGAGAGGGAAAAGGAAGGGGTGGAGAGAGCTGTAGTGTGTGTACGCGTGGAGGATGGTGCAGGGGGTAAAACCGAATCGAGAGAGCGAGATGGTTGAGTTCCGCACGAACCCCGGACACATCCGCCACTGGTGCTCGGTAATCGACCAGCGGAAGCCAAACAATCGATGGTACGTTACGTGACGCCCATCGAGCCGAGATTCTCAATATTTGTCCCATAGAATTTTTCCAATGGTTCGTCGTTTTTTACGCACCCTATCCGGTACTTTCCCCATTTTTATATTTATCGACGGTCGGCGAATATACATATGTGGAAGAAAAAAAAACAAACAATTTGGGTGAAATGGATTTGTGGCTTGGTCGAAGGATTCGAGCAGCAGCGTTTGGATGGACAAACGTTTGTGATACCGTGTATCGGTCAGTGGTTAGTAGGCGTGTTTATCGTTGTCTCTATATTGTTGTTACGATTTATGTTATAATTGAAATAATAATAATAATAATAATTATTATTATTATTATTATTATATAATATAATAACAATAATATAATAATAATAATAATGATAATAATAATAATAATAATAATTATTATTATATAATATAATAACAATAATATAATAATATTATATAATATAATATTTATTATTATTATTATTATTATTATTATTATTATAATTAATTATAATAATAATAATAATAATAATCATAATAATAATAATAATAATATGAAAATTAAGAGATAGAAAATAAATTTCCAATTTCCGCATATTCAAATTCGAAAAAAGGTGTTCGTAGTTTGTCCCACGAACCAGACAATCTTTTAGAAATCAAAAATTTAAAAAATGTCACAATTACGTACTCGAAAATGTAAAAAAAAAGTTCTCCAATTTTTTAGAATAAAAATAGTTCCCAAGCGTCCTGAGAACACTTCCGTCTGTAACGAATCTCGCCGTCATCGCTGACCGTCACCATTCCAATCGTAGTATCTCTACGATTCCTACGAATCGATGATTTCTACGAAGCGCGTATTATGTCTCAAGATAAAAAAATATCATCCCTATCGCAAAGTAATATAGCCGTTCGAACGTTATAGAAAAAAAAGTTGAAAAGAGAAAAAAAAACCCCCGCTTATCTTTGCACAGCGAAAGTTAGATCAGGTCGTCGCAGTGTAAACACCGAGGCGAGGGAGGGTCTTGGGGTTGATGGTAGGGGGGAGAGGCGCTTTCGGTTTCTGACTTTAACGCTTGGCTGGCTGACTCAACAGGGTTTAGGTCAAGCTTGGCTACTCGTGCGGGCACGGAATCGTCGTTCACCCCGGCATTGATTTGCTCCCCGGCGTGTTCGTTTCTCCGAGGTATCCCACGTACCGTAACGCGAAACGAGAAACGAGAAACGAGCCGAACCGACGCGGCGTGTCTCACAACCCCGTGATATTGTGTTACATTGGAAAAGGCTCAGCGCGTGAGTCCTGACGGTTACAACGAGTCGTGTCGTATACGACGAGTAACCCAGCCGGTGAGTACCCGAAAGCTCGCGCGATGGAAAAGTACTCCGCGGAGTGACGTAGCGAGAAGAGACTGCATAGATGTTGTTACGTTCAACTTTTGTCCTCTCGACTGTAGCGCCAGCCGAGCAGACGGGACCGCTCCGTACCACTTTTATCCCCGTCAGTCTCGTCGGCCTCGATTTACGTACGAAACGTATACGAACGACTATCGTCGCTCTCTGCTGCCTCTCGTGAAAAATCCGAGTATGCAAAAAAAAAAAAACATATAAAAAATAAATTTTTAAAATACGAAAAATAAAGTGTGCATAAATCTCGCATGGCGGTATCATATTGAGTGAGATATAATAAATAACTACCGGCAGTTGTGTTACTTTCCAGACGGTTCGTGTATACAGAATTATGCGAAGTTTGTTTAGTTTTTTTTTTATGTTTTTATGTTTTATTAATAACTGATGAAACAAAATCTGTGGCGCGACACGGTATGGTGCGCCGTCGTCGACGGTTCTGAAACTCTTTCGTACGGAAAAGGTTCGCCGGGCTACGTTCGCAATATGCCTCAACAACTTCCGAACTGGTTGGGTGAGCGGGTATATTGGCAGAATGAACGAGAAGTTGCGCGTCTAATGGACAAGCTCACGTTGAAACGAGAGTAAATTTACGTGCAATCTAGACTTACGCTTTCGATCTACGTACGTCGATGTACGCGTTCACACGCGTGCGGGCGTATGCACACGTATACATACATTTATGGGCAACCAGACGCTTTCTCGTTATGCCGTCGATATCGAAAATTCCGGGCTTCGTTGTTGTTGGGCAATAATAATGTATAACGGAGTCGGTGGGGATGTATGTAGCGGCAAATAAATATGTATATATAGTTTCGCTGTGGCCTGGACATCGGCCACTATGCCCCGACTGGTGTTCCAATAAATATGCTTCCTTCCCCGGCGGAGTAATATACCGGTCCTTTCCATCGTTCTCGCACCGCTGCACCCAAGCACGATACTCCGTATTGGGTAAATAATGTATCCTGCCCCAACGATGTTTACTTAGGCTAGCATACGCGGAGCCACCGTCGAGCCACCAACGAGGAGAGATGAAAGATCCATCGACCGCTCTGGGAATCACCCGTCTCTTTTCTTTATTCTCCGGGCATCGTTTCGACGATGTCCAGGCGTTCCAAAAACAGCTCCCCGATGAATTTCCATTGCCGCTAATGGTATCGTTGATTCACCGATTGAAGGGGCAGTCGATCGAGGGGTTAATTATGGAAACATTCGATTTTTTCGTTAAATGGCTGGTGGATGCGGCAATGATCAATGATCTTGAGTCTAGAGTTGTTATCGGGATCATCGGATATGGTTTATTATTGGTTTGAATTGATTATCTTTTTGGAATTGTATTTTTTTTTTGTTGGGATAGCAGTCGTTGTAACGCAGAGAAATCTTTATGGACGTCGAATTGGATTGTGATATTGTATTTGTTGATTTGACGTGAGATAATTACTTGAAACTTTGAGGTTTGAGAGGGTTTTGTAGCTAATTTTATTTCGGCAGAACGTTGGACCGGCGTCCGATTTGATTTGCGGCTCGTCCAAATCTCGAATTGGCAAATATGGCATTTAAATTCCATCATTGGACGCATCAATATTTCAATATATGCGTAACGTATATATTCAAAACACTCGCGGGATTTTTTTTTCCGTGGGGTAGTTGAGCACCGGGTTAGCGTTAGAGTAGCGTAAGCGTGGTATTTTAATGTCATCATTGATTGTGATTGATTGACGCGCGAAAATGGTCCGTTGAAAGTGTTGAATGAATTGATCGACGCGCGTTGCATCGAAAGAATTGCTTTCGTCGCGGCAATATCCATCGTACGGCCGGCAAAAGTACGCATTGCGAAATGATAATTTAAAAAATAAAATAAAAAAATGTCCCCCTATATTTTTGCTTTGAATAATCAACACGACGATGAACTGTCAATATTCATTCTGGCAGCCTTCACGAAATATCGTTTCACTTTCTAATGTAAATTTCTATCTCCGAGCGATTCGAATGTGTTGCCTATCACCCGTCGATGGTGACGAGCAGATATGGGCATTAGTTCGATGAAAATAGATTTGAAATACTTTCGTCACTGAATTATGATGGATTGTATTTGGTATTAAATATTAGGATCGATTCTTAAACAATAATAGATCCAAATTATTTATTAGTAATCGTAGTAATAGTATTTTATTGACATTATTTGACAGGTTTTATCCTTACAATTGTATTATATATCATACCGTAGGTTGTACAATGCCAAAAGACCATCGACCGGAGTCCTTCAGTCTTCATTTATTATTATCCTAAAAAGTTTTAAAAAAATGCAATTGTTTCTTGATAATTAATCATGAATGGTTGCTTGAAAAATAATTTTAAATACATTTTTATTGAATCAATGCCCATCCTTAGTGACAAGCGATAGAAATTCATTTGAAACAATTTTATCTGTGTAATATTTTTAAACAATAGAATGAAATATATTTAAAACTTAATTATAAAAAAGTTGCACCTTTGATTGCCGCATAAATGCGACCGTATCGTCATTTCATCGTCCTTATTTGTGTATGTGGGTCACCTCGTTCGTTTTCAAAAGTAGTTATTACCCTCGGTGAATCGTTTATCCTCAACGATGGCGAACGTCAAAAAGCCAAGGCAAAGCTTCGTCGAACAACCGGCTGAACGTTGGCGAATCGCACGAACCTCACGAGATCTTCGTACGCGAGATTCAAATACTAAACCGAAGTCGAACGAGCGAGGGGGTTGTTGAGCAGACTCGGTGAGCTATAATGCGAGTAATAACGCCGATTAAAGCGCAGCCCTAATGACCGTAACTATGGAGCCGGGATTAGCAATTAACCGAGTCATAAACGTTTCCTTCGAGAAATCGTGCTCTAACCTCTCGGCTTTTGCGAATTGCGAATCTATTACACAGAAACTACGTACGGATAAAACTTTAAACTCGAATCGTTGGAATTTCCTTTCTTTCGCGATCTCATACGTCAAAATTATTGCAACCAAAATAAAACACAAACAAAGTATTATCAGTATCACAACACATCAAAAGTTTTGTCGAATTGTTTTTCATGATCTCGCGTACCGTAAACCCGGATCGGTAATATTCGTTGGAATGAATTAAAAAATATATATTCCTGAAGGTGTCGATATTTTAACAAGCTTGATTCTATGTTTTATCCATTCCGTGAGATATAATGGGATTTTTTTTCATACATGTATAGTACAGGTCGGAAAAAATGGATGAACAAAAAAAAATAGAAAAAAAAACCCACGCGAAAACAACGTACACTCGAATGCTGCGCATACTGTCTGGTCCGGAATACCTGATATCCTGCTGAGCGCGCGGAAACTTTTTTATCGAATTCTTCAACGTACTAGCCGGTATAGAGGGCACGTCGGACTACTCCTCGACCCGAACCACTGGAGACATGGGGCTGTCTACTACTACCACTACTACTACTACTACAACTACCGCTGCTACTACTACTCTCTCTACTACTACTTCTACTATTGCTTCCACCCCCACCAGTCCATCGCGACTCGAGTGAACTACCAATGCTACACTTTTCCACAAACTCTGTAAGTGTGCACTATACCCGGCCCGTAATAAACCAAAGCTTCACAGTCCACAGACCCGTTATATCTCGAGTTTAGGTGTCCCCCATGGCATAAAATGCCAGCGCAAGAGACGTTATTTCGTCGCGTAATTTCAAACTGCATGGATATGAAGGAATGAAAATGTACATCGTAGCGTGAATAACGCTACCGAGAATCCCTGAACCAATAATTTCGAGGAAAGAAAAAAATTTCTCGGGAAATAAAATAAAATAACGAATTTGTGGAAAAGTTTGCGTCCGCACATCATTAAAAAAATATTTACACTAATTGGGGGATGATTTTTCCAAATGTTAAGTGGCGTCCGTGACTATGAGAGTCATTGAAATTCATTCAACAAACGCATTCACGACACTAAAGGTCTACGCCGAATTATATCTATATTTTTTTCAATCTATATATTGAGCGACATAAAGTGCGGAGTCAAGGTGAGAGTTTGAAAAAGTATTTTTAATTGCAAATAAAATCCACCCAGTCTCCCATATTTTTCATCGTATGCTAAATATTTTATAACGTTGTTTTTATTTTTATTTTTTTTTTGTTTTTTCTTCCTCGTTGGCTCTCCGTTTTCTCTACTTCAGTGTTGCGTGGAATACAAAAATATGTGTTTTAAGCCTTCAATCGGCGGCTTCCAAACCTCCTCCGTCTCCCCGCGTTCCCCATACACCTCGATACCAGGCGATTTACATGAGAAGACAAAAAGTTTCTCTCGGGTGGCGAGGAACGGAACGGTGGGATGAAGGGGAGAGAGAGAAGGTTTCGCAAAGGACGATTGTATAGCAAACGCTTTGGCCAGTCGCGATGGATAGCTCCGGGAGCGCGAGAGAAAGCTTTTGCCGAGCTTCCTTGCACCGTGTGGCGATGGCTGTGGGTGGGCCACGATGAGAATACACGAACCGCGCGGGAGACGAGTACGCGGCGGGGTACATAGACCGGTAACCCGAGTGGAAGGGCTGGCTCAGCGCGATCCTCGCTTCCAGCATAGTGTTTTGCATTTTACAATGGCAAAGATATTATGTAAAACGAGGGCATACATATACATAAACCGAAGCGAATACCGTGGGTCTATGGATATATAATATGGACTGTACGTACAACGACGAACGGGGCAAAACGGCTCGACTGAGGGTGAAAAAATAAATAATTTTTTGAAAATCGTTAATAAAGTTTGAAAGGCGTATATTTGCCGCTCGATGGCGGATAAATTGTTAAGATTTGCCGAGAGAATATGGAGAATTAGGATTATTTGGAAAACGAATGTAAATGGATGTATATTTTTTTTTTTATTTATGAGGGAAGTTGCATGTTTTTCAGGAATGGAAAACGCGAATTTGTCTGATTATGTAGTCACTGGATTGAGTACATTTTATTGGAAAAAAATTGGTCGCGAAAATTCGTAGAAGGGTATATTTTGGGAAGTTCGAATAATCAGAACTTGGTATTTGGTCCACGGTCTACCTGACACTCGACACTGTAGATAGAGGAGTACCTACTGTACGAGTTCGTAAATATTAACGTACGTGCATACTCGAGTGGCGTATAAATACACCTGAAATCATATATCCTATCTATTTACCTTATAAATTCAAGTACATTCGTATACACATTCAGCTTTTTTTGTAATATTTTTTCCTGTGTCAATTTATTTTATTTCGAGTCCACTGACTACGTTGGTACCGACTGAATTTTATTCACTTTGGGTTTCTCGACAAAGGGGAAAAAATTGAGCAGCTTAATTCATCTTAAATAAAATAATAAAAAAGAAACGTGAGAGGTTGCACTTGTTAAATCTTTTGTTTATTTTTCTCTCGATTTTTGTTTAGCAATCAATTCTCACCGTTAGGCCGAAGTCATCAGCTATACTTCAGATCTCGTAGTTGCCCTGTGGCCGGTGAACAGCCGTTGAGGTCAGTAGGGCGGCTACGATAATTCATTCGTTTTCAGTCAGGAAATAATCAAATGCAACGCATCGTCCACGAGCCCTCGCCCTCGCACACATTTAAACCAGATTCCACTGTCTTCGGTGCGTTGCAACTTTCGCAA
Organism: Sussaba pulchella; assembly: GCA_963971145.1. Taxonomy (NCBI): domain Eukaryota; kingdom Metazoa; phylum Arthropoda; class Insecta; order Hymenoptera; family Ichneumonidae; genus Sussaba; species Sussaba pulchella. The sequence continues at coordinate 11,522,939 of OZ020166.1, forward strand.
GAATATGAACACCCATGAATCCTCCATTTTTATACTTTTTCTTCTTCCCACTTTCGCATTGTTTCACAAACGTCTCGTATTTCTCTCGGAATATGCCGGACCGTAACTAGATTTTTGTGCACCGTTCCATGGCCGAGGTTGAATAAAAAAAAAAACAAAAACAAGTAAACCAGTAAGAATCACGACAAAATGAAAGAAACGCGAAACTTACGGACCGTTGCAAAAAAGAATAAATTATAGGAAAGTAACAAATGAGAAAAAAATGTACGTTCGTCAAAAAATTATTTTTAATTGACGAAACAAATTTCCCATATCGGTCAGTCGGCCGCGCAAACTGTCAAATTAACTCTATTCTCGAAGTGCATACATTTTACGAGTTGACCACGATGTTCGATAAACCGCAAAGCCACTGACACGGGATGAAGTTTATTTGTGCCCGGTGCTACAATTAAATACGGAAAGAATTACCATAATCGAGTTTGAAACAGTACGAGGGTGGGATGTTCGTTGGACCACGCGAGGGCGTATCGAAAAGCTGCTGGTACCAGGCGGTCTCATAGCTAATTTATTTATTTTTTTCCTTAATGGTCTCCGCGTCACTTTCACAGAGGATAACTACCCAACTCATTCGATAATAATACACACGTCCAGCACTAATTTATTACATATGCATGAGAATATATATATGAACATATATATTTTCATATAAATATATGTATATCCTATGCGGCGATTCTCACGTCGCGTGACTTCTGGTATTAATACAGGCAAGGACCAATGGCGGCTGTGGCTATACGATGTCATAAACTTGGTAATCCTACTTTACTCGTATCCTCTTCTTGCCCCATCGTTCCTTCGTGAAACGCCTTTTTCACGTCTCTTTCGCCCTCGTTCGCAAGCCCAACCCCACGCAAAGACACTCAACCCGCATGCACACGGCAAGAACGTAAACTCATCCAACATCCAAGTTCAACGGGGGGTTTTTTCTTGACCTCCGCCGTTTCACCCTGTTTCCGCGAAGGATTCACATAATTGTGTTTTATTGTTCACCCAGAACGAAAACCCGCCATTCAACCCCCTCGATCCTTCCCGTCCACGCTTCCTCGTTTCGTTCCCCTGCCGTATCTCTTTCCTCATCCGCTCGGATTTCACAACCGTTGAACCGGCGCGTTGAATCCTCATTCGTTCGACGTTCACTCGTGGATCTGAGACTTTACCGTTTCTACTTGGGATCGTTAATATGCACGTGAGCTAATTCACCATTGAAGAAAGTACCCATTGGGATGATTTCATTTAGGATTACATTATTATCTATTTCTACCATGTAACATGCATAACTCTATCCCTACCTCTTCGTGTAATAATCGATATCATGATATCCTATAAAGGGCTCGAGCTAGTGCGGGGCGGGTGGTGGTGGGAGGGGGGGTTGCATGGACAGGACATTTTATCATCGTCTTTATATTTTATAAACATAGATTCCACACGAATGCCCAGTAGAATTGGACGAGTCGCCGTAAATCCCGGACGTGATATCGGGGAATAATCGTAAATGATCTACGAAGTCAAGGAAAGGGGTGGCACGACGATGACAACGCGCCACCTCGCGTGTGCTTAAAAGTAAGGGAGGGAAGGTAGGACTGAGAAAATGTGTAGCTAGCGTTTAAGACGAGTTTTTCTTTCGCCCATTCACGTTTGCTTTCTTTGCTTTTTCTTATTTCGAGCTTTCTTCCTCCCCCGAGCCCAGCAGTTTCCCCTACAGCTATACGACGGCATACCGAGCGGTCTACAATGCGCTACCCCTTGGCAAGGTTCGGCGTCGCATGTAGTGCAACCGGTTCTCTCTATGTACCGAGCTCCGTAGAGAACGGGGATGGTGACTATGGCGCGGTGCGCGCGAAGCTGGGCCAAGCCATTAAGCAACATAAAAGCGCAACCGTTGCAAAGGCACACATACTTATACGCATCACCGTGGTAGCTAGCGTACCGACGAAGGCTTCTGGTGTATGGCGTCACCACTGCTGCTGCTGCTGCTGCTGCTGCTACTGCTGCTGCTGCTACTGCTGCTGCTGCTGGGGCGAAAGTGCTTAGCTGGCCGTGTTACGGGCGTGACGAGAGCTTACTAGGATGGCGCGGTATCGCGCGAGCAAGCGACTGAGAGCCAACGCGTACGAAGCTCGCGTTACCGTTATACCGGCAAAGCCCTTTTACGACAGGAAAAAAACGAGAGGAAAAAAAAAGAATGAGGACGAAAGAGAAGCACCGATTCATATCGATCTTTCCAATCCGTTCCTTTCATCTTTTTTCCAGGATTTTTCGAGCTTTTGCCTTTCACGAGTAGCGTCCGGGCTACCCTCTTTGGTTGTGACGCACACACATACGATTCGACGAACTCGTCATCAAAAGTTCGACGTTACTTTTGCTCGTGGGGATATTGTGGTCAGATGTCGCGGTGAACGACATTTGCGGGGAAAGATGTACTTTGTCCGGGGTTCTCGTCCAGTCGCAGATGCGACGGAGCTTCGACAGTCGAATATCCTGGGTTGAAGGTTCTCTCGGTAGACGACTTTATTGTGGGAGAAATTTTTTTCCGTTGAAATTTACTTACTCGCGAGTTGCATATTTTATATTTTCACGTTTGACTGATTTATGAATATTCGTAAGTCGAAATCAAAGATTCTTTTGAAAGTATAAATTATTTCAAAGCTCGATGGGATCGTGTATATTTGTGTGTGTGTATATTTACGATTTAGTGGAGCGTTGGTGTAATTTCAATTCTCGGAGAATCTTAAAATTCGACAATACACACTGATATCTTATTACATTATTTATATGATATATATTATAATATTCCATTCGACGTGTACCCACCAAAGCTATATTCATATACATACATATACATAGCGTTCTGATGCTCGAAAAATCCTTGGCTCCGAGAATTTCTACACAAAAAATTATATTATGGTATGTCTAATACACCAATTCAAATATAATATTCGACTTACTCGTCGAAAATAATATAATATAATATAATATATAATATATCTCTGTAATAATTTCATTATTCAATATATCCTCGAAATAATCTCAATAATCTAAAAAATGTTGAGTTCGACTATAATCAGGGAGGAAGGTGTAGCCGGATATACATCTTCCATATATATATATCTGTGGCATAGCGTACTTTCTCGTTTCCGGGGCAACCGTCTAGCCCCGAGCTTTTCGCAAAAGTCCGCAGTGTCTGTCACCGAACGAGTGACGTTCGTGTTCGGTCGGCGAGGCTCGCGGCCGAGCTTACGATTACCGATGAGTATACCTATCATCGCACATCTATGTATATACGTGACGCACGCACTCCCGCGTCGATCCCGGCTCTGGGTATGCCGCGTGCGGACTCCGCTGTTGGATTTAATCTTCGCTGACGGGGTGAAGCTCATTAAACGCGATTAGTCTGCCTGCCGAAGTCTCGTTTGCAGCTACTCTTGCTTACGGACCATCGCTACCCTCTCAAACGCATAAAACACATATAACATTCCATACACACACAAACGTCCACCACATCCGCGTCGTGTTTCGTGCTTCAAATGTGTACAAGCGTCGGCATGACCGGGGTTGCATGGCACACCGAGGAATTTTAATATCTTTACGTCCTTGATTAATTTTTCTTTGGCTGTATTTACAGGGGGTTGAATAATTTAAACAAACTTTCTTAAAGTGATTCTAGAAACTGGTAGCAACGAACAGTAAGTAATACTGGATGTTATCTTCAAAAATCGGTAGTTATTTTTTCTTTGAATCTTGAAAATCGAACAAAAACAAAGAAAAAAATACTTCAATTGCAATTGCAGTACTCGATGATCCGACGCCGATGAAACAGCTCAGACTCTATTGTTTCGAATATTCGACAAAACAGCGTAGCGAAAAATTGATCATTGTTTGACGAAACAAAATCGCGTGTCAAATAACCCCGACGTCCCTGGGCATCGTGCACGAGTACAGTCACGTTCGCGAAATCGCTGTTGTGTATGCCCATATCTCAGCATTTTCAACGACAAGCACGTATTAGCACGCAATGGCAATCGTCCAGGACTTACTCACGCGCACACGGGCGTGCACGTACACACGTACGGGCGCACACATGGGCTCGAACAATGTCGACTTGCGTGCGGTATGTCGTCATATAGAGGGCATAGCTTTGTGCCAGCGACTGTTGTGAGAGAGGCTTTTCGACGCCCGAAACCGCGCTCGCAAATCTCTCTTCTATGCACCTCCCGCACCGTCGGAATTCAAGTGCCGAATGACAGGGAGAGAGAGAAAGAGAAAGAGAGAGAGAGAGAAGGACACAACGAATGAGATGAACAGAGTTGGATCTCGTCGTCGTGATTTCGCCTGAACCACGGGAGCGCACTTGGGGAGATGGAGGGGGGGGGGGGGGGGGGATGGAGGGTTAAAACTCCCCAGGGGTTCCGTACGAGCGCGCGTGATTTCCTCGTTCGTGTATTATCCCGTCTCTTGCTCACTCGCTTCACCTCGCGGTCTTTTCATATCTCCGTCGCGCACTTTAAACCGAAGCTCTCCCGTCGGTCCTTGGCGAGCACCTCGTCAGCGAAAATCCTCGACAATGAATGCACTTTTAATAAATTGCCCTCGAGCTCGATTATCGTCGACGGTTTTGCAAACTCCACCCCCCCCCCCTTTCTGCCTCCCTAAGTTTCCGCCCTAGCCTCTTCCCCCGGACTCTTTAGGCGTGCAGTCATCTCTCCCGTCCCACCCTCTATTTGTTAGTGCTTATGCATCCGACCGTTCATCTCCTCTAACCCTTCTGCCATTCGCCTCGGGTTCTCGATTCGATTCTCTTTGTCTATCACTCATTCGCTTTATAACAGCGGACCGCGTGTCATATCTTTGGATATGAGAGTACCGGATTTTCTGGACGCGCTGGACATGGACAATCCCCGCTCCCAATTTTTTTTTCGGTTAAAAACGGTCTTTGATATGATTGGGACGGATATAGAATTGATGGCGGAGTGAAGGTTCGGCGTTGTTGATATTTGGAAATGGATAGGCATGAAAAGGGATCAACGTTTGCTGCTATTTGTTTTATTACCTTCAATATTGTGCTATTGAAAAAAAGTCACTCATATATTTCATAGACGGCAAACTCGTTGATTGACTTATCTCAATACTTGCAAATGCCGTCTGGGCTTATGAAATTATACGAATGTTTCATTTTTTATATTTTTAATGTCATTATAATTTTTTTCGAATTGGTTAACGGATTCGCAGCCCTTTGAAAGAATTATAAACGGGGCATATGTTATAAATTGAGCATAGAGCGCATGTAGATATGTATGTACATATGTGACCGATGGTGCGAGGGAAGCGTAAGTCGTGGGTAGGCGTTACATAAAATGGCGTTCGTGGCTTGGGGCGATTAATCTTACCCGTGGAATTCCTTACATACCGCATCGTTCTCGGCGGTCGTTGTTCGCGCTAGTTCGCGCTTCTTTCGTAGACCAAAATCTTCGTAGGTGTGGGACACGTGCCATTGTGGTGTAACGAGAGGCTGAGCTAAATAAAAGAATTCGCTACAGTGCAATTCCTCGTAAGTTGCATCTCAAAACCAGCAACTTCAATGAAGTAACTACACAGACCGCGACCTACATCGTCCTTGTTCGATGAGTAAAGTCGGAATTCAATTAAAAATCTTTGTTTTCCCAAAGTCATGAATAAAAATTTAACAACAATAAAAAAAACATGGGTAACATAAATTTGTTCGAACCAATTTTTTAATTATGATTAGAACAGTCGCTAACTGCTGTAACTCGAGACTGGGGGCGATTTTATTGTAATGTCGGATGAATAAATTATTTCTGTGAACAAAAAAAATATTTCGACAGATTTCAGACAAAGCAGAAGTTATGCCGGGTCCGATTGTATGTATAAAGTACGCCATTCGTTGAAAAATTACGGTCATAAGGGCGAAGGGTTCGGTCTGGTCCGTGTGGTAGTTATCTACTCATTTACTAACATTGGAATGTTCTCTCACCACTGCCGCTGTCACGTGAAAAACTAAAAGAAGAAACGAGAACAATTCAGACACGTGAAAAATGAAAACCGCAAAAACTGCGTATGTACAACATTCCGTTCTGGCTCTGTTAGCGCAGCTTTGGCCACTCGCCCAGCTGCGGACAATCCTGTCTCCTGTCGCGACAATCGTTTGGCTCGGTTATCACCCGCAAAGACGCGAAAAACATTCGACTGTCCGACGGTGCAACGTTGTTTTTTTTTCTCTTCCTTCCACGTGACAATTCCGGGTTCCTTTTTTCTCGAGTTTGAGCTTCCTCGTAAAAACTGACATCACAAGAAGTCGACACGCGTCAAGCTTTCGCGAAATACTTTCGGTCGTCGGACTTTTAGTCAAATTGTAATTTCTCGAAGTTTCGATACGACGAACAAAATGTATTTATACTTTTCTTATTGAAAATTCATTCACGCTCGGGCAATCGTGATCACGAATTTATGTTTATTGCAATTTCGCTCGCTTCGCGATCGACGCCACGACGGTGAAACGAAAAAAAAAAAACCCGCGTTGAGTCTGACGAGCAAATGAAAAGGGAAATAGGGCGTGAAATAATGGAAAAAGTGATGCGACGCGCTTTTGAGATAATTTTTCTCGGATATTTTTTGATCGACTTATTTTCTCATTTTTGTTCGATATTTTCTTTTAATTTCTAATTTTTCATGAAATTATTTTGTATCTGCTTGCTGTCTTTTTTACAAAAAAAAAATAGTCCATTGTTGGATGCTCGCTGAGGTTCTCACTAAGCCTCGTGAGTAATAAAGCAATCCAATCTAATCTAATGTTTTCGGCAGAATAGAGTGTCGTGACGGCGCACTCTACGATATTTTAATTATTAGAGGGTATCCGTATCAAATTCATAAGACAAGTTTCATTAAAAAAATATTAAGATTGTCCCAACCTCGAGAACCCGAAGCACTACCGGAACCTATGTGAGTGCAAACCTTCTCCATTCTGAGTGTTCCCTTGTTCGCCCTCGCGAACTTGCAAGAAAAGCCTGAGTACATACCCAGCGCTGGTACTACACGAGTTCCGGCTTCGCTATAGGCAAACCTTCCGCTCGGCTAATGATGAGCGTCTACCTTGTTTCCGCCAATTGTTTTACTTCGTCATCGCACCTCACTTTCTTATCATTTTTTTTTGCATACATTTCTCTCTTTCTCGCCTTCAGCCTCTCCACTCTTTTTCACATCCGGCAATTTCATGGGAAGAAAAAAAAACTTTCATGCACTCGTCTGATAAAATCGTCACATGAATTCCGTATATTACGCATGTGTTTGTGTTATTAACATCTCGGATTCCCAGACACCCAACGGACTAATTATTCTCGCGAAATTGTCCCTGAACTCAAACGACTCTTCGACTTGAGTAACAACGATAATGCATTAGTGCAGAGAGTTATGCAGAAGCCACATGTGATAGTATAGAAAATTTGGTAACTTCTAAAGCCCCACAGTTCCTGTTGGGAACAAGGAATTCACACGAGAGAATTTGTACATCCGCATGCACACAACGAAATTTCTCACGTTTCAATGGTTCGACGAACAACCTGCAAGTATGCCTTCTTCGACACCACTCGTAGCTTCGATAAAAAATAATTAGGGACGTTGTCCTCTCCTCGGTCTTACTCGAAATTAATACCCGGATAATAACGTGAAATGTAAGTAATGAACCGTTTTAGGTCTTGGGCATGAGCTTAAAATACTGAGTTTTTTTTTAAATATTGCTTACAATCTCATCCTCATCTTTTTTAGGGATTTTAGATTTTAGATTTAGGGATAGAGATTTTAGATCATCCGAGTCTTTTGACTGCTGGGTCATGTTTCATTTATCTCCAGTGGCTTTCCTCGTAGTGAATTTCCGAAAGATAGTTTTATTTCGTCTTTCTTTCTTGTCACAAAATGTCGAGTCCAGCGGGCTCCACCACCTGTGGCGAACCTTCCTTTGACATTGATACAAATCGGCTTTGAAGACTGACCCGTTGAACCTTGCCGCCTCCTACACCCGTCATTCTTAGCTTCGCATCCGACGAGACTTCTACGAGACTAGTATTCGGCCTCTCCCGTGATCACGAAAGATTTTTTCGAGATTATATTTCTCGGCGATCGATGTGACATCTGGCAAGCAACTCCTTGACGGCTGCAAACTCGTTCGGCGTTTAGGGGTGGGAGAGGGGAGGTCTCGCCGGAACCGCATCAATTTCCGGATGGGGCAGTGACGGTGAAATTGAAAAAAGCATCGGCCGAAAAAGGTACGGACTTGTACCGAGAAAACCTGAAACGATGATGTCCGAGCAACCTCCGACCTTTGCCATTCTTCATTGTCCGCATTCCGATCCGTTCGCAGAGCTTCGGTTCTCCGACGTTTGTTAACGGCAAGACACCATTTTGTCAGAGCTTCGCTAACTTCCAAACTATTCAATACAACCGAGATTCTTCGCGATATTGGAAAATATCTTCACGATTGTTCCTTCGTTACGTTTTTATTAATGACTTCCGGAAGCCCTTCGCGAGCTTTCGTTTACTCGCAATGTCGAATAAATAAACGAATGCGCGAGAGAATTTCGCTACAAGACGCAGTCAAGAGAGCGAACTTTCATCGAGTCTGAGTGGCGCATACTGAAGTAGCCCTCGATTAAAACTGTCGAGAGTGAATGCATCGCTAAGCTGATGAAAATTACGACGAAGTTGAAGGTGAAGGAGTTTCTCGAGTGTGGTGTACTTTTGCAAAAAGGCTTGCCAGTATGCATCGTTGATTCGCGCTCCGTTAAGTCTCCGAGGGCTTTTACTTACGTTTTCACTCCTTCACGTCTCGCGACGAATAAAGCACAAAGAAAAAGTTATTTCTTCTCTTCTGTCTTCGCTTTTTACACCGAACAACGGACTCGACGAATCGGCCTCGTATGTTCCAGGGATTACACGAAATGTTTCAATCATACACATTTGTCGCGAAATAAAGCGTCAACGAATGATCAAAGGTTTTCAATTTGTGTGCATACATAAAAGTTTTCGTATTCCAGGAGTCCACGAGCTTTTCATGTCGAACAAGTTATCGGACTCCAACGAGACCGAACTCCTCTCTCAGCGAATATTCAAGTTAAATTGCCCGATTTATGTTTCATTTATTTCAATATTTCTTTTTTCAAAAATCCAACGACGCTGATGCATACGTGAAAGAGTCGAAGGGTTCGCCGAGAGTTTGCCGTGGTGCTTGAAAAATTTACGAATTCGATGGAGCATCGGTAACGTTGACTGCCGAGATATATCAAAATCAAAGAGTAACTGTGACTCAAGGTTGTCGTTTAGTCGTTATCTCGAAAGACCTACCGTGCGCTGTGCGAACCCCTTAACGTACCGGTCTCGAACACGGAAGACGGTAAGAGTTCTGGCAAGAGGTCGCCGGTGAGACTGTAACCGCGTTTGGTATGTCCTCCTCCCACCCCGACCCCGAACCCGAAACCTCACCCAAAGAACTGCAACTCCGCCAGTGCCAGTGGTTAGTGCCAGTTCTTGGCTGTGCTCCTTGTACGGCCAAGTTCGTTGGGACGCAAGCACGACCGGGGAGCACTTCGTGGCGCCTTGTTAAGTTTCCGTGGGGGAGGGTTACGACGCGCCATGGCCACGAAGCTACCCCTCGTCTTACCTCTCCCTGTCCTTTCTCGACAGCGCTGCGTAGTCGGGTTAGCGAGTTTTCGTCGAATAAGGGTTAAGGACTTTTAAAACTTTCCTCGTCCAGCCCCCCGCTACATTCTACGACGTTACACTTTGCCCACGGACTTTGCCTCGGCGTAAACCATCATCAACATTAAATTTTGCGATCGCCCGTGGCGTTTTCAAAGCAGAAATAATTTTTTTCCTTCGAGATTCTTGCGGGATGGGAGATCGTTCGGGTGATGGCCGTTCGCGATTCGTGCGGTCTTGACAATCAGGCATCCTGGGCGGGAACGAGTATTAAGTGGCCAGAAGGATTTGAAAGAAGAAACGCTTGAGGCGAGTGTTTTGCGAAAGTTCAAACGTTAAGTCTTGGACTGTGTTCGAGTTGGTTGAAAAACTTGTGTGAGCTTCTGGGGTGTGGTCGTTTCGTGTGAGCGTTTTGCTGGATCGAATGAAGTTGATTAATCAATTTGGATGACACTTCCGTTGATTGGATTTCCTCTCGTACGGGAATATTCGTTCACTCTGCGTGGACACCTCTCATTGGATTATATTCATTAAAGGTCTTTAAAAATAATTTATGTAAGAAAAATCATTTCTTTGGAAATTGCACGTGAGATATTGTTTCATTCGTGTGGCGTACACAGATAACTCGGCGTTGCCGTGAATTTCTGGTTATCACGAAGCAACTGGAACGGGTACCAATGTAAGTGAGTCGAAAAAAGGAAGAGCGCAGTACTCGTGCAAAAGTGGAAGTTCCGTAGCGTATTCCACATCTCGCGAGTCAGTTAGTTAGTTGACTTTAGTTGCTCTTACGGAATAAGATTAAGAGCTTTAAAAACTTTTCTCATCGTCGAATCGGACTCTTGTACGTTGGTGCATCCTCGTCGACGTTTTCCTCGCACGACGACGTTCCACTTTCAAAGTATTATGTCGCATTAAATACCGCAGAACCGTCAGCCCCAAAGACCGATATATGGGAACAATGGGCGTGGACGGGAGTATTAACCTTCGACCGTTGTCACATCCAAGTGTACTTGCTCGGGATTCACTTGATTTCGTTGATTCGTCGACTATGCGTTTTTATAAAACAAATACATCATCTTGAGAATGGATTGTGTATATATGAAGTCATTGAAAAATCGTACCGTGAAGGTAGGCGGCGGTTCCGGAATCGCGGTTCTCTTCGTGGGTCCCGCGTGGCCGATACCCACTCTCGTTGATAACGCTGTAATCGCGTTAACGGCCTCTTCAGGACCGCCGGCTCAGCCGTCGAAGACGATGGCGATGACAACGACGGGAAAGCGAGGACTACGCTTGCTCGAGGAGGAGCTTAAGTGGCGAACGACCGAGATGACGATGAGTACTTTGGCTTTCCCGCAGCCACTTGAACATGCGCTATATACACGAGTGTGAGTCCCGCGGGAAGCACTCGGATCGCAAAATCGTTTTATTGTCGGGGACTTTTATTCTCCATCAACGAAGAGTAATTCGGCGCTATTAAGAATTCTTGGAACTGTAAAATCGATCGGGTGCGATTTCACGATCTTTTCGACGTATTATCATCGTACCCACTTTTGATTCAGAACGTAAAACGTTTGGGTGGCGTCCAGTTAGCTATAAAGTGGGTCAAATCTAGCGAGCTTGGATAATGATAGCTTGTACAAGTGACGTTCGACAATCACAGTTTGACGACAACAATGGAAACCGAACTTCTTCACAAACGTCGAGCGAAAAATGTCCAATCGAAATTCTTTTAAAAATAAATGTCGACCGTTACACGACCGATGCTTCACAAACAATTTTTTTATTTGTTTTTTTTTTTTTTCGTACTCTCCATCACAAGCCTTTGGCAATTGTTCGGGTGCGCTAAATGAATGGTCCTCGATGAAGTTTTTCGTGTCACGGACAACTAACGACTCTTTAAATCGTTAAATTCTGAAGTGGTTGTTGACCTGAAGTTGATTTTTTTTTTTTCGCCGTGGTTGCTTGTTGTTGCAACCCTCTGGGCTCTCGTTCGGTAACTACACAGCCACACCGAGCGGTGTTGATCGGTTCGCAGAGTAGCGAGCGGCAACACCGAATCCGTTGCTTGTTTTGGTTAGATTTACTTGTAGTTTTTCTTTTTTTTTGCGTTTGTTTTTTTTTTTTTTGTTTTGCAACCGTCGGTAGGGAAATCGCTGGATTGGTTGCCGCGCGATTGATCGAGTGACCACGAAGCAATTCAGCACGATATTTCGAGTGGGCGTTGCGCTGGCTTTATATACACACACTGGCGCTTTCGATTCGTCTCTACCGCGGACTATTCCGCACGTGGTTATCATTCTCGTATTTTACGTGCAATGGGCGAAAGAGAGAATGAGAGAGAGAGAGAGAGAGAGAGAGAGAGAGAGAGAGAGAGAGAGGGAGAGAGAGAGAGAGAGAAGCTCGTGTCCGAGCTCCAACCACCTCGACACAACATCGCAGAGCCTTCCGCTCATAGTACTCGATCTGTAATCCATTTTCCGCTCTCGTCGATTGGAATATGGTTTGCAGCTGTTACCATTATTATCCATTCGCTTGGGGATCGTTCGAAACGTGAAACGACGTCCGAGCGATTTTCCGAGACTCGTACACTCGACCGCGATATACACTGTGCTCGCTGTGGCAGATGTACGGTCATCTGCATGTGCAATTAAATAGTTGTATATATATATGCACATATACAACGTGGGTAATATCTGCAACGGGCATTTGCATACCGTAATACGTATCGCACAACCCTTGGCACTGCTACACGGCCGGTGTGGCCGATAACTCCGTACGAATGAAAAAACTGAGTGCACGATTGATCACGATCAATTAGGATGAAATGTCTATAGGTCGTACGGAAATGTTTTTTCTTTGTTTTTTCAGTATTCGCGTTGAATTATTTTTGGTCCTTCTCGTGAGGGCTTCTGTCGTTATTTGTCGGGTATTGGGGAGTTATTATGCACTGGGTACGACAGCTGTATTGAGAAAGAGAAGAAAGCAGGCTTTCGATATAATATCTACGGTAGTAAGTAAGCTCGAGAATTATTGTTAATGTTATCAATTGCCATTAAATTATGAAAAATGGGAATATGAAGGTTCGGATTTGTGTCTTTTCGCTTTACAAGCTATGAACAGACTTTATTTGTTTTTTAATTTTTTTTGTTAACCGGCGATTGTTGACAATTCGATGATTCTCGTAGAATTTTGTCGAGGCTGATTTGACGCAACGAAAGTCGCACACGTCAGATGGATCCATGATGCAGTTTACCGTGCAATCACGGTTGCATTACCATGCCACACGCGGCGGGAAACGTGCGCCGGCCATCATCGCGTTAATGCCCGTCGTGATTCCTTTGTTATTGCTCCGTTTGCCGCGCAATTTGTGTAATTTGCTTCGGTTTCCAATTCCCCGAGTTATCGGATCGAATCAAAATGCTTCGAAAATAAATTCTCCGAATGACGTTGCTCCGACCGTCAATGTTCCGAAAGATCAAAATCCCAAAAACCAAACCATTGACGGGTCACAACTTTCACAAGCACCGATCGGCCGTCTGAATAGAACAAGCTGCCCTACACCGAGACGAAGTGAAACTATTGTCCAAATCTATCTATCTGCCTCCGAATCGCTGCCATTTCCACGGGGTCGAACGAGCTGCGCCACTATATCTACCCCTATACGTTTTCAGGATTTCGATCTTTCGGGACATTGTCGTTCGGAGCCATGCCGATTCGGTACATTTATTTTCGGACCATTTCAATTAGATTTATTAACCTGTCGGAACATTGAATATATTCGTCTTCGAACCGCACCCGATGTTCTCACGCTATAGCTGCCGAAAGGCGCAGAGGGGGGGGGGCGAGATTCGTGCGCGAGAAACCGGATATCGCGATGATAAATTTTAATTATGAGGCATCATTTGCGCCGCGAGCTTGACGCTAGGAATTCCGCGGCTATCCGCACTATGATTGCAGACGCAGCCACAGCGTCACCAAATCCTCAATTTATATATGCTCTGTGTCGTTTGCACTTGTGGCTCGCTTTTGCTTGGGGCCGTATGCCCTAGTTTAGGAGAACACGCGAACGTACGTATGCTTGAAAGCTCCGTACGCATTCATTCTCAGCTTAGGCTTCGTCCTATCTTTTTCGTCACTGTGTGCGTGCTCGTTTTTTGAAAAAATCATTTTTCTGCCTCAAATTCGCTTCAATTTTTTGCTATTTTAAATTTCAGCCGAGGAGTTTTCTGAGATTGCACGTTTTGATAGGCTGGCCGTAATCAATGGAATATGCCTCTCCCACATATTCTATTATTCAATTCACAATTACTCATGTTTCCTTCTATTTTCTTTTTCTATTATTTTTTTTGGGATTATTTATTTTTTTAGGCTAAATTCTACAAATATCGATGGAGAATATATAAATGAATATTGAATGTCTGTCAACAAAGCAAGATAAAAATGCGAAACATGTGTCAATCCCGTTACTCAGCCCTAGGCCTGGGAGGCACCGAGAAAATCGTTGAAAATAATCACGAAGAACATTTATTCATCGATATTTCCCGCAAACCGGACACGCATAACGTTAAAACATGACTCTCGTAAAAAATAATTGTACGTCTAAAAAATGAAAGTACGTTTTGCCTTTTCGTAGTAGACGCAGACGAGATGCGCGAACCCTCGAACGAGCGAGATGGTACGACGACGAAAAAAAATGGCTGCCCTTGGTTCGGAGAAAACGCAAGAACTGTGCAATGTCTCCGTATCTTAGTCGAAGCTTGAAAAAACTAAAATTGAATTTAAAAAAAATTTACTTTCCCGACTGGAGCGTTTGGTCGGAAGTTTGGAGAGCTATTTAGGAGCTTGTGAGTGTGGAGCAGGTGGCTCCTCGTGGTGTGAGAGTGGGCCTCGTTTCTTCCCTTCTCTTCGTTACGTCCCATGCTCTGGCTTTTTCGCTTTCTCCGCGGTACTTCGCTACAACGAGTACAGAGGAGCGGATAACTCGGCAGGGCTCGAGTGCGTTTCAACCTCTCTCCATAGTACTGCGGGTTGGGGGGTGGACGGGCGGGTACGGGCTTAATGGCGTTAATAGCCACTCGTTGCACCCTCTTGGCCTCTCCTTATCTCTCTGATAATTCGCTTTTGCTCTTCGTGTAATACCAGATGGAGTCGGAAACGCGGCATTCGAGAAATAAGAGTACAAAAAGGGTGCAGCTGGAACGGGAGTATGGCGAACGGTGACCGTAAATGGAACAAAAATCTTATTACGCTAATCCACTCGATGCATTTTTTATTTCTTTCATTTTATTCGTGTTTTTATTTAAGTTTCTTTGAAATTGGATTATTCATTGTAATTACGTTCATGATCAATTTTATTGCCAAGCGTTGTAATTAGCCGCAGGCTGGTTAACAAAATTTTCGATCGTAATCCGAAGAATCCATTTGTAGGTTAGATTGAAAATCGTTTGAAATTCATCTGTGAGCGTTACGGCTTGGTCCCGTGACATACCGCAAATTGTATGTATCCACGTAAATTTCGACGTCTGCCTCTACAAACCTGGGCTTCATCGACCAATTAGCCTCTGTACGTGCTTCCACCGTGGACTTTGGTTGCATTTCACGTCGAGTAATTTGAAAGGATTGCGCGAGTGCCCGGCTAATTACGCTAGCGGAAGGGGGTGGGGGTCATTAGTGTTGCCACGCGTTACCGAAGCCGAACCGATATGATGATATGACAGAGAAATCGTTGTAGTTCGCCGAGCGGGGGAAAGGGGGGGGGGGGGGTTACTGCACGTTGCGGAAAAGCGTACACATTCGAAGGGTTACCGAGGATCGTATACGTAACTAGTTTGCATACGTGCCTGGAACTGGTAAATCCATCGAAAATCCTAGTCGTATAAATCTGACAGTTGTCAGTTGTCAGGTGTAGTTATATAATTTAATCGATCGTACTGAGTCATTTGCATTGTTTGTAAAAACTATAACCCTGTACATGTGCATTCATAGTTTTTATAATATATTTTTCTTCACCCGACAAAAACTATTTGTTTATTCATTTTTTGTTCGAATGAAAATTTGTGCACTATTTTTATTAACGCCCAGTATTAAGAATAAGAACGTGTCTTTGTTTTTGAATACTATAGAAAATGGAAAATGTTGAAGTTGGTTTTGATTTGGTCAGTGATAGACACTGTGGCGGAAATATTTTTACTATCGAAAGAATAATATATTGTGACTAGAATGAACGCCCCAGAAGTTGAAAGAAGTCAGTATTAAGATGAATCTATGAGACAAATTATCAATAGTGAATAATGACCAATTGTAATTAATTTTTGTGTCATTCATTCAAAAGTCTATACTTCCAATTTTTCATTTCCCAGTGCATCACAATCAACAGGTGAATAAGAAATAAAAAAGGAAAAAACAGTTGACAATTGAACACACCAATTTGGATTCCCACCGATCAAAACCCAACTATCGAACTTATTCCGTCCCGTTTGAGGTAGTTGAGTCCTCTTATCTTCTATGGATCCTCGTTGAATGAAACGACACCTATCAATCGCCCTTTGTATCCGTCCTCACAGAACGACCCTGTCTTTCTGTCTCGGGCTCAATTCCTCCGGTCGTTTTACGTTAGATTGGTCGTTTTGACGGGCC
Source organism: Sussaba pulchella (assembly GCA_963971145.1). Classification (NCBI taxonomy): domain Eukaryota; kingdom Metazoa; phylum Arthropoda; class Insecta; order Hymenoptera; family Ichneumonidae; genus Sussaba; species Sussaba pulchella. The sequence goes on from OZ020166.1 coordinate 11,539,337, forward strand.
CAGAGCCGGCGGCAACGGCACACAGAGAGACCTGATGGGTAGTCAGACCGGCCGACAAACAGACTGGCGGAACAGACGTTCGACCGTGCACTCAGAAATACACCTCTCAACGTTTCCGTAACTGCCGATTGTTTTACCAATCAATCCATTCTTTGCGCTCCGGATCTTTTACCGTTATTCCCGCGTCCCCGCGTTTCCTCCCTGGCTGCCAGGTCTTTGTCCCTCCGGAGCTTTTCCGGACATTTTCATGCTCCCATTCAGTCTTTTTCCAGTTTTTCTTCCTCCACTGGGCGGAAGGAAGGAAACCTTTTTCCCTCCCCTTTCTCTCTTTTTCTCCCTCTTTTCCTCCTCACGTCTCCCGTACTTTTCCACCCCTCGCTCCCGCTTCGCGGCTCTATTTGTGTCACTTTTTCTCTCGATATCGCTCTCTTCCTTTTGCGCTCGTCGAGTCATTGTCGACCAATTGCAAAAGAGCGAGGCGCGATCACTCGCTCGTTTCTTACTTCCTTCGTTCATTTGCTCGTTCGCGTTCCGCGTTTCTTTGCTCACTCTCGACCCCCCCCCCCCCCCCCTCCGCCCATCTCCCGCTGCCTCTCGTCTTGGTGAGTTCGGAATGAGGGTAGGGAGGTAAAGGAAGCGACTGAGGTTTCTTTGGCCGCGAGCGCCGGACTCTTTCATCGTTGAATCGAAAGACTTGGATGAAACGCGAATGAGGCTGGGGGTTGGAAAGAAACAGCGCGCGTGTGACGGAGGCTTTCCAACGGAGAGAGCCTGTTACGCAGTCACGTTGCTCGTTTTTCTACGGAGCCGTGCTTTGCCGTCGTCTCCACACACTCCGCACCTTCGCTAGCTTCCCAAATGTGCCGTCTCTTCCACCTTCGAACATTCTTCCCTTCGAATACGCTTTCCCCGGTCGGTCCCTTTTTCATCTTCCATTTGGCACTCCCTTTCCCGCGATTTTGACCTTTTTTTTTTTTTTCGTTCGTCGGGTTTTCAACAGTTCACTCGCGTGCCAAACCGTCACGGACCGTTGTCCCTTTCATACCTCAACGCGGGCGCTAACGACGATTTATTAAGCGTGCCGGTGGCTCGTGGGTTTCCACGGTGGCCGAGTCAACTTCGGGAAAACTGTGGGAACCATGTTCCAAAGAAGAGTCCCCGGGTTCCACCATTCTGGCTTCCTCGTAAATTTCCAAGGGGAATAGATTCAACCTCGGACGGAGTCACTCTTCGACCGGAAATTCCGCGAATTTTTCATAACCCCAGTTATGTTGGGACATTAATTTTTCTAAAATTTAGAGAATTTCGTGGCATCGCCATCGTAAATCTACCGGTATTAACGCCGTATTGAGACTCAATTCTGAGCACATCATTGTAAAAGTTGTTTTCGTGTAAAGTTGTCGTTTCCGTCCTCGTAATGAAAGTCGTGCGAATCACAGTGGTCCACCAATTCAAGCTACATTTTTCACCACTTCGATCATGATCGAATTATTCATCAACGATTTAACCCAATTTAAGTAATGATGAACCAAAGAAATGTGCAACGCACTGTCGATAAAGTCATCAGTCGATAATCCGACCAATCTGTTCAACCGCTACATATATTTATGATCGCATCGTCAACGCCCACGCATACCCCAATGTGTTTCTACCGTGTTACAAGGAGGGTATTCGATTTTCACTAAATTCTCGTGATTATTCCGGGCAGCTAATTTGATAAACATACGATGGAAAATTGGCATTTGGTTAACCGTATGGATACGGATTCCGTTGAAACTCATAGGTATGGTAGCGTAAGCGTATCAAAGGGATCCGGAAAACGAGGACATGGGTGGCACAGGTCGAACACCAGAGTGAGAGTGGCCGCTATACGTGGGGATATGCGCACTTTCGTACTGTGCAAAGAGGAGTATAGGAGAGAACGAAGCAAACGTTAAGGGTCAGGATGGCCATCGTGCAGAGAAGGGTAGATGTATATGGAGGCAAGTTCGCCAGACCACACACGTTTCCAATGGTGGAATAGATGTAACTATAACCGGCAAGCCACTAACCCCTGTTCTAATTAAGCTCAGACTAAACCTGCAAGTTAGGATTATTACTCGGTGGGCGGTTGGAGAGGTTCGCGGGGCCCTGGCCTGTATCCCACGGAGAAAGAAACTCCGAATCCTCTCACTCGCTCCCACTTGCTCCTGCGGGGTCTGGCAGGGCGCCAGTTAACCAGACTCGTTCCAGAGCTTCCCGGGAACACCCAATCATGATTTTAACAGGCACTCTACATTCAACGTGTATGTACAGCTACTGCACTTAGATCTCTTATCGCACACCCCCCAGCCCCTCTTTTCCCGACATTCCGCCCGCCCCCCTCCACCGCTCCTCAACCCAGATTATTAGAATTTGAATCTTCCATTGAACCCGTTAAATAGAAATGGAATCTACCGCAGAACGATACGAGTTTTCGTGCGACCTCAAACTGTTACCGGTTTGAAAATCTAATACGACCAACCTATGCTCGGTGTGGTACTTTTATGGCGAGGCACATTGGAAAAGTGGGATATTCCGACATCGCGATGGTAAAACGTATTGTCATTTGATCGATAAACCATTGGCAGTCATTATCGCAGAATCCGGAGTGCCTCTCGGGATGAAGGAGGCCTGCAAGCGCGGCGGTAGCATCAATCTTCCGTGGCGTCGGCATTGAACCAAAAGAACCTGAATAAATGTTGAATAAACCTGCGAAAGCAGCGACTACGGGCAAATATTAACGTTTCGAGTTATCACCGAAAATAAGTGTAAATTTTTCTCAACGTTGCCGTAACATTTTTTTTCTTTTTTTATTATCTTTTCGTTATCGCAAACTGTCTTCTGCCGTCTGCACAGTTTATACATTTACGAATATACGCGTCATCCAATTACCCGTCGCTTGTTTGGCAACGTTACTTTGAATTTTCCTCGGCACCGTCGTCCTCCACTCCTCGACGTTTTACATTTACCGTTGGAACGGAGATGTATATAGAGAGCGCGGGGTAACATCCCGGACGGGCGCGACTTCATCGGGGAAAGTGGGGGCTAATACGTCGTTCGTTTTAAAGAGGGTGGAGTGGATGCAGTCGGGTGTGCCGCGAGTGAGCGTCGGGAGTTTCGCCGTCGGCTTTCGCGAAGATCGAAAACTGGGACGTCGGGACGAGACAGGCGAGTGAGGGAAGAGAGGGTCGCCAGCGGGAGAGAAAGAGGGATAGAAAGAGACGGAGAGATCGAGATCTCGCCTCGTGGAAACGTGCTAGAGGTAGGCGATAATACATCTTTCCTGTCACGTAGCACGCGATAGCATTATGATAATGCTGGCGCGGATAAGGAGGATTAAACTGAGGGCGGGGGGAGGGGGGGCAGGTGTGGGATTCGTCGATGGGTGGAGTGCGCGCGGCGTTGGTGCGTCGAAACGTGGACGATGAGTGAAGTTGCGCCGCAGACGAGTCTCTCTATCACCGTAGCGTCGGCATAGTAGTTGAGTGAGGGGCACTCAAGCCTCCCTCCCCCTCTTCTCCCCGCCCATCCTCTTTTCCTCCTCAACGAATGACTTAAGCGACTTTTATTTTCACACGTCTCCACGCAAATCGTCTTCTCCTCAGCCTTCTTCCGGCACATCCTGCACCACCCGACTCCGGAACCTTCTCGAATGCTCAGGAAGAAAATTGGAAACCCGAAAGAACGGACAAATACGCCAAATGTTTGTTCGGAATTCGGTATATCTCGGGGTTCCTATTTACCATTGTTTTTTTACTCATTTTTCACTCGTTATCCCGTTTTTCACCCCCGCTCTCTTTCTCTATCTCTCTCCATCGCATAATGCATGGGTTTGTTGTTACGCTGCGAATTATTTGTTTTGGAAACAGAGGAAAATAAAAAATGAAAAAGGACTCGTACAGGAATCGACCGAGCTACAATGTAGCGATAGCTGTGCTATATATATGTATGTGTGTGTATATATGTATTTGTATTGCGCGGGACTCTCGATTGGATTTTTTTTGGCTGGTTGTGGTTTACATGTCGACACTATGCATACAAAAAAATATCGTTTATCCCCGTTCCGTGTGGTACGATCGTTGGATAGCAGTTTTATTTCTCTCGATTTTTTGCTGGCGTTGGCTTGTTTTTTTTGCGTTTTGCTATCAGTCCGTTCGCTGACCAACTTTCTGGGAGCAGATATTTCAATTACGTCTACCCCGTTGTGGATAGAAGCTTGGAAACAGGCCAGTGCCTCGTTCTCGTTTCGAAAATATCTGTTGTAGCATAATAGCTCTCTTCCGAGTTACGTACGTGATTTGCCCGGTGGAGTATAGATTGGTACATGTACTCTTTGAACGAGTATCGGAACGAATCGAGAATTCGTGTGCTCTCTTCTACGAATGGATTTAAACGTGATTCGATGATCGGTGGACGAGTTACCGATTCCGGAATATTGGAATATCGTACGGTATTTATATATATGTTTATTAGGTACTCGGTACATTATTGTCAATCATTATCGTGACCTCGTTGGCCTATTTTATCGAGAGTTTCCCCCTGCGAATTGGCAATCGATGAAACGTCAAGCATTCATACGTGTTCACCGCACGTTGAGTAATCGAAACAGCGGTGCAGAAACGACGTATTATCATGTCTGTCGGGGTAAATATTGTATCGTTCGACGGAGAGGAAATATGATCATTGTGTTCGAGTTTTTAATATCGAGATTAATTTGAATGTTGTGGTATCGATTTGTTATGCTACGATGTGATGATTTTTATGAAAATGTTTCAAAAAAATTGTTGGCATTGGGCATATTTTCTCGAAAGCATTATAAGAGAATGAAATATCAATCGCAAGTTACTCATAAACAGTGCAATTTGGATTATGTTTTACGTAGGATACAAATATTTATTCGGGTTTATAAAATTAATTAAATAAAAAATTTAATAAAAAGTAAAATTATAAATTTACTCGGTGGATTGAAGTAATTCGATTTTTCATCGGTTGCAGGTATGTTTTTCAATGGATTCTGGACTAATGACTTCTGTGAACCAATCAACTTTGCATTCCAGGCCCGGTATGTTATGCATCCTACAACTATGAGAATGTATTGAAAAAAACGAAAAAGTAGATACCCTGAAATCAATCTTTTGAAGAAGTCACATGCATACAGTTTTCGGAAGATTACAAATTGTTGTACTGTTAAAAAATAGTACATTCATGGACCTTAGAAATCAATACTGCTAGATATAAAATAATCGTTTACTTGTCAGGTTCATGAAATATCTCACCATATAAAATGGGGTTTCGCAGAATTGAGTTTTCCATTGCGAATGCATCCCTACCGGAGGAGATGGAATGTTTTGGCGGAAAATGACGGTCCAGTGACGAAATATCTCGTTTGCATCCCAATTCGTAATCGGAATTGAAAACAATACAAACAATACAATTACAAGTTCAGTCTCCGAAACCAATAAATTGTACTCGTGAACATTTTTTATGAAACCAAACATTTATCCGTTGAAAAAAAATTTTGCCCTCGTATTATTATTAATAGGTTGTTACTAAAATATTCACATCAAGCAAGGGATACGGACCTTGTCCAGGTGAATGTATATGTATCATTAATTATTGCAGATCGTTTTCCACGAATTCCCTGATGGATAGATTGTATCATCCGAATGGTTTCATAAATGCAACCCAACGGATTTACAGCCAATTTCCGTTCGCTCGAATGATGAACCAATGAGATTACCAGATCGGGACTGCTCTCTATACAATTCCAGTGACGTTGTCTCCGATTCCCTTTTCTCCCCCATGCGTATGTGTTACCGTGAAATTATGAAATTGGAGATTTAATTAAAAGGACGAAATAATTTTCTACAATTCTTCGTACTGATATCGGTTCGCTGTGCAGACACGAATATTCACTGAATCAATGTAATATCGTGAGAATTCCTATAATTAAACATTGATTTGGTACATCAAAGTATATATTTTATGTTCGATAAATTAATACAAGATCATCCGGCGTTTCATGACCGTCACCGAATATATACGTAAAGTCCTCAACGGTACAACGAGAATTTTTTTTCCACTAATTTTTATTAACGAGAAAAGCGTCGAATTAATGACGTCTGCGGAGGTTTGTAAGATCGGCAAGTTGCCGGTGATATCGATACGTCGCAAAGGTACTTCGTGCGGGATTCGGTAATGGGCCAGGTCATCGGGGAAACCGTTCGGTTATCCTGGGTCACGTGTCGACCCTCGACGCTCGTTCGAACCTCCTCTCATGGTAATCGTACTTTGGCACGGGTTAACTGGCGTTACCTATGGACCGATGTCGGCTCTCATTCTACGCTGCTAGCTGATCTTCCTCATTTCTCGTCGTCGCCGTCGTCGTCGGCGGGATCTCCATTAACCCCCGTGATTCAGAGCATGTGTTAAGAGTCTTAATGGACGGCCTTCGACCACGTTTCGGTTAGTCCCAGGTATCAATTTCTTTTTTATCATTTTCCGCCACGACCGGGCTAATCTCGAACAAGTCCAGTCCTTAATTTTGAAGTCTGGCCGGATTTTCTCCATACCCATATATTTGAACCAGAACGAAATACGTTCTTTCAAAAGCAAATAATAAATAATTGTCTATAATCTATACAAAAATTTACTCAGACTCAAAGTCGAATGCCACAAAATATTCAGTTATTATGAATTCGATAAAAAAAAATGCCAGATAGCCAATAGATTCGAAGTTGAACGAAATATATTCCCCCCAGGGCGTGGTGCAATACCTTTGAAGCCTTAAAAATCGAAAGAAGCCTTTCCCTGTCCTCTGTTTTTTTCCCCCCATACATATTACTACGTGGACTCGTTCCCAGAGCGATCGAACTGATTCCCGAAAATCGTTTCCTTTCGACTCGTCTTACGGTAGTACGGGGAATCGGGGGGTGTAGGTAGGGTGTTCCGGGTTGAGAAGCACGATTCCGCCTTTCATCCCGGAGCCAACACAGCCAACGGTGGTATAGATATCCCTCGGGAGTCTCTCGGAAGCGGAGAGGACTCGAGCCGGTTTTCCACGAAAGCGAGGCGGATGCTCTCTTGCTCTTCTGCAATACTTCAGGGGATGTCACCCTGGCGAGACGGTGCGCTCTCGCCTCTCCGCGTCGCGGTTCTTCGTCGTTGAAACGCCCCTCCGGTCCTCGGTCGTTGACGACGTGGAAGAAGAGCAGCCCTGCGCCGTCCCCGGTGCTCTCCAACGGCACCCCGGCCCGTCGATATCCTTAAGGACCTCGTTGACCCCCTTTCGACGTTCTTGGCCCGAAGTACTACTCCTTTCCTCCCTTCTCTTCTTCCCCATCCCCGGGGCTGGACCCATGTGCCGATTCAATCTCGGAAGAGAACCCTGAGATTCACGGGCGTCCTTGCTGAGAACTTTGTGCGGGCATTGCTATAGCAGCTCCTGTACCGAGTAAACCGGGGCTGCCCAAAGCCCTGGTTTTGTCTCCGTGAATAGCCGGACGGACCGAGACCGAGGAGAGGAAAAACCGGGCTCACGGGTGGCGGAATGATAGAGATCGAGATGGAAGAAGAAGAAGAAGAACCAAACTACGTGGAGAATGCTGGGGGTCATCAGCATCCTTGATACTATCTCACGTTTCGCGTCTGGTGCTCTTCTGCACTTTCTTCTTTTTCTACACTACAATTCTCGATGGAAAATCCCCAAAGCTTTTCCACTAGTCGTTGGCCAGTAATACACACACACACACGCACGCTCACTTGGAGCAACGCCGAGTTCGAAATTCCTTATTTCGCGAAGGCTCGCTGAGGACTGACTTTATCTTATCCGAACCTTTCTCGTCTCCGCTACTCGGTGAAAAATTCGACGGACCTTGTGCGACTATTTGCTGCGCACAAGCAACAGCAGCGAGCTTCGAATTCTTTTTTTTTACGTAAGCGAAAAACCGACGATTATCATAATATCAATGTTAGTATAAGGTATCGAAAACATCTTCGTCAGCTTTCCCGTTTCGTGTTCAACAACGTAAAAATCGATCGAGTATTGAGATGATTGTGTCGCTGGTGAGTGGGTCGCATCGACTTTATAAATATCCACTACAGCAAGTCCGATTCGTAGAATATATATCATATCTATATATAATGGTGTTCCATTGGTCTGTGCAATACGTATAAATAAATTCATCGAGAATTTTTCTTCTTCTATATCCGTGCAGAATGATTGGAGCGGTGCATGAATACTCCAGTCCTCGTATATTATGTAAAGGTATAATTCATTGAAATTTGAGATATCGTTGAATCGTGCATTGGGCATCGATCCATTTCGAAATGGGCAATGACGGATATTGCCCGGAGCAAATGGAATTAATATTCGCTGGGCTTCTCCACGGATTTCTCTCTATATCAATACACGGAATAAACCCGTACACGGCACGGGCTATATACGTGTTCGATGTACGTTTTTTTTTATCCTTCTCCCAGATTTGATCAAGCACTCCCCTCCGAACGAACGCCGTAACGAAGGGACCGACTATTTACGACTAATATTTACGTTTTACATCCACCCATTTGCGTACATACACGATACCATCTACAACCCCCCGTGTTATCTTATCGCGATGCGTCATCTCATCGCAGGCGCGCAAAACATTTAATCTGTTCGTGCACTCTTTGATTTTCCCCCGCGCTCATCCCAGTCTCCCCCTCTCGTTGATTCAGGCAATGGTGATATCAACCGAAGCTCCCAGTTATCATGACCTCAACAACTAGCATACCTACCATAAATTCTTACCCATGTAATCGATAATGAAAAAAATAAACAATCAGAACGAGAATATCGTGTTCAATGTGTCATGATTAAGATCATGCGAATTAATTGTAAATCGGGTATTTCTAGTAGACGTTTCTGAACAACGTGGTTTGATAGGCACCACTTATTCGTTGAATTTTATGAACAATCGATTGTAGAGTCGCGATTGGGATTTTCTACCGTACAAAGTTGTAACAAAATTTAATAATATTCTCGATAGTCTCTGTCATAACCAGAGAGATCGGTCGATCGTGAGGTGGTTTAATCGCGGAGCGCGCTGAGGGCGGAGAGGGGGGGACGGGCAGGGAGGTAAAGTTACATGGTTGAACGCACGAGGGTCGTTAGCTCGATAATTTAATCTCAAACCGTTCGTAACGGTATCGCAATATTATTTACGATCCTACTAGCGTGTGTGACTCCGGTATCGCGTAACGCGATTTCAGAAAATCATTTTCATCGAGTGCATGTGTCCCGGAATGCCGAGGTTGCTGAACGAGGGAACGACGAGACCATCCCCATCGAACGGTAACTGCCGCACCGTAACACGACGTAACTTCTGTATCAATGTACAGCGTGGTAACGTTACCCATCCCCGCGGCCCCTTCGGCGAAATCCCAGAGCGTTATTCGGCAAAAGCACGAATCTCGTTTACTCGCAAAACGCTCGCAAGTGCGGTACATTTGTAGATTCCGGTTGTACAAATGGTCGAACGTGAGAGCGTGAGGGAGAGGCATGACGAGATGGGAAATTCAACCGGCACCGGTTCTGGTGCGGTCGCCCGCGTGCATGGGAACCGCTAACCTGGCCAGCGAGCTCCGCGGGTTCTCGAAACGCCTCCCCTCACGCGCACCCACACACAACCGCGCACACACACACACATACGTCACAATGGACGTAATGCCCCAGAAACATTCGGTCAGCAATGGTTTCGGATAGCCCTCGGACACACCGCAAAACGGCCATTGTTACCCCGTTTCATGCGAATAACCGCACGACGACAATCCAAACGAAAACAATGGGGTTCTCCGGTCGGTTCGGTAAGAGATGCGAGAGGACCATTGTGAAATCGTTTTTCCCCTGCAGGAGCTACCCCAGAATGTTTGCTCGATTATACGTGAGTTATTCGGCCGACGAGCGGTGAAGCATCGACCGCGTGGGTGGCTCGACGGGCGGCCAAGGGTGAAGAAAGGGTTGGAGTTCGAGCTTGGGTAACAATCGCGTGTGAAATTGAAAGTTTCCCCGGCCTTTGGGTCGCGTATTGTTAATTGATTCGGAAATAAATACCGCAAAAGTGACTGGGCACAAGAATCAGGTGCGGCAATAATTGAGATGAAATTCTCGACTTTCCGATCCTTGCTCGGGTGGTCATCGAACATGTCGAAAAAAATTCGATAGCCGGTTATATCTTGAACCAAATACCCGTCTCACATTGTTCCAGATGTTACACCGGTCTAACGAACTGATGCACGAGAAATCGAGAACGAGCCAGCACGTAACAGTGGCGAGTCTCGTTGGCACGAAACTAAACTATAAACGTCATGTTGACGGGTGTACAACTGCGGAAAGAGAGTACGCGGAGCGATCGTGATCGCGGGAGTCTCGCGGTGTTGCGGTATCGCTCTCGGAAGGGCCTTCGCTAACGTGCCGCTACGGCGCGCCAGAGTTAAAGTTTCGTTAGCCGATGGGAAACCCCCGGCGAGTCGGTCGATGCCGGGTTGTAGCGTGCTTGCCACCGAGCCACATAAATATCTCGCTAATTGTCCGCCCTGGAATAAATCCCCAACGCGGAAATGTTTAGCCCGGGACCCCGAGGCGTGACTGTGTACGTGTAAACGTGTATGCGTGTGTGTGTGACCGCGTATGTGTGTATCTGCGTGTTATTTTTTTCCCCCCCACGTGCACCGAGCTCCTCGACGCTCCCGACCCGGACGGAGGGTGAAAACTCGGGCGTTTGTCCGGCCGCGGGCGCGAGTCCAGGTTTGCTCGCGTCCAAACGTTACTCCGCATCGTGTACCCCACGTTCTGCACAACGTCGTGTTGCAGGGCCTGGTATGCGTCCCTGGTACGTTATCACCAACGCTCGTCGTGAAAATATGTGTGGGCGAAGCAACGTGCGTGGTTCACCATCGTCGTACAGAGGGCGAGGAGCGTTCGCCAAAACTCCCCGCGGCGGCTGCGTCGTTGTTGGTGCGGCGAGTTGTTTTTTCTTCTTTTTCGTTTTTTTTTTTTTTTTGGGAACAAAGAAATTATTCGATGTGCGAGAACGAGACCGACGTATCTGGACTGGGGGGGACCGCGCTATGGTGCAGTCGCGAGCAATTGTAATTCGACGGATTGAACGAAACGAAATGACGCGTTCGGAGAAGCGCGAGAGGGAATGACGTGTTATAGAGAGGGAGGGAGAGAGCGCGAGCCCTGCGGGCGAAAAGGTTATGGCGAGAGCTGGTGAAACGGACGGATTTTACCCGGCGGCTGCACAATCTGGATTGAGCTTGTGTGACCAGATTGAAATTGCAGAGGGTTCATTTGGAGGGATGGAGAGATACGGTCCGGTGATGGAAGCGTATGTAGCTATCGGGCGAAGAAAAAATTGTCGGTACGATGAGGTGCATGAAATCGCCAGGTACGATTTTATTTTGTCGATGCAGACACGAATAAGCGAATGGATCATTTTTTAAGATATACTATTTGAAGAGATTTCGTCCGATGGCGTTCTCGTTAGGGCGACAGTGCGAAGGTTTTGATTTTTTCAACCAATTTCTGAAAGTTTTTAGAACAGTATAAGTTTTCCGTCAATCAAATACTTTACTTTAATTTTAATGGGAAGTTCATTAATGCTTCACTCTTCTGATGGGAGCAATTACGAGCATGGATTCGCCCTTAGATGAAACTCAATCACTGAACAATGAAGCCTGTTTAAATTAATCATAGTAAATAAATTTGAAATAGACTTTCTTTCAAATTTAATCTTATGAAAGAAAATATTTCCGTCAGATGTATATTCTATTTCTGTTCTGAGTGGTGCACGATACGGCGAGAGGAAGAAAACCCAGATGTTAGTAATAAGAAAAAGTAGGTGTAACTCACTATCCATTGTCTAGCCGAGTCGGAAGCTTGAGACAGTTATGCTTCCGCTTCCCGTTGCGTTAAAATAACGCTTTAAATTTACACATCCCCTAGTTGCGGATAAAAATACAAGATATTCGTTCCGCCATCTGCTTAGCTAGGTCGCAGGCAACCATCCCGTCTCGAAAGTTTCATCTCGTTAAGATCACGTACTCCAGATGCGTATTTCGCTATGTTTTCCGAGACTCTTAAAAGCGCCTGATATTTAAGTGTTATACTACTTGTATAGTATAACACGGTCGAGGTGTGCGTGGCAACCATATTCATTCATGGATATCTGGGTTGTAGCACTCTCTTATCTCGAAATAAAATTTCAGCATGTAACGAGAGAACGGCACGCAGTACAACGCGAGTGTCCCGGAGTGGGGGTTAGTACTTTAGCGCCATAACTAGGCGGATAAGATCACCCACCAATGTAGAGACAGGGGGTTGCCGCTGCCTCCCCACCCCAACCTCCTGCTCGTTGGTGAACTCGGAATTGTCGGGTGTGGCGTGAGTTAATATGTGGTCAAAATGTTTTACCCACGGATATGTGGACCATTGATAAAAACAACGGAGTGTCCGTGGTGATAAGAAATGAAAAATATTAAACATTTTTATCGAGTTTCAGTCGTTCGATCGTGATCCGAAAAATAAATAATGATGAGTAAAAACGAAGGAATAAAACAGGCCGAGTGGGCTTGAGCAAAATTATAACGAATGAAAAAAACGACGACGAAATAACGAGAAGTAAAAGTTATGAATGATTCGCTCGGCGTTGAACATAAAAGCGTTTGAGTTGAAAATCCGTTATCAAACGTTTGTCTCCCGAGCGAACTGTGAGAGCGCGAAAAAAGTTCGGTTCGTTAAAAAAAAAATAATAATTTCTCAAAGTAAACGAGTCAAGTACGTGATATCGAGTGACGTAGAAACGTCTGAGATCTCGAGTTCCGTCGAACGAAGAACTGGGATGTAGAATAATTTCCCATTGCTGCTATACGCGTCCACCTAGACGATATCTCGAAGAGGCGACGGAACTTCCGTAATAAAGTGTGTTGGACAAAGGCTTTCCGACACGTTGATGGGTAACCAGGCCAGGCCACTTCGGACCCTTTTCTTTTTCTCAACTAGCCTTTCGTCCCGGTCTCGGATCCTTTGGACACATCGAGGGCCCGGATCTCTCGAGCCTGACACGGATTCGCGAAAGAAATCGCTTTCATTCTTCCCATCCTTGGTTTGCCCGGTGGGCCGATGGCGGAGAATTCCGCCGACTACTTGTAACGCCGAAAGGGGATCTGATACAATGGCCGGAACAAGTTACACGAAGTGGCGGCTGAGCGTGCTCGAGAATATGTATGACGGGTTGGAAAATGGGGTATCGACCTTCGACGTATCGATGCGCCGTGTAGTTGACACGAAAGCTCCCCTTGTACATTGGCTGGAAAACCAGAGAGTTCGTGAGTACATGTATAAATATATAATGTATATATGAGTTGGGTTTGCCCTACCGTGGATGAGGTTCGTTGTACTATCGGTTGGTCTCGAATCTCGGTCCTCGAGGCCACAGGAAAAAGGCCTATTGTGCCTTGTCGCTAAGTTCCCAACGTTGCTCATCTTTTGCGTACGAATTTTACACTGCGAGGCTCATGATCCCACCGCAACTTACGCTCAGCAGCCCTCTCTCCCTCATCGAGAAAGAGAGCGAGAGCGGCTTCTTCAGCCGCTAACAGCCCTAGCGACGACCCCTATCCCTACCACGTTCTTTCTTCGAAACTCGAGCTTCGCGTCGCCTGAATGGAGCCTTCAAGCTCCATTGTCGACGAAGTTTGACGGATCAATCACCGAAGCCGTTCAGTCACCTACTTTTTCGTACTCCGCAAGCCACATGCAGCACATCCGGTGTCGTCCCCCGCTGTTGTTTGCACTAGTGCGGTATGTCGCTGAGCTACATTCTCTCTCCGGGTTCGTGTGGCGAACGTTTCTTTCGCAAACTCGTACAACTTCTGTATCTAAATAGTTGAATTAATGGAAACAGAAGTCGTCTAAAGTCTTTGCATCGTATAGAGTTTTTCCGGAAAATCTATTTGTTCTGTATATCGACGCATTGTTATTTTCAATTATGACGGAATACATTTTTTCCTTTCGTCACCCGAATCGCTTTGGTCGCCGCTGGAATTTGTTATTTCTCTGTTCATATGTAAGGGCTCGGTGTAACTTGAATGGGGAAGCCAATGAAAATGGCATTGGCGATATTGCATCCGGTGTGATGTGAATGAATCTCAGTCGACATAGATTCGAAGCTCTCTATCGGGATATCTCGGATACAGTCGCTTGTACGACAATCGATTTGTCCCTATTCGTCGGTGAAATTGGTAGGATTCATTTGACATGAACGAATGAGGAAGTACAGCAACGTTGTAAATGCATTCAGTGAATTGGCACAATGGGAAATCCTATACCGATTATCTCATTCGACGTAACAATAGCGAGGTCGATTTTGTGGGACATCCTTTTGAGATCGATTGGTCGGTTGTCCTCGATTCTGCTTGTCCATCCGTTTCTCGATCGTTCGGGGACTATCCTCAATCCTATTCATAGACACACGGTGGCGTAGTACGATACTCCCAGGTATTTCGACGATCGTAGCGAGAAGGAATGAATAAATAAATGAATCTGGGTGTGCAAAGTACGTAATAAGAAGATAGAGAACCATATCGATAGAATTTAGGATCGGCAAGAGTTTTCTTTTTACAGCAAAATCTTCTAAGAATGGTCGAAGTCTAATCTGAAATTTCCAATGGATAGTCAATTCAAAAAAAATGATGGCCAAGGCGATATTCTCGAAAACGTTGTGCTGAAATTTTCGCTACTTTTGGGACTTTCGGTACGAACCATTTTTTATTTCACGTTCCGCCGTTGATTTCGGCATAATCATTAGCACAGTGAACAATCGGAGTATCTTCAAAATGGCTGGTGTCAATCACACGACCGCGTTAGAATGAGAAAGACAGAGATAAAATGTTCATTTTCTCCGTCGTTCTTAACCCGACAGCTTCGTGCTTTGAATCAAATGATTCGAACATACCCCGGCTGCGTGGCAAGCATGACACAGAGAATAGACCAAAGGTAAAGAATCAGCATGAAATATTTTAGAATTTCGCGACGCTGCGAGCGTTGCATTCCGGTTTCGCTTTAAAAATAAATTCAACAAGATAGTAAACTAGCAGCAAGTTGAAACTTGCAATTTGCTTCTTTCGCACTTGATCTAACGGACGAAGTCCTTTATGAGTACCTTTTCCTTCATTAATTCTGCCTTCTTTAAAAAGAATTTGGTCGATTGGCTCAAGTGCGGAGGAAGCAAATTGCAAGTCTCAACTTGCAGCTAGTTTAGGAAAATTCAAACTCCTACAAAATTCAAAGTCCTATAAAATTCGATCCCCTGAACCGATCTTTACCAAATTTGATACATAGTGTGGTTGAATAGTGTTCCTGATATGTACCGAGTTCGCCTTCGATCGTTCGAAGCTGACGTGAGTTGGAACGAAGCGTAAATTCTTCAAACAATTTCAAAATTTTATAAAATCCAAACTCCCCGATAGATTGGGCCCAAATTCAATACCAAGCATCCGTGAGCATCATTGTCTTCGTGAAGAACTATTTATACCGATAACTCAAAAATTCTGGACGCTAGAGAGAACACAGACGTTTTTTGAAAATTTTAAATCGCTGTCTTATCCGAGCGGCTTCGCCAATTATCGCGAGAATTACAGATCACATAGACACTATATGGTTGCATATGTGTGCAAAGTTTGAGCGCTGTAGCTGAAACCGTTATTGAGTTATAGACGTACGAAATTTGGGAGCCCGTTACACACACACACGCACGCACACACACATCCAGATATGTTGCTCAAACGTCATTTCTAGATGATTTAGGACATTTTGAACGTATTGACATCAAAATTCCGAAAGATTTTTTCGGAAAGAAAGAATTCCGAACATTTTTTGACTGTCACAAAGCTTCCTTTATGAGGAAGCAATAAAATAATTGTAGCGAAGCAGTGTGTCTCTGAACGATTTTGCACTTTAAGCTACCTCCCGCACGTCAAAAGTTCGGAACGAATGTTTGTGGCTGGTTGTGCGCAGCGTATACCCGGGATAGCCACCGCGGCGCGCACACGGTTTGTACTGTACCACGAGCTATTTGGGGATTCGTATATAATCCGGGATAGCATCCCCGGACACGTGAAGCTATCCGTGGTCTCTGGCATGGTTGTACGTTGGATTCGGTACAGAACAGGTAGCGGCGGAGCTAACGCGAATGCAACGATGGAACCCGGTACCCGGGTACACGGAACGGAGGGATACCGGTGGTTCGCGCTGCGGATACTGTCAACTTGTGGCATAGCTGTATGTGCTGCATATACATGCCTACCACTGTACGTGCTGTGGAACCCGTCGACGGGGACTCTACCCCGTTCCAAAACCAACCCCGCGCGGAAACTATTCCGCATCGGTGTTACTCTTTCCACTAGGCTGGGCTCACAGCTCGGGGTTCGTTGTTCTATTATATTATTTTACGGGGCTCTACGTGTGATGCGAATTTTGTTCGCCTTTTTTTCTTCTTCTTTTCTTCATCACTCGAGGTATATTCGTTTGAGCTGTTTGGATTTGATGGTGTATAACTCAGTTTTCGATACATATATTTTTTTCTGTTTTTGCCTTGATCAAGTTTTGATGAGAACTGTTATTCCGTATCTTTATTTCGATACTAGTTAGTCATTCGATTTTTTTCGGTCATCGTGTAATGAATTGGGAGGAAAACATGAACGCCTAAGATTATCATGTGGTACATTTCTTATTCCCAAGATCACGAGATATCGGATTTTCTTTTTTTTTCGTTAAAGCAAAGACGTGCGGAATATATTTAACTACCAGAAAATAATAGTAAAAATATCATTGGACGTTCACTTCGCGTCTTATTTCGTCCTGTTTCGCGTGGACCGAACGAAAAATACCCGGACCGCTAGAGTTATCGATCACGGGATTATTTTTAACGTTTTTGAAAGACGGCTTCCTCGGAATCCGAATATCTCACCGTTGGTTCTGAGAAAACGTTTTTCGCCGGACTATATTTATTCCATCCCGTGTACACCTCGTCCAAACTCGAAGGATCGTCCCGGAGGCAATGCGGCGTCGACGACGGCAATGGCGACACCGGTGTCACGGTATATAACTGGCCATCGATTTGCCATTTGTCTCGCGCTCGCCGGGGGAACATTATTCGTCGACGTCCTCTCGGGCGTTCGCCACGGGACCGCCGTTATAGCCGCGCCAGCGAAGTACGCGTTACCACGTAAAAGTGGAAAAGGTTTTTGTGGAAACCGCTATGTATTTACCATGTGTTTAGTTGCCATTCTCGGAAAACAGGGTGGTTGCGAATAATGGGAGTTGAAGGAACAGAAAAAGAGGAAAAACATCGTCATCAGTGTCACATAGACGTCTGCCCCATCGTTTTCAACGGAAGTTGATTTATTTCGATCGCGATGTCGGATTAGCTATAATTTTCCCATTGTCCAATGGTCATCGGGGGGCGGGGGAAGGGGGGGGGGGGGGGGGGGGGTTCATTGAAGATGGATAATAATAAGGGTAGAAAAATATGTTGAACAAAATTGTACATTTCGACTATTTTCAAACTTCTTTTCAGAAATAAGTAATTTGTCGAAAAGTAAATAAAAATTTTCTTTCAATTTTTTTTTCTACATATTTTTTTCTATGACATTTGTAATCTTGTAATCAGCATTGAAATAATTCTAAGGTTTTCTTCTGTCAAGCTTGTGCGTTAGCGCAACCCACCGTATCGTGTAACAATATAGTTTGCCGGAAGACAGTCAAGAAAATACACACGGCCCACTTGTAAAGTATGTATTTCCGTGATAGAAACTATGCAGTGCTTCGGCATATACCTACGTACGTTAATGATGAATAATGCGCAGCATTATAGCTAATAGTAATAAAACGTTAAGCCTCGTTTTGATACGATGAATAAAAGCCTAAAACAATGTTGGTTCGTTATAGAAATAGCCGATAGTTTAAGACGATTACGACGTATTGTCGAACGATGCCGCGAAACACAATTGCTCCGCGAAGGTCTGATTACGTGAAGTACAACGGAATGTAAGCCATCCTTGATATAACGGCCATATATACCTGGTACCGTCTCGAGAACTTGTCGAGTGCCCGGAATTAGCGTAATAATACACCGGAGAACCGATTTCTCGGAACGTACCCCTTGCACGATTTCCCAATCGTACTAATTATTGTTAGTATAGCGGGGCATATTCCACCATATTCGCTTCTTAGAATCGAAATTGTTAGGCAGTGAGATATGTCTCGCAGGCTCGTCTTGTCTACGCTCAACGTTGCAGATCGACAAACAATTTTGTCGACGATAGGGGCCACTCTTGATAATACGGGAGGTTAATTCAGTGGCATAATAGTGACGGGAAAAATCTAACGATCAATATACGACATTACAAACAGACATAACTCACAGGTCGGGTAATGACGAATTCCGTCATAGTTCGATATTTTGACGATCCATTTTTCCAAATAACAGATCTAAGGGAGGTTGATATAATTTAATAATCATCATGAGAAAATCGAACAATTATCAATTATAACATACGTCACTACACTAGAAGTTCGACAACTCGTGATCTTACGCAATGACACATCCTGTTATAGATTACAATAAATTCCGACACTAAATGTTTCCCCAATAACACTTCCGAACCCGTTAACTGGCATTCGAACTTTTTTATTTTGGCTCAACTCCATCGGAAGAAAACAAATTGATCAAACTGGATAGAAAATGGACGCGAAAGCGATAAAAAGGGATGTCGATTTTTTGTTTCTCGTAAATATGGCATCCATGGTTGCCAGTATCAGCGGTTCGAAATGGGAAAACCGTACGGGAAGATGGTCAATCTGGGAAAGGTACGTAACGGTGATTTCTCTCGTTTAAGCCCATCGGGCATCGTTTCACATCCGTCCTCGTCATACCGTGGCTTTTGACGATTCGACCGACTGATTTGGCGTTCGCATGAAATCGTAAAACCGGTCACATAGCACATCGTAAAAGCTCGGTGGAAACTCGTGGACCGGTGCGGAACCGAGAACGAACGGAACGAGAGAGCTTGACGGTTCGTTGGGGTCGAAACGTCGACCTCTCGACGCCAACGTAGGAAGAGGGCAATTACCGCGGTAGTTGCGGACGGTCCGAGTGTGGGTCCGGAACGCCTGCGGGGGCTTGACGAGCCTCGAAACTCCGGTTCGGGAAATCGCGATCGACCTTTCCGTTGCTCCGACCGGCATCCGATTGATCAACCAATATTCGAGAAAAGTGAAATTAAAAAAGTTAAAAGAAATAATATATTTTTTAAACACGCAGACACGCAAACGTATAACTAGAAAGTAAAATCCGGAAATGGCAAGGAAGATGCATTTATCGTACAATCGACGGTCAAGATAACAGTCAGAAGTAATCTTTTCCGAAGTGTAGTCTTGGATAATCATTTATGAGACGCTTTGAAACGACGCATCTAACAAAGACTAGGGGTTCCATAAAATTCTCAATCTTACTTCGATCTACATTTATTACTCGATGTTCTGAGAATACGATTTCGAATGGAGTTGTTCAGATACTTTCCCGGGTTCTACCGTAAGCCAAAGACAGCTATCCACAGAATAGCTGTCTAGGACAGGATGTTATAAATATTTATCGATTTCAAGCGGCCTTGTGACCTCGACGAAACAACACGACAACAACAACAACTATTATCATTATTGTTATTATTATTATTATTATTATTATTATTATTATTATTATTATTATTATTATTATTATTATTATTATTATTATTATTATTATTATTATTATTATTATTATTATTATTATTATTATTATTATTATTATTATTATTATTATTATTATTATTATTATTATTATTATTATTATTATTATTATTATTATTATTATTATTATTATTATTATTATTATTATTATTATTATTATTATTATTATTATTATTATTATTATTATTATTATTATTATTATTATTATTATTATTATTATTATTATTATTATTATTATTATTATTATTATTATTATTATTATTATTATTATTTTATATTATTCTATATTATAATTATTATAAATAATAATAATAATCGTTATTATTATTATTCTTATTAAAACAGAAAATGTATAATTAAATGGAAGTGAAACCGCATACTTTGGAAAGAGCGTTTGTCGTCACGGTGTCACTGTCGCACTTTGCTCGGCACTCAGGCCAAAAATGTCTATATAGCTGTATCTACATTCGCCAAGTTAACGTCGAACGAACGTGGCTGTTAGTGAAGCGAAAAAGAAAAGTTCTTCAGGTAAAAAGAGAAGAATTGGGAAATAACGAGACATGAAGAGCAGATAAGTGAGACAGGGATGGTGAATACCTCGTTCAGGATTTCCTTTATAGATGTAGTATTCGCAAACTTGAGTCGTCGGCTTGGGGGTGTCCTCTATTTACTCCTGTTGCCGCCTTTCTTTTTATTTCTATCTCTCCCTCCCGCTCATTCTTGAGCTGTTTTTCATCTATAACATGTTTATATAGATATATCATTTGCCAGAACTCTCATGAAGAAGCTTTAGTCGGTATTGCTGTACCGCTATGCGCTTCTCTCTTCGACCATAACCATTTGGCCGTATACCGTCCTTGTCACCTCAACGCCAGCGATAAAGCCGATCCATAGACACCGGTAGATGCAGATGCAGAACTTTAACCCTCACACTTCTACGGACGAACCTACTAGTCACTGCTCTCTTCCTATCTCTTTTTCACTCTCTGCTTCCTCTACCCTCAAACCCTCACCTCATTATATTCATATTCTATATATATAATATATATGTATATTGTACCTCTGAGAGTTACGCTCAGCAGCAGAAAGCTCCTCCTCGGAAAATTATTCATCCGAATGCCACAGCAGCACCCCGTGGACGCTTATGTTCTCTTTCTCCGTGCATAGAATCTATTTATTACCGTTGAACACGGCAAATATCGTCGTAGTTTATATCGTTATATGGAAGTAAAATCGCTCCATCGCTATCTACGCCTTGTCTATCGATAATTCTTAGACTACCACTAGTCATTTAACATAAGCATTGGCATTTAGCATGCATTTTAGTGGTAAATTGAGTGTAAGCAACTTTTGTAGACAAAAAATCTATACACACCTTGCTCCATAAAACCTACTAGGGCGAAATAAATACTATCAATTAATCAATCAATGGACGGACCAAAAAAAGAAAGAAAATCAAGATGACAAAGAGGCTGACAAACATTGAAGCGACTTGACCAGACGTCGCAGACTGCTTATGAACCGGACGAGAAGTTCTAATCATTCAACAGTCGTAAAATTCGAATTTTCGACTCGCTCCAATATTTGTTTCATACCGATAATTTATAGAATCAACTAAGCTAGTCACACTTTTCGGAACCAGTACTTTATTTTTAAAAATTCTTCTTTGTTTCTAAATCCGCCGTCGCTGAAATCTCCTAAAGTCACTCCGGCAAATCTGCGATTTAAATTTTTATGATAAATTCTTAAGACATATGCAAATTGAAATCTTTGCCGTTGAATCAATTTTGCGAGTTTGAACAATCATTATTGCGGGCTTGCATATATACGTACGTATAAAATTATAAACCACACGAAACTCGTATCGTCTTCGACTGTGCGCGCGAACAAGGATATACGAAATTGTCAACGTCTTGCCTTGGATCTTTCCATTACGCTAAGTAAACTCGCTGAGAATTCGCTTTCCGTGGAATTCCACAAGTACGAAAATTCTTAGTGTTTTATTGTCGTTCGTAATCGACCCCCTCTTTCATAAAACTTTGTCTCAAACTTCGAGAACCTTCCTCTTCGCATTCCCGCTCTTGTTTATACGGAAAACTACGCGAGACAAGTACAATCTCTAATTTCGAAATAACACCATTACACCGTAGTGCAATATTACAAATCCAAGCTCCGAGTTTACACTACAAAGTACAAAGCATATCCTTGTGAAACCGAGTACCTTGTGAAGTCTCCTTAAAATTAGAAACGTTCGCTGATTGCGAGTGAGCATCCTCATTCCAGATTCCCCAACGCTCTTCAATAATTAATTTCGTCGCTCCTACCTCATTGATGACCTTTCGTTTCTTCTTTATCTCCATTGATCTCAAAAGAAAAGAAAACGACTCTTCTCGAGTTGTCCTTGTACACATAATTACTTTCCCACAGCAAAAACAAAATCTAAAATATTTCTTCGAATCAAACAACATCGCGTCACCATAAATATCCACAAAATTGTTGGCCCATTGCTCTTGCCGTTTCTTCGTCATCTCTCGTCATCGTGCTCGTCGTTATAAAAGTCGTCAACGGTAGCATTCGCCTCACGGCTCAACGTCGCGTCGGCTTTGCACGGAATCGAGCTGCCTGAACTATTTTCGCTTGATTTTCGACGAGCTTCGTCGTCGCAAAACGCAATAAACCCGAGCTTTCGAGCCGAGCTTTGCACAGGGATGACCATAGGATCACGTACCTCGACTCGACCGAACCAACACCGAGAGTCAACCAGCTCGAGCGAGTGTGCTCTCGATTCAGCACCGAGTGCCACCGAGTTGAGCCACGGTAGTAAAAGCCGTTTAAACGCCGACCTAGTTTTGAATAAAAATATTCCCGCGAGTATGCGCCAACCCCCGTAGGACAGCGTTTTTATAGCTCAAAGGGGTCGCGCGCGTCATCGCCGGCTGGTGACATACGAAAGCTTCATCCGGGACGCACGAAGATCCGTGATATGCTATATGAGAGATCATGAAGGTGGTGGGGCGCACGAGCTTCCGAGGGGCTTGAGGGAGACTCTCCGTGGCCCCTCAACCCCTCTCTCATGCTTATCCAACGTTCCCGCAAGCCTCGACTCACCCGCCATTGCGGCTCTGAAGTAATTTGTTATATCGCGTAGCTTGCATTTCAACCGAGCAATGACAGAAGGACCGACTAACGACTCGTAGATCGTCGCGAATGGATGCAGCGAAGAGGGCGTGGATGCTGAAAAAAAAAAAAAAAAAATTAAAACAAGAGTGCACATAAGCTCTTCTCGAAAGCAGCAGTCGTCGACGTATATATTATAATATGTAGGGTACAACTGTATTACGTGAAATGCAAGTAAACACCCACATTCTAACACGTACACATGTTTTTTATCTGCTGGAAAAGTACGAAAGCACAGGTATAACCACGAGCCTCGGAATTTTTCGAGAGCTCTTGGCCTTCATTCATTCGTTGGATGTGAATTCAACTGGCTTGAAAGAATTAAAACAGACACGAAACATGGAACAAAAAACTGTATTTTATAATTCTGCGTCCTATTTTATAATTGCGTCATAATGATTACCGTTGGGGATTAACTCGTTGAGCTTTCGTACTATCATTTCATTCGCGATTCTATTGGGGTTGAAAAGTATTCTCGGCAGTATTCCAGGTGAGGGTTATGACAGAGAGGGAAAGAGAAATGATGGAGAAGCCCGTCCATGTCGGATGACGTGTATGTGGTTATGGATCTGCGAGGAGCTTCGACTTCACGGAGTTATGATATTCTTCGCCGGCCGTCGCATTGACGCTTATTCTTTCGCCCGTACAAAGCACTATTGCTAAAAACAAGAAAAAAAAAGTTACAGCGTTAATTCCGACGGATATCATCGCTCAACATCATTCACGTCACAGCCGAAGTTACCTAAATAATCATTCTCGACATTTAACCTGGTTATCCAAATTAATTCATTATAAACCCAGCAAAAAATAAAAATAAATGTCAACAGTCGAGTTAATCCGTCAACATCGTTGTCCGAGTTAATGCCATTACGACGGGCACGTGGCTGAGTGATGCTTCAGACGATCGTACGTTACGGATCGAATCCGTCGGCTACTCGGCATGGACAATCGACGAACTTGATCAACCGAACGATCGAGCGAGTGCATCGGGAAGCACGTGCCGCGCCAGGCACAACGAGCTAACTAAAGGGGTGGATTACTCTCGTGAGTGCGGTACGCTGCACAGTGCATTCGGTAGTAACCTACACGTAACTATTACGTATACAACGGTCTTAATAGCACCGCACTGTGTTCACGTAGTCGTTGTATCGCCTGAAGGGGCTTGCGTGAGTGCGTGCCTCACTCGGTCGTACCCTCCGCGTTCTCTCTGTACCCTCGAGTCGCCGTTTACTCCAACGGTATTACCGAGAACCCGAGGGCTCACTAATGCTTTTCCGCTCTGTACTCTGGACGTGCCACGCGAAAAGAAAAAACAATATATAAATATATACGTATACGTTTCACCGTGGACTTTGCTTACTTTCCGGGGGATGGCTCGGTCGTCGCCCTTTCCGCACTCGTGTCCGACTATTGTGCGTCTATATCACGTTTCGTACGGCGACACGGATAGACGGAAACGGAAGTGCACCGGCTCTTCCAAACCCGCTACAGAACCCGTTATACCTCGTTCCGGGTTCGCCCCGTTTCATTCAATACCATAAAACTTGCAGTCGCACAGTCTCTATTAGTTCTATCTCGCACGTACTGTATACTTTGTTATTTTTTTTTATTCTTTATCTTTTCCTTCTTTTATTAGTCTGAACAATTACTGTAAAGTGGTTGATTCGATAAAACTCCGAGCAGATCCGGGACTTGGGGCTCGGTCTATCTCGTTCTTTCCGTGTCTCGTCCGTACCTTTCTCGCTTTTTCCACAGCTCGACTCTGCAAAAGCTCGGCCACCGGCGAGTAAATAAATAAAAACAAAAAAAGAGAGAAAAAAGAAAAGTGGAAAAAAAATACGTTCTGAAATTGAATCTTTGCGCGCGCTCCGGCCTCACTGCGGTGTCTCGCTGCGTTTCTCTCGTTTTTACACATCGAAACCAAGCTCTCTCTCTCTCTCTTTCTCCCTGCTTTCATCTCCACTCATCTCTATTTTCATCCCTACGTACGAAGCATGTGTGTGTGTATATATAACCACCGCATATTTTTCGAAAAGCGCATTTCACAAAAGCGGCTTGTTGTATGAACATACCTTATATACGTTTTAAAACCCCTTTCGTCGTTGCTCGATGCCCGAGCACGAAAACTTTATTCGTCGGGCACGGTGTGGCACCGATGAGGCGCCGTAAACGTTGTTATCTGTAATAGACGAAAAACACTCGGACTTTCTTTTGGCGATGTCGCTCTCATTCCCGCGTTCTCGGCTTTTGATAGCACTGGGCTAACGCATTTACATCTACGCCTTTATATTGTGTTGCCAGTAAAACCAGCGTGAACAGTGCCTGGCATCGAGGCTCACTCGCCAATATGTCGCCGAAAAGTCTTTTAAAAGAACAACAAAGAATATTTACCGAATAGATGGAACGTCGTTAGACGTAAAATCGATTGTTTTTTTTTTACAGCGACTCGGATGTTAGTCAAGCGAGTTGTTTGCTGTGAGTTCAACGATAGAGTCAACGGCGAGTCGTCGATGCTGAACTCCCAATCGGGTCTCGAGAACAGACTGATAGATTGGATTAATTTCTTTCGAAGGAAAATTACATATTAGTGCATCGCAAGTCTGTCCAAACATAAGTTTTCCGACAATTTTATTAGAAAATTCACCGCGAACCATGAATTTTCATTGGTCCACGTGAAAATAAACACCAACCCTCGAAAAAAAAATTCATTACCGTTTGAACAAAAAATAAACTCTAATTTGACGTACCATTGAACTAATAGAATAATGGCTCGTATTTCATGGTAATTTTTCGCTCGTAGACAAATACGAATGAATTAATTTTCGTTCACCGACGAACGAAAGGTCGACGCGAATGCTACAGGCACTACGATTCCGGGCAGAGCGAAATTTTAATCGAAATTTTCGGTTTTCATCGTATGGCAATAGCGGTTGAATGAACATAGCGCCCGAAGGTTTCTCTCGTTGCTGGTCTCACAATTGGTGAATATAACGAACCGAACGCGAGTACCTCGCTCATGGAGTGATGGCCTCGGTCCGCATCGTGCCACACAGCGTACCTCGATCTGTCAGTTGCATGTTCTTCCCGTTTTTCGTTGGCTACCCGAACATTATCGTGGCTTTGTTATTTTATTCCGCTTACCCGAATGGTCGACATTTAATGATCTCCGACTATTACGATTGATCGACAACCAAGCGACCACTGGTTGATAGTTAAATATGAATTATAAATGTGAAATAAACATATTAAACGTATTTTAGTGGTGTAAACAAAAAAAAATTAAATATGTGCTCTTTGTTTTCGGCAATTTTTAAATGTTTAATTGTTAATTAATAAGTATTTCATTGAAACGACATAATTGTAAATCAAGAATCATTAATAGTTGAAAAGTTTAATTTGACTGTATCTCAATAACGATCGCTCATAATCGAAGAACACGAAATACATGTCTACTATTCTATTATTATTCTATCAATGTCTATTTATTTTTCACGTAAAATGACTCGAAAAGTCTCGGGGTAAAATATTTTATGCAACTGTTCAAAGACGGCTAAGTTCCGGTGGAATGCCCCATGTATACTTTTTTTTTAATGCTTTGTACATATCTCCTTTACTCAGGTGTACATCCATTAATGGGTCCGTCGGCAGTGGGTATGAGAGTTTGTCGAGATACTCGATGCGGCAAGTACTCATCCGTTGTATCTCGCTCGCCTGCTCTATGTACCTACACCCTACGGTTAATAACGTTATGATGTGCAAACGTATCGGCCGCATTGTGTTCATTGTTCGACGATGATAACTCTTCGTATAACACCAATTATCGTCTCGCTTTGGCTCTGATTCCAACCTGGCCTGGGCCTCGGTTATGCTTTCAATAGGATATATGTTTAATAGGAATATCCTCACATACCTATATTATCTATATACAGGGTGAGCCATCTTTTTTACCGGTATGTGAATATTGAATAACTTTGACATTTATCAAACGATTTCCATATATGAGGTATTTCTATTTAATTTGGTCACTTACAATTTGTTTTGACTAGTTTTAGAATACAACATGTAGTATTTTCTTTTGTGTGTAATATTTTATTTCGTGTAACGTTTTATTTTGAATAATTTCGCACATGCATCTTTATTTCGATAAACATTCATACATTATTATTATTATTATTATTAACCACAATTACTCAAATCATTATCGTTATTCTTTCGCGTATCTTTCCTTTTGTTAGTTTAATCGGAAATTCTTATATTTTGTACAAATAAAATTATGATTACAATGAAGAAAATAAATAAATTATCGAATAATATTGGGAGATTTGAGAAAATTATTATAATACTTGTATATATTTGTCTACTCAACTTTTGAGTCAATCCACCACGAATCTTCTTACTTCAATAGCTCGTCTCTTAAATTTCAATTGGCCACTTTTGGCTTCGTCAAAAGTATGTCCGATTCGGACGATGGTTCGGACCAGTCTCATCACTCTCGACGCGTACCCGGGGGCCTCAGTCGTCTTGTACGCACGCTTTCGGAATATTTCGGTAACGCCCGAAATATTCCGAAATTTGATATTAGCTAATGCGCCTCTAGCGGCTCGTCGATAACCCACAACCCTAGTGAAATGTTTCATTACAAACATGAATCAAGCTGCCGCCTTTATTGGCCGAAGCAAAATGCGCCCTTTTTGCTGCGTTTTCCATCACTTTTTCGAGCATCTCGGGCGGCGTTAACAAGCAAAATTGCCGCATTTGGAGAACGAAGAATCCACACGGGATCCATAAAACACAATTGCATGACCAAAAAGTGACTGTTTGGGCCACCGTTTACGCCAAAACCATCATTAGGCCATTTTTATTCAGAGAAGACAAAACAGTCGATGGGAATCGATATCGGTGGATGTTGGCTCATTATGTCTGCCCGCAAACGTGTGAAAAAGGTCTGGACGGTTACTGGTTTCAACAAGACGGTGCGCCATGCCACACTGCAAATCTAACAATGCAGTTTCTGCAACAAAAATTCCCTGGACGTGTGCTGTTAAGAAATGACGACATTAACTGGCCACCCAGATCTCCAGATTTGATCCCTCCGGACTTCTTTTTGTGGGGTTATTTGAAACGTGAAGTGTACGCCAGCAAGCCGCAAACCATTGACGAGCTCAAGGCAAACATTCGTGTCATAATCATCGCTCTAGCACCTGAGATGCTCGAAAAAGTGCGTTTATGGGAATCGGTGGATAAATGTCAAAGTTATTCAATATTCACATACCGACATAAAAGATGGCGCAACCTGTTTTATTTGTTTATTTGTCATATTAGGGTGGCTCGAAAAAGAACAAAAATTTTGATTCTGAATGGTGAGCATTTATTACGAAGTATCTTGCATCCGTAGAATTCTGCTCAACGATGGACCCGATCGGACCATTTTTAGGGGTCACCGACGATTTTTTAGGTTGTCCCATTTGATTAACATGTGAAGAACATTAAGTTTCCATTAAACAAATCATAGATCCGCGAATTTTATAGCTACGTCAACCCCGTAAGTTCCATTTGAAAGCTCTTTCAAATCCGCTTAAAATGGCATGCAGACCTTTGGAATCCGATTGCAACTTCCGTCCATAATTTGGTTTGTCCGTAAAAATTACCGTAATATGTGTTTATGGTGTAACCCCTAGGCTCGGCAAGAGTTGTGGCATGTGCACCGGTTTTTGGCGCGACACACTGTGCACTTCAAATTAAAGTTGTTACCGTTATTGGCGTATCATAAACGTGACGACCGCGCAATTGTCAGACCCACGGATATTAACGTCCGCGTCTATCCGTTTTGTCGCAAAAAGTTTTCGTTGTAGTTATACGACTGATCAACGCGCGCGTCTGCGTAAAAAATGCGCTAATTGGTACGAGGTCAGTGGAAACAGCGATTTTTGGAGTTGCGAAAAAAAAAAAATAATAATATCATTGTCGGAGCATTGTTTGTTGTTCCTCAATCTGTTTTTCTACTCGAGGTAGTTCGAAAATACAATGGGCCGTTGGCGAAACAAAACGTTGCAATTGCTAGAACCGGGATTGATTGTTTATGTCGATTCATATCCATTCTTCCCACAATTGTGAATTTCGTTACAGTGACTCGTTAATTGGTCAATCCAACGAAATAAACAAAAGGTTTGAACAAAAAAAGATGGGGAATGAAAATTTCGTTCATATCTAGTACGAACGAAATTTTGTATCTTTTTTTTCAATCTTATGTACAAAAAACAAGCAAATGAATGCCCCACTTATTGCTACGGTACAAAAAAAAACGAAAAATATTCCGAACGTATATAGCTTTAGATGGGCTTTCGATGGCTGCTGCACCAATTCTCGTAGCGTTCAATACAATAGCGGATCGCTGACCGAGAACAAAGCTTCCATGTTCTTCCAATTAAATCGGGACTAGCGTGCGTGGGCATAACAGTGTTTCACAGGAATCCCAAGATTGACGTACAGCTCATACTCCTCACCCTCTTCTCTCGTCCTCTCGCTCCCTCTCTCTTTTTGCTTCTCTCTTGCTATCGCGTAGTGTAGGTCCAAATCACTCCACTTTTATCTATCTAGTCTGCATCTCTCTCTCTCTTTCTTTCTCTCTCTCTCTTTCAATCAGTTGCGGCTTCCTTTCGCTTCAATTCGAAGAGTTATTCACCGCTGAAGCTCCGGTGATAGGTATTCCGATTCCACTTTTACCAGTTATATGAAAGACAGACTGAAACCGGTAGGATACATTCCCGTAAAGCTCCAGAAATAAGCATTCACACGGATTTAGTTCATCCGTATTTATATTCCGATGCAATCTTCACGGTGCACCTTGTGAATACTCCGTACCTACATAAACAGTTTTTTTGAGCATAAACAACGGAGAATATTTCAAGGTAGCCATGGAGATTGAGTTTAGTGCTCGTGCGTCCTTTCACAACCGAAATTAATCATCCTTTGTAATGTCGAAACGCTATTACGACTGATTAAAAGAATCAATTGAAATTTAAAAAATTGAAAGGACGATCCGTTTAAACGATTCTACAGAACAATTGTCATTAAATTCACGATGAAACGCAATGTTTCCGCGATGCGCCATTACAGTAACAATCACACAGGTCAATCACATAGGGCTTTGGCGTCAACGGTGTGAGATTGCACACAAATGACTAAAAATAATTTGTAATTTAAATTTTCGAAACAATCGTGCAGTCCCGCGGATACCGCAACAACGGTTTCATATTTTACGTAAAAAATGTTTTCTTTCGTGACGCATAAACGCGGTCGTTCGGCAATGGCGCAATTGCAATCGGGCCCCGCGCAAGCGTTGGTAGTTTACGTTTTACGATACATACGGCAACATTGAAATGTTTTGTTATTCAACTGTGTTGTGTCTCGGTGGGTTGCGAAGAGAGATTGCTGCGGGTCGTGCACAGGGTTGGTTCGTGACCGTGGATAATTATTTGTGGCACACGGTTGCCAATTAAGCATTGTTACGTACTTCCTGGTTGGTTGAAATTACGGGGAGGAAAATGGAGAGAGAAGTGCATATAGCGGTTGAGTGGAGAGCCGGAGGTGTGTATATATATTTATATATACACATAGAAACGAGCGAAGTATGCTCACGACAGCCAACAGCCACAACGAGTGTTAACCGGACGAAACAAACTCTTCGTCGGGCGCGCGCCCGAGCCGGGACCGGCCAGAGCACGCAGCGACGACAATAGCAATGGTCCAACACCAGAAGTAGTTTCTTCACCATTCTAGTTTGTCGTTGTACGTGCACAACCGAGCTGCTCTCGCTTTCGAATCTCCTGTGCCCCATCCTTCCTTCTGCCCCTGTCGCCATTGTGACGAGTACCGGCTTTCAACTTTCGTCCCCTTTCCATCGGTCGTCTATGGAGCCTCGCGAAACTTCGAAACCGCGGACCTGAGTTACCGGGTTTCGTCGACCTCCGTCGTCATTTACCGTGTATACCGTACCTGACGCCGTATCACCGACGTTGCAAACCCGCGAGGTTCCAATGTGCCCAGGCGCCATTACAGGTTTCGCACAATGGGACAGGTGATGGTCAACACGACCGCAACTCACCTGCTGAACGTGGCTGACGAACGGGAACGACGGTATTTATGTAATAAGCTTCGCGTATAAACTACGGAGGAAATTGTTCGGGTTGAAAGGCGTGATCCGGAGTTTGTTGAGCGTTGGAAATGTGTGTTCCATAGTGAGACAATATTGACAAGTGCGAACCCGCGGCATGTGTTTACTCGCAGTTTTGATTCCGTCCACGAGGCAAGGCCGAAAGTTTGATTTGTATCTACGAGCACGAGTTTCCACGCTAAACACAAATTTCATTCGAGTTCGAGTGTGACCATTTTTTTCTGC
This sequence comes from Sussaba pulchella, assembly GCA_963971145.1. Classification (NCBI taxonomy): domain Eukaryota; kingdom Metazoa; phylum Arthropoda; class Insecta; order Hymenoptera; family Ichneumonidae; genus Sussaba; species Sussaba pulchella. Next base: position 11,570,764 of record OZ020166.1, read on the forward strand.
CACGGGAAAATTGAGTCAAACGTCCTGTGGTAAAGGAGAAGGGAAAAAAGAATCGTTTAGCTTTGTAACAAACGAATCGACTTTTAATTTCTCGAGGAGTGTGAACCCATCGTTCCTACATCGTCAAGCCGATCCAATTCAATTGCGATGCGAATGTTCAAAGTTGACACCTCTGCTATTTTCGTCTTCCGGATGCGAGACGGCGTGGGCATTGATTTCGCATTAATTTTCAATCGACGGTGGAAGCTGCAAAGCTATTTGCTCCACAGCGCACAGCACGGTAGAGCCGGAGAGCATCGAGAGACGACAACGGAAGTGGCGAAATTAGTTGTTCAATTCGATTCTATACCAAAGGGACACCATTCTTGTCAATGTGCTTTGTTCGACGTCGCGTTCCGTGTCGGTTCGGACTGGACATGGCGTGCTATCGTAGCGTAATGTGCAAGGGCCTGAACGACGGTTAGGTATTTTCAATCGATACCATTTCCTTTTACGTTGTTTTTTTCACCCGACGGTCCGTCCACTTGCTTTGCACCTGTCATCCCTTTTGCTCCGTCCTTTCCTTCGATCTTCCTATCTCTCTTCACTCGTCCTCTCCAAGTCCTATACCTTTTTCGAGTCAGTCTCGCCGTCGTACCGGCTCGTCTATCGTTTCTCTAACCGATTGGCACATTTGTTGCAGCAAATTGCATTGTTCTCTCTGCACGCCCGAACTCCCCAACTCTTCCCAGTTCTTCTGCTTACCTCTCTCGTCTCGTTCGCGTTCACTTCCACCTCGTCGACAATAGTGGTACTACCTGTGTACCACTCGTTCACGCCATCACCGGCATCCCAACGCCGCCCCCCGTTCGGCTGTTTCCTCTTTTTTCTACCCATCCTCTTTTGCACTCTTACACCTACCGTTTCTGTCGGTTCGACCATGCGTTTCGAAATTTCCTGCTAGAAGAGCAATTCCCCATGTACCGTTTTACCCGACCAGCCAACATCCAACCTTCCATTCCACGTTTTTTCCGTGCCAGCCGCCATCCCCATAACGACCATCGAGGTAGACCGTTTCACTCCGGCCGGCGACTCGTGATACAGTTATGGGTCCTGCCCATCCTGTTTCTATTTTCGCGAAACCCGTGGTTGTGCAGCCCGGTGCTGGACGAGGGAGCGAACCATCCAGCGAGCGCAGCCGGCCTGCCGGCCATCTCGTCAGCGTGAATACGAGAGATCCTCGGGCGGATATATCGACGCAAAGCTTTCGGCTCAACGAGCATGACGGTGAAACAACAATACACTGGAATGTTCCACGATGCACTTTATCGTATACGCTGGCAGCGGTAAAGGACGACGATGCCACGGGACCGAATCTCCAGGATCCAACTTTCTCTCTTTTCATCTCATCCACTTGGTTATTCGAGCTCACCCGGTCGGCGATCACCATTGAAACTTGCTTCCTCAACGACATTGCTATCGCTGTTTGTACGACGGTAAGCATGGTAACGCGAGGCCGCTCCAAGATCCCTCGCTCGCTCCGTTACCAGATCGCATTGACGACATGCCCCATTGCAAATGGAATGAAGAGACACCGGGGAAATAGAATTGAGTAAAATAACGTGGAATAGGGAAATAGCACGATATTTATCATAGTTTGTGGCAAGAGGGTATTTGCGATTACGGTGAACGGCAGATCTGGTCATATTGCTGTCTAGATGTATCGTAAGGGATCAATTGAGTCCTAGGGAACTTGCTTTGGGCATCGATAAAATTATCGAACCACTTTTTTATTTGAATTATGTTATTTATTTTGAGAAACATTTCTCGCTTGAATAGGTTCGATATTGCATGGCGGTAATTTGTTATAACCATCCGAGACGATAGTCAATACTTGGACACGAACTCTTGTCATAGACGAAGGGTTCGAGGTGACGCGGTGCATCTTTCATTGATCACGGGCAATATGAGCAATTAGTTGTCATCAGGAATATCGATTGCCATCGAAGGCACGGAGGCTAACGACGTTGAATGCGTGGTTAGTTCTCCGGTTCTCGTAGCGTCTGATCAGTTATAGTCCGTAACTACTGCGAGCTAGACTCGCGTCAGCTGATTGGCCACCGAGTCGTCAGCTCGCTGATGGCGTCTGACCTACGACGTCTTTGCCAGCGGAATATTATTCGAGCGGGTGGTGTTGGGATGAGAGCTTGGACTGTGCTGGTTTAGCTTGTGAAACGGCGAGAACTTGCCAGTGGATGGACACTTCCTTCGGTCAGACGGCGACCCGGTAGTCGTATTCCGTCGACCGTGCATACTGTGCAGCTAGATCACTGGTCTGACGCTTGTCCCTCACCAGAACCAGTGTGCACAACCAAACTCGGCACTTCGGAGTGACAACCCGTTTGACTGTGGAGTGTCATTGATCCGTAGAAAGACGTCACGTCGCAACCTCATTAATTTAAAAACACTGGTTACACTTATTCCATGACGTTATTGATATTCGCTTGTTCCTATGATTACGAGCAATCGACTGAGTTGTAAATATCCCTATAATGAAGGCTCATGGATGGACTGTATGAAATGTTGAAGTTGAAGAAATATAATTTTGAATTACTCGTCTTTATTTTGTTTCGTATAAGATAGATATAAACCTCAAAATATCCACTTCTGCCGCACATTATTATTCCGTATTATGTTAGGAATTACTTTCCAATCATTCTCGAGATTGTAGTTATTCTGAATAAGATCTCCGGTTGCATTTTTCGTAAAAGCCATGTCTGTCGAACGACTGAAACAGCCGATATAATTTGTCGTTGATCGGTGGAACGTCCAATTCGGACGGAGCCTCGTCGCAATTTGGAAAGATACGCGTCGATCGACGGAAATGAGGTTGAGGTGGAAGAGCGAGGACCACGGGGTAGAGGAGGGCGAGCACGAGGGGAAACCCGTCTGCCAGCCACTCGATCGTAATGCGGAACGAGTTAGGTTGCTGCATCAATTAAGTTATCACTCTCTCTCGCTCTCCCCATCTCAAGGGGGTGGTAAGTAATATTGGCGTGACCGAGATGGCGGGTGTCGGGGTCTCCGTACTACGAACGACCCACCATCCACCTCTCACCCGTACACGCCCCACCCGGCAACCGGTACGGTGTGATGCTTGGGCTATTAAGACGCGCAATACCAACCCTCTCTTTCTTCCTTCGCCCTTTCGCCGCTTCGCTCCTCGGATTCGCGAACTCTGTCTGGCTTTCTTCCGTCGTCGAGCCAGCCTGCACAACCCTCTCACACTCTCGATTCTCCGCACCTTCTTCGCCTTGCCTTCTCGATCTTCACCATCGTCCTTCACTTCCTTGCTTTCGCTTCGAACCTCACTCCCGCCTATATCGACTCCTTCCGTCTGTCCACGTCTGTCTCTCGGCCTCTCGATCTCTCTATCTCCCTTTCTGCCACGATCGATCTTAACCTCCGCCACTTCGGTCTCTGTCGACACATCCACTGCCTCCTCCTGCCCTCGACTTCCCTTGCCCCGCCAGTGAAACCCGCAACCCTCTCTCACACCATTTCTCGGCTTTCTCTTCTTCCCCCGAGTTCGCCACTTCTACCTTTTCGTCCCCGTTCGTTTACTCGTCCCTCCCTCACGCTTTCTGCTCACATCCTCGTCTCGTGCAGTTTGAAAAGGAAGATGCACTCTGTCTCTGTCGTCGTCGAAAGCGTCACGAGCCGGCGAGAAGTCAACGCCGGGACCCGAGCAAGCTCCGAACGCGACGTCGTTTTCGTTGTCGTCCTCGTCGTCGTCGTCGTCGTCGTCACGCGTTTAGACTACCTAAAATGCCACAGGGTGTATGGGCTCTCAGCAAGATCTCATCCCAAACTTCTTAAGAGCGTTCGCGGTCACGAACAGCTTCTGAAAAATGATGACTACGCTTCTCGACACCTGTCGTTTATGGGTTTCGTCGTGACGCTTCATTTTTCTATATTATTCGTTAAGTTTTTATTTTTTTATCATTCTCGCAGTTGAAGAGTAGTGGTGGATGGGAATTGAGCTAATAATGAAATTTGAAAAAAATGTAAGCTACAGTTAGTGCAATACTCTATGTTTGTAAAGTGTGAAAATGAAATTAGTCACTATATTATCATCTCTTGCAGAAAAAAATCTTTTTTTAATTGTTCGATGTTAATTAATATTCGATTATTACGTAGATGATGATGATAAACGTAACGGTTTTTATTTGCATTCGATTTTGTTCCTTCGGTGTGAAATGATATCGGCAAGAAATTGAGAGAGCGTCGAAAAAATTGATTCATACGAGTCAAGGAGGTGGAAAAAATTGGAAAAAAGAGAAGTCCCGAGGGTCAAGTGACTACAGTTGTTTTCGGCAACCGGAAATAAAATGTGTATCGGCCGTGAACTCGGTGCTTTCGCGGAAATAAGTCGGATGTGACTCATATATTCGAATGTGTGGATTTTGTTGTGGCTCGGGGTGGGACACAAGTGGAAGGGTAGGCCGCGTCTCAGTGGTCCCCGTTTGGGCCAACCGATGTAGCAAGCCTCTACATTTCGGTCACGTACGAAAGCGTTTCGTCTTTTATACGACGCTTGCCGATGTCGTGTGTCGTCGATGGTGCCGACGACGTTCGCTCGTATATACCGAGAATGCATCGGTTGTGGAATCGTTTGAAATTCCGCGACGTTCGAGTTCATTCATAAAAACGGAACGAGTATATTTAAGTACCGGAAATATCGTTCGAATGCGGGACCTCAGTGCCACTTCCGGTTGTACGATGCAACCCTAACATTTTTCCACTTTACCCACAAACGTCGCATAACAAGGTGAAGATCGTATTTTTTTTCTATACACAAAAGCACGAACGTCGACAACATTTTATTACAAGAACCGTAAGATACATTTTTTACTTGTTTAAAAACAATGAAAATGGAAAATTGAGCCTGAATTACGGGCCTTGTGACAAAACTAGATAAAGAAAAGATTGAACATTTCACAAAGCTTCACCTGCATTTCCTCTCAAACTTCTGTAGAGCTTATAGAATTTTGTGATCCTGAATTTTTCATTCTTTTCGTTCTTCGTTTTCTTTTTACGATTTGTCGTGCGTTTCTCGCGCCGTGCGCTCATCCTTTTCCGGTATAATCCTGCAAGCGAAACCCCCCCGGGCGTGGCATCCACCGGGCAAAGTTACAAGCCGCTCGCGGAGCGGCTAAGAAATATAGTCGGTCACTAAACTTCTGTCCTTCCCATCAATTTCCACGGCTAAGAATCGTACAACCGGACAATCCCACAGCTGGGGCCCACGGTTCCAACGCTGTAACGTCCCAGTGTGTTCGAGTCGACGTTCGCCGCGGGCACCGATTTTTTGTCGCGTACCCTCCTTCCACTAGAACCATCCGCCTATCGCCGAGTTTGCAAGACCGAGCGTTGTGATATTTTTCTTATTCTTCGTTACTTGGCGAGAGCCGAAACGGTCATCGGTCCATTTCGTTAAACGCAGTCGGAAGTTGACCCATCCAGGATACATGTGTGTACTCAAAGATTATAAAATATCAACTTTTATCTAATCTTTTGCGCCAGCTACGCCATCGACAAGCTCCACAGTCCTACAAATTGAATATTTATTCACATTGACTATTCCAAAATTATATTCTTCTACGTGTGCTTTCAATTTGACGCAGTTATATTTTTGGGATGCTTTGTTATATGCGACTACCGTATTACGACTCGTATTTCCTTCGTGTCGTTTTTTCTTTATCTTTTCGTCCAGCCTCTCGGCTGGTGCAAAGCAAGGAGGAAATATAGATCCAATTCTCGGGAAAAATCTCGGCGCTCGCCAAACGTACAGCCGGAAATATATACACCGGGTTATGGTTCACGTAGCTGGTGGGAAATCCTGGAAATAACGTATATTTATTCACGTGTCCCGATACGGAAATTGAAAGTACTTAAGCACATACAACGTATACCTCGTGGATCGTGTATATGGAGATATCCAATATCACTGGGATTTGAACACAGGCTTGGGTAACGACTCGGGATATGCTTTGAATACATCAGACCGCGAAACTTCTCCTTTCGTGTTTTACTGCGTGCACTCGATGATATTTTGGCAACCCGACGTAATACGAAATTTTGTACATGGAAAATTCTCAATTTCTCTTCACGAAAATTACTACGTACCGCATTAACATAAATCCTTCGGTATTTCGTGAATTCAATTTGCTTGCAAGCTCATTCGCGTCGATATTGAAAAGAAAAAAAAACATATTTTTACAAAACAAATATATCGATTGACGAAATTAATATATTTTATTCATGGCGTTCGCCGTGTAATTTTTAGGTTGAATTGTACAATTGTAATTGACCATGTTGGAGTAATAGTAATGGAGGTTTGGTTGTCTTCCCATTAATTGCAATATTATTGTGAATATTGGAAAACAAAGCGGTTGGTACGAAATAAATGAGATCACACGAGGTAAAAATACTTAGTTGCTACGATCGAACTGGCAACATTTATTGTGAAAGATTAGAAAACAAATGAAAAACAACCATAACAACAACAACAACTTTAACAACTTGACGTGAATAGTATCAATAATTTGATAACATTAGCTCACGTTTTAGGCGGAAAATTAGTTGGGGCGAATGGAAATCCGGCACAACAGGTACAAAGCCATTAGAGACAGAGATATAACAGGCCGGGGGCTGTTTGCTGTTGATTTCATGGGCAACGAGTACGAGATGCAGTAACGCTCACAGCATTATACCGTGGAGCGATGAGAAATACAAAAGCTCCAGGATGGAGCTCAAGGCACAAGATGGAAGGAGAATGAAGCTTGCAACACTCGTACGCACATTTCCTATTTGCTCGCAACGAGGTTAACGTTGAAAACGCCTACGCAAGGACTCTTCGCTCCGTTCCGGTTGTACTCGATACAACGGATTACTCGGAGTTCGCGTCTCAGATTAATGGAAAACCCGGCGGGGTTTCCCAGGTTACCTTTCACCATCTTCCGTCCTCCTTTCGCACGTGTGTACACACTTCCATCGAGTGTACTCTCTTTTTCCTTTGCTTTCTGGCTTCCCAAACATCAACTGTGGCTTTACTCGGAATGCATGTGAGTCTCGGGGTCCTATCTTTCCCAAAACTGGCGGAAAATATCCTTCATAACCTTCTTAAAAAACCACAATAAATGCGGGGGGTTACAACTCCTTGATATTCTAGTTATTCAATAGTTATGTCTATTAGTTAGATGATAATCTTGGAAGGAACGGTGTAAAAGTGGACTTAAAAAGGTCAAATTAGGCTTAACATTTAAGTTTTTTTTGGAATTGATCGGACCCTCGTCGCGATTAAAATTCGAAAATGACCCATATAGGAACCCCCTTAGTGTGTATATAAAGTTCCTAGGGCCGTATACATATGTACAACAGTGAAATCCGAGATAAACAAACTGTAGAAAGTGGGATCAACGTCAGCTCTGTGTTACATTTACTTGTATGATTTATATATACATAGTATATAAACCATATACGTTGATGTAATACAGTGCCTGCGTTGATCCTTCTTCCTGCAGTTTGTTCATCTCTTTTCTCATTACATCGTCCACTCGCAAAAGAAAAGTTGCTCTTCTGGAAAATCCCGACGCAGAGCCGTGTGAACAAGGACGGAAGCGCTTGAAGTAAAATTTTTCCCAAGGATCCCCATAGAGCAATGAAAATTCGTGGGCACTTCAGCACGGAGAATGGAACGAAACGAGCGAATCTAAAAAAACCACCCACACTTTCATACAAGGCAAATAAATGTCGGGGTTGACACACGAATGTTGCACTTTTCGTCGTATCTGATATGTGCGCAGCTTTGTGTGCACAGTGTACACGGATTTTATCTGCAGCCCGATGAATACGCGTTTAATCGATAAGCTCGGAAGGTCTGCCGGGTGTCTACCCTTTCGCAAACTAAACGGGTGATGTTTTCCGAAGGGGGAGCTTCGGTGTTGAAGACGCGGAATGTCGAGAGTCATTGTCACTGTCGCGCTATTAAACGCGTTACGGTTGTTCCGTCACCAACAGTGACGGAACCAAAGGCACGCAGCTTGAAGAGAATCTTAATTAATTCGAGCAACCCCCTTCCCCATCCGTTCTCAAGCGTATACTGTAGGCCCCTGGCAAATAATTTACTCCCTTCGTTGTGCCGATCCCGGTGAATGTTTGTCTTCCGAGTACAACGTACCGGAAAGGCCTTACGTGTCGCTATCGAATTCGGTACCAGTCGGATTCGTGAGTTGATTAAACGAAAATCCAATGGGAACAATTAACTTTGTCAGCGGAAAAAATTGAATTATATTCTACTGGGTCAAGATATGCGTTAATTTATGTCACGAGTTTACTTTTGCGTAATTGGATAACTACTGAATGCGGTTTAAAATAAAATGCACGTATATATTTGATGGAAATGATGAAGAATGAAAATTCGTGGTATAGGAGAATCTTTGAAGTGACAATTTGGAGATTGAATGGTTTAAATCGGACACAGAGTTATTCTCGGAAAAACGTTGTCCGAGGATGCCCCGCTGCTCTCAATTTCTATGTGGTAGCCGAGAACTCGAGAGCACCGACGTTAATGCGGCTCTCATTTCTTTTGTCCCCATAAGCTCGGGCGAATGAGAAGTTGAACGGCTAGAAAAGACTAGCCGGTCCGCCCGGCAATGGCTTCCCGAGAAAGCGAGGAAGCCGTTGCGAGGGCGTGAGGTAGAACGGCGCCTACCGGCAAGTTCGGAGATTGTTTTAAATGCGACAACCCACTCGTTTTCAAGACCAATTAAAACTTTGCTTCGCTCTCAGCCTTCTCTCGTGCTATCCGGCCTGTCCGCGCACACTGTCGCCTCTCATCGCCGGTAGACCCTACCTTATTTTCTCGAATCTCACTCTCGTTCTCGTTCAACCCCAATTTTCTTTCCTCACCCCCCCCCCTTCCGGCTGAAATCTCCGTCGTCGTTTCTACATTTCCTGCTCTCCTCGGGCTCACAGCTCGTGTGATGTTTGTCACATTACCAGGCTGGAAGTTCACTTACTAGAGATAGAGATAGTTTGCGAGCCTCTCGACTGGTTGCGACGTAAAACGTATAACTTTTATCCGACCTAGAATTCTAAGAACTTTGCTATCTCTCTTTCCCGAATGCGTCTAAACTTATTTTTCGCTACTTCACCGGTTTACGATCAAGATGCACGTGGCCATCTTGTTACGTTTTCTCTTCGTCTTTTTATCTTTCTCCAGCGACCTTCCAACCTTCTTATCTAAGCGTTAATGAATAACCTTGGATGATTCATAGACTTCTGGAGCAACGCAAAAAGCTTCCTTTCTTCGGATGCTAATTCGTACCTGGGCTGTGTGCAAATACTACCAACTGAAGGTCGGTGGCACGCGAAGAAGAAAATATTTTTACTTTAAACCAGACGGTCGAGGGCCGACGATGTCATAATTACGTAATAACTTGTGAGAGAATCAATTGATTGATCCAATCATTTTATTAAATGGATTTGAATGCGTCTCCGATCTCGATAAAACTTTACTCGAGAATTATTTTTAACGAATTAACCAACGGATAACGTGAGATTCCTCGATGTCATCAATCTTCTTCGCGTACTTTCTTGATATCGCCCAGACCCTGCAGCAATATTCGAGATGTCATTTCCGGCCAGTCGCTTGGCCCGTGATATTCGTGGCGCTCTTGAGTGATGAATTTCGAAGCGTTTGGGATGGGGAATTCCCAGTACATGGTCGAATAAATTTCCTCCATGTAAACGAATGAAAATATAACAAATCGAACGAAGCCCAATTGCTTTCTAGCATGTTTTATTACGCGCGCGTTCGTGAATTCATTCCTGATTCAGAATGAAAAGTCGAATGAAAACAAACTTAATTTTATTCAATAACCGGTCGTTGGAAATGAATTATAATTCCATTCACGAGTTAATGTCACTATTAACATTATATTATATGTAATATTATTATACAGTGTCTATTATTAAATATTTGAACATATAAATTTATGATATATATCGTTATTCATGATTACCAATCAGCAACAAAATATTTGTTGAAGATAGCGTATAGACCGGCGCTCGGGTAATAAATTCATGCGAGCGTAATCCCTGGGTAGTAGTTGAAAGGTATTCTTTGAGTGAACCCTCTTTAATACAACGTCATTAACCGCAACGGAGATCAAGCGCGGCAGCAATAAAGATGAGACGGGAAAGCGAAGGCCCCCAGCTGTCCTGGGAATCAAGTGGAAACAGCGTAGTGCGAAGCCGCAGTGGATACGGCCGTTTGCCTCGTTTCGCGGCAAGTGGAAAAAGCCCGATCGTACATGTGGTACACACAGCGATGTGAATCCGGTATACCTATAACAGCTGTGCTTTACCACGCGCGGGTTCTATTCCTTTTCCGTCAGCTGGCTTCAGGGATTAGCGAAGCTTGGCGAGGGTTCTTCCCTTGATATCTGACTGCTGCTGCTGTTGCTACTGGCGCTGATGCTCCCGGTGGATATCAAGAAAGAGCGACCCCGCGGAGCTGGACGCGCGTAAGGGTGCGAGCGTGGCGTCGCAGCTCGATATTGCTCTCTTCAATTTGCAACTCCTAAGCCGTAGATTCGAAGTTAATTCGGTCTGGCGTCCTGCCCGCTCGCCTCGACGGCCTTACTTGCCTCGTCTTCCGCTCAACGCGTATATATGGGTATTCATTTATATACATGTACGTACGGGCGGTTCTGCGGCTGTGTAACGTACATAGCACATGCGCCAGACCGGAGACCCTTTCTTCGTCGATGATTTCCGCAAGCTTCGGCAACTCATAGAGAACGCTAGCTCGCAATGTGTTCGTGCATGCGGATGAATCAAAGTCTCGCTGCGATGCCGGATCGACGTTTACCACAGCCGACTTCGTGACTCGGCTGCAGGCCGGATGTAACTACCGGTTTGACGATACCGAAGTGCATTTTGCGTTGAATCGATGCATCGATCGGTATTCGCGATGCCGAGTATGCGAGGAGATAAGCCGGCGAAGGGATAAGGAGCTCGGGTGACGTTCGCCGTCATCGATCTGAAAGGTTTCAACGTTTTTATTAGATTTTTTTTTGTAACTATAATGTAACGTATGTACAACAAAAATATCCCTACTCGCGTCTATTCGATTGAGCTTCCTGTAGATTTACAGAGTGTCGTGAAAAAATGTACCTACAACTTTAATGATTATAATAGCTGTATTTATCCGTCGACGGTAATCTTTCACCATTCAGACAATTAACTGGATAATCAGAGAAATAAAGTAATAATAATAATAATAATAATAATGTATTAATAATAATGATAATTATAATAATTATTATTATTATAAATAATTATAATAATAATTATTATTATAAATAATTATAATATAATAACAATATTATATAATATAATATATATAATACAATAATATAATAATATATATATATATATTACATTATTATTATTATTATTATTATTATTATTATTATTATTATTATTATTATTATTATTATTATAAATAATGATAATAATCATAATAATAAAAATAATAACAATAAGAATAATGGAAAATGTGCACTTAACGTGTATTTCAATTGTTCCCATTGAATATAAAGTACGGTGCAAGCCCGATGGCTTCCGTAGTGTACACCATCACGGTTCAAAACAGGTCAACATCAATTGGCGATCAGGAAGAGCTCGAGGTTCGGGTCGCACGTTTATTCAATGCTATCCACCGCGTTCCCCAGCTACCTCCGGGACTTCCGCGATGTGACAATATAACGAGCACTCGGCGAATTACACTGCTGCCTCTTCCCTCTTCCTTCACCCCGACGCTTGTTCGCGCTCGATAGTTGTGACAATAGGCCTCTTGTAATCTGCCAGCGGAACGAGCTTCGCCTTCCATGAAAGCAGTGCGCCGAGAGCAACCTCGTAACGTCGATGGAGAAACTAGCTGGCGCGTGTGTGCCGACCGTGGCACAGTTCCGGTTCGGCTCTTTGTGCCTACATTTGAGCTTCGACAGTCAATTTGAGAACACGCGCGTACCCACCGTGCGAGCTCGCATTCGCCTGTCTGACCATGCGTGGGCCTACACCACCGGCGCGTTCCGCACTGCGCCGAACATTATTACTACACGGCTCGGGTATTTTGTTCGGCATCGAGTAATTAATTTGCGTATCCTTCTTTTTCTTTTCATCCATTGTTTTGTCAACGAACTGTCGTGAATAACAATTGTTCGGATTTGCGGATAAATTTAGAGGAAACTTGGTCGTTGACGAAGGAAAAAAAGTACCGAAGTCTTTGATTTAAAAAAACTATAATTCAAATATTTGATAAAAATAAAACGTTAGCGAAGAGAAAAAGCTGCGTATCGTGGTCCATATTAGCCGATTATAAAGTTATTACGCGCGTCTTAACACGATATTTTGTAGACGAAACAAGCTCCGTACGTAACAGTTATTTACCGTTGCTACAATGATGCAAACTGTCCGAGTGCTTCCAACGGATTTATCTAGTAAAAAAATTGCGCATCGTGGTTTCGTACGTTGCTGCACACACAGCGCGAAATCTCGTAAATTATTTATGACCGGCGCCAGCGGCTGTTGGCGCACAAACTTTCCAAAATGATCGCTTGGGTTACGTTTTTTTATATATTTTTTCTTTCCTTTACGCTATTTTTCTCTTCCGGGTTGGTCTACACGGATGTTGCGGCCGAGCGTTTTGCTATGTATAAGGAAAGGGCAACCGGTGTCGAGATTCCTCGGAGTGAGGGGAGGAGGTGTGAGTCCGGTGCTGCGCAAAATCGAGGCCGACGACCATAATCGAGAACACCGGCAAACAATATGAAACTGCTGGACCAGCCGGTTACCCCAAACCCCAAACTTCACATTCAACTTTTTTACCCCGAAAACTTCCACGCTGCTGATGCGATCGTCGTAACGTCTATTTTGTGGTGATCGCCTTGTTTCTTGCTTCTTATTTTCCCGGGTGAATCGGAGAATCGATGGTGATAAAGAGTGCTACCTAGGCTAGGTTGCCGGCAAAGCGAAAGAGTTGAGCCGTGAAAACAAGCACAGAGAAAAGAATAACATCTTATTTCGTAGTTGAGGAAAAAATTTTACGAGGTTGCATCCATCTTCTCTAGTTGCTTTTTCTTCCCATCATTTTTTCCACTTTCATATTACAACTTGTACCATCGACTATGTGTACCGTAATATAACCCGGATGGCAACGTTAAAAATGAGATTCGCATAAAATCACGATAAGAACCGGCCTTTAAGCAGGTCGCGTCTTGCAACGTTTTTTTTATTATTATTTAACATAATTTTTCTTTTTTTTGCTTTTTCCGACTAGCACGGTGCTGGACGAGGGTCGTCTCTCACAAAGTCCGGAGCGATTATCTTGTGCTCGGGCGAAGACAGATAGAGGGGGCCCGTGAGCCGTGTGGATTGTGGGTGGGTGGGGTTCTTTGGTTGGAAACGATCTTGCGGTGATTTTGCACCTTTAATATCCAGTTTAAATATTCATGAGGTGGATGTAGGCGTCACGAGGGTGGGGGATGAGAGTAAGGGTTAGGTTCGCACAGGCAAAGGCACGGAGAGAAAGAAAGGACGAGAGAGATGGAGTGAGGACGTCGCACTATGAGGATGGAAGCCACCGGGCGTTGAGATCCTTCTCCCGCGTTCAGGGTGGCTGTGAAGCACCGTGATCGAGGACGGCGACGCGACGGCGACGACCACGACGACGATGACGACGACGACGACGACGACCCGACACGTTCCAGTCGGTTTGAGGCTACGCGTGCGAGCGGGGCCAAGGTACGAGCAACGAGCAAAGTGACGCGGGGGAGGCGAGGGGTGGATTACTGGCGCCGTAGCACACCGAGGGGTGCCACGAGACGGCTGGCGTTAAATTTCACGTTGTCGAAGCGGCGCGTTTCTACAGTGCCAAGCCACTCTACCACTTCACATATTACGCCCACGCCTCTTCGTCCTCTCTGGCACAACCTTCCCCTCCTCACCCGCCACCTCTTCTTCGCTACTCCAGTTCACGCTTCCCGAGCGTGATTTTGTTCAGAATAAAGCCGGAATTTTCCGTTCTTTTTTTTTTTTATCTTTTCATTACATACCCCAAGCGCCATGTCTCTTTCGCGGCAAGGAAAAAAGAGGATCGTACATTTTTAGAAGCGTCGTTTCACAAGATTATCGTCCTTACGCAGCTCTTAGCCTTGCTACAGGATATATTTTTTTGTTTTTTTTTTTTTACCCCGAAGTCCCTCGACCCCGCCAGATACGAGAAGAACCACCTGCGACGATGCGTTTCCACGCACTGGATCAAAATCGCATTCCACGGGCTACATATGTATTCATGCTGTTTTAACCGAGACTCCTTGTCGAGGGTGGAAGGATATTGTTGTATAAACTGTGCTGGATTCGGAGATTCGGCTGAGGAATGGGTTTTGGCTTTAGGCAAAGTTTCCAGAGTCGACTATATAGATCTGCTATTACGAGTAGCATTAAAATTATAGTACATCTCGTTGCGCGTTTAAATGTGAACTGAACAGCTCGACTTTGGCACGATTTATAGAAATAACGGTGAGAAAAAAATGCCTGTCATTCTTCGGGATTGATTATTATCTATAACAATGTAGAAAAAAAAGTCGTAAAAACTTTATGGTTCGTATGTCCATCACGTTAATTATTACAGTTTCCATCGTGAACGGTATTGAAAAATTCGTATCCCGATCGATCAAATTTAATTCGTATAACTTTCGATGGTGATGTTCTGGACGTAAAAATAACTCGTTCGAACGAGCGACGTCAATGACCGCGAGATCATAAGTGAAAACTTTATTTTGGGTTATGAGCTAAAGCATTGTAACGACGGTAGTCGACGGAGGACAGTAGTCTTGGTGTATATGTATCAACAGTGTGTATAGCACCCGGAACATCCGACTGTGACCCCATAAATCACTATTAAATCTTGAAAGGGTCTGCTCTGCAGCATGTCAAGTAATCTATCAGGGCAGTCTACTCTCCTCCTCTTCACCGACTCTGCCGCTCTCCGTCTCTCTTTCTCTCTCTCTCTCTCTCTCTCTCTCTCTCTCTCTCTCTCTCTCTCTCTCTCTCTCTCTCTCTCTTTTTCCCCTCATATACATATATATGTAGATTTTTTCTCCGATATAACGCTAAAATGGCTGCTGCACGCTTGTGACACTAGCCGCCACGGAGAGTCCACTTGGAAACATGGTTTCCGATAACGGTGCGGGACAAATTAAAGAAAAAAAACCATAA
This sequence comes from Sussaba pulchella, assembly GCA_963971145.1. Taxonomy (NCBI): domain Eukaryota; kingdom Metazoa; phylum Arthropoda; class Insecta; order Hymenoptera; family Ichneumonidae; genus Sussaba; species Sussaba pulchella. The sequence goes on from OZ020166.1 coordinate 11,586,094, forward strand.
AAATCCGACGCATACTATATTTCTCTTCTCCATGGAAACGAATTGTTTTTATTATACAGCTAAATTCAAAAAAGATAATACGATGTAATCAATCGATCATGAATGTAAAAACAGCGAATAGGCAATAAGATTCATGCCATCGATGATTAAATTACACACACACACGAGCTTACATATATTTGTTGACACGTTCGATTGACGAGTGTTGAACTTTCGTTTCGCTCTTCCCATTAAAATGATGAAATTCAATGGCTAACGAGTTTTCGAACGAGCCGCATGGCCAACTTGGCCTGTTTGTTTTTTGTTCATCGAACAAGGGTCACACGACACCCAACGCAGAAGCGTGGAAAACGGGGGCTCTTGTCACGGAGGTTGGTACAGTAATGGATTATGTAATCCGTTGAAAGTGGTCGTGCTGGGACGTTGTATACGATGTGAAACTGTGGAAGCGAAAAAGTGTGGCGCACATAAGTACAGGGTGGGCTGGTTGGTCACGATCACTTCCGTCCCTGCGTCCTTCCTTCCGCAGGGCCAAGCTGCCAACACCGACGAGCTCCAGAAGCACAGCCGTCGCTTGGCAACCGCAACCCCGAAACATAACGGAGGCTCGAGGGAGGCTTAATGGATACATATTGATATCATTTGTACACTCCGCGATCTCTCTCTCTCTCTCTCTCTCTATCTCACTCTCTCTCTGTCTCTCTCACTCTCTCCCTTCTATCCCTCCTCCCTCTCGCACCATTCTCCTCGTCAACGAACACACGCCTCTATCCGCCCTTTTCTCATTCTCTCTACTCTCCCAACAACCCCACACGCAGACAAAAATATAGACTCGTAAAAACTGGACAAACTCCGATTCTTCGTCTTCCAACGAGGGTGACCCGATCGGTCTGTGGCTCAACCGTGTAGAAAAAACAACATTTCCACCGTCGGAACTAATACCGACGAGTTTTCCATCTTGTTGAATACAACACGCGCCCTGTTATATGATGTAGCCTAGGGCACACAACATTATTTTATCGATATCATACAAAAGCATATTGCATATAGAAACAGCCGTATTATTTAATGTATAATTATAATTTATGCCATATTTAACCTTGAATATTTTTCTACACATTTACGGAATTTTCATGGAAATTAATACATCGAACTTATCATCATCATTTCGAAGACAAAAAAGGAATCGTGAACAATATTTCCCAAGAGCCGCAGTCGAGTAAAAAAATTATCATTTTTCACGACAAACACATGTGATATACATGGAAAACATATTTTTTCGGAACTTCCCGAAATGCCATTCATTCCACTCGTGGTGCGTTATTTTTTTGCCAAATAAATTTTCCAGAATCGTCGAGTTTCCAAAGCCAACCACGCGAGTTTACATCTATCGCGATAAATACAGTACCGCAGGGTGGGGTAAAACACTGCATTCCCAACCGATTTTCCTTCATCGAGAACATAACGTCGGCATCAAACATTCCCGTAATAACCCGCGATTTCGCTTTTTCGACCAAGTGTACGTCTATGCGCGTCGGGCATAGCTCGGTATACCGTTCGTTCGTTCGTTTCGTTCGCGTTAACGCTCGAGAAGAAAATTCCAATTCCCCCGGCGCGCTGGCCGACTCACGGCTCGGCTGTACCATTCCTGCCCCCTTCGACCCTCCTCCCACACTCGTCGCGCTCCTCGCTCCGTCTATTTCTCCAGGTTCTTTCATCCCCCGATGTACGCTTGAGCGAACCCTCTCGCTACTACTGTGAATAATTGCTCGAAGGCGAGAGTCGATGGATAAAGGATTTCATGCGAATTGGAATTGCGAAATTGTTAGTCGGGCGTGCGGATCGACCGTTCGGCTAGCACAGCCGCGCTTTTCAAACGTGCGAGTGAGTGAGCTGTCCGATCTGCCAACGCGCGAGCTCGCGCAGAGAGCACGAGAGTTCGCTCGAGGATTATTCCCGCGATTGTCGGAACATTCTCTACCTCTTTCTTTCTGTCTCTCTCTCGACTGTTTCGCTTCTCGTTTCATCCCGAATATTCGCGCTCGTCTCGCAATTCTTCCCTTCTACGCTAACGCAACGAGCATTCCGACGTTCGAGTATAGAACATTTATACACACTTTGCCGAAGGCCAATCCAACCTTGGGCCAGTGTTTCGTGTTAACGAAGATATTATGTCTGAATTAATTAAATTTCTTTGATGTTGATGACTTAATTTATTCGTATAATCATTACAATTCCTTCACTCGAATGGCCAGTAGTGTTCGAATAATAATAATAATAGTAATTATTATTATTATTATTATTTATTATATAATAATAATAATAATAATAATAATAATAATAATAATAATAATAATAATAATAATAATAATAATAATAATAATAATAATAATAATAATAATAATAATAATAATAATAATAATAATAATAATAATAATAATAATAATAATAATAATAATAATAATAATAATAATAATAATAATAATATTAATAATAAAATGAATAATGATAATAATAATAATAATAATAATATATTGTGTGTGTACTGCCAGTAGCGGCCCCACGTCTTGTTGTGTCTAGAACACGTATGGTTACGTTATACATATATTCACGTTGACGTACATTGCATCGGGGGGGGGGGGGGGGTCCCGAATCGCATCGACCGATCCAAGATCGTGTTACAAACACGTGTTGCACTCTCTTTCCTTTTCACTTTGTCTCTCTCTTTGTCTCTCTCTCTCTCTCTCTCTCGCTCCATCTCAACTATTATCCTCGCGAAGCACCCCTCTTCGTCTTATCTCCGGGCACAAACTGGGGTGTCTCGTAGACTCCAGGCATCCCCTCAAAGTGTGCCACGCATCCCTGAATAGCGTCGTCTACGTTTGGCCCGGCTCTCCGGAACTATCGAGGGACTGGAAATTATTCCACAATGTAGTTGAATTACCGGCATACCTGATAGTTTCAATGTGCAATGCCAATCAACGGAACTGAGTGAGTTTCACTTGCACATTCATCTTAAATGATGCTCTCGATGTTCAGAAAACAATATCACGTGCATTCGAAATCAAACCGAAAAAAAACCATCGAATTGAGAGAAAAATCACTGATCGGAATAAATATTAAAATAAACATGAAATTATATTCAGACTTTTTAAAAGACGTTGTTTGACTCTGTTCAAAATATTTATTACACCAATACGCGAGAAATAAACTTATTGGGATAATATACGGAATGTATATAAATATATACATATGTCGTGGGTTCGGGGTTAACCGCGACGATAGTATATTTACCCAATAATTTTCGGTTGATTAACTCGGAGTTTTATCGAGTTGATTGCGCGGTTGTCGGGCTTGGACCTTTAATTATCCTCTTCGACGTTACATATACACAGACGATGCACATGGGTGCCAATAGTTTTGCGACCGTACATCCACATGCCTGTCTACGTGTGACGACGATTATCAAGCGAGTAGCAGTCCGGAATTTTTTTCTTTTCATTTCGACATTTATTCAATTCCACTTCTCTCTCAATATTTATCGAGCTCGCTTATTCAAAGGCTCAATAATCATACACAATCATATATACACACCCAATCATTCTCTTCCATGCCCAAGCATCCCATCGATATAAAAACTTGTATTTCAAATTCGTCAGGCTTGCAAATTCCGATCAAACGCCATTTTTCACTCACGATTATACCGATAACGCGATTGATTCAGTCATATATCGAATCGTGTATCCATCATCTCCGCTTTGGAGTAGAATTATTGAACGTGAAAAATCTTCCAAATCAATCAACTCCATGAATCCCATCAAGAGATGAATTCTCGAGAGAAATACGCGATAGTCAGGCTCTCGGTAGAAGCTATCCGATCGTCATTGTCGTGCCAGATCCCAGTGTTGTGTTGTACACACACACATGTATACATATATACATATTCTTACAACCCGATTCCGCGTGGCAGTTGTGGCAAACGAGAAATTCGCACAGGTGAACAATTATATCAATGGTAATTCAGTTTATTACAATGGCCAAGGATACGATGATAAATCACTCGGAGCGGTGGGATGGTTGCTGGGCGTTATGGCAGCCGGGGGCCCTTATCTCCACAACAATGTGCGACAGAACTATATTACTTCGTCGTCCGTATATATATACGTATATATGCGACTCACAATCAGTCGGGACTCTCAGCGCGGAATTGTGTGCGGTGGAAACGGGCGCGTTGTGTTAACCGACAACTCGGAGATTCGCGAACCGTGTACAACCGGCAGAAGCACAGCACCGTACGGCCACAATATGCGAAACCGGTTTGAGATTCTACGTACAGACCGAAACGTTGGTCCGACGTTGTGTATACCGATGGCTGATGGACCCGGGTAACCGAGAAGAGCGAGAACATCGAGAACCGAGAAACCCTGGTGAATATTCTCAACCAAATTCTCATCCGTATATTCCAACCGTGACGTACCCGATCATTTATCAAGCGCCCGTTGTTGAATTCGCGATACGGCGAGATCGGAAGAGAGGAATCGGGGCGGGGTGGTGGTTGGGGATGAGGGTGAGGGGTTTTGCTTCAGACGTTCGGATACAGACGGACGAGGACCTACGAATCACTCGGCACCGGGAAGTCTCGTGTTCTCAGTTGTTCGTTCATTACGCGTATAAGGTTCGAAGTTTGGAACGAAAGCTCGGACGTTATTTTTGGCAAAACCGTTGTTCGGAGTGCAAGGAGCGTTGAGGGCGGGTTACAATCGAGAATGCCGGTTTTTGGATTGTCGATCGTCTTCACTCGAAATCATTCGACTGATTAATTTTTTTTATGATCGTGGACTGGATGATGCTTGATGGGACTTCGGAAATTTCTACTTTTTACGTAGAGCTCGTGACAGGATTAATTTAGCTGGAATCACACAGCTTCTTTCTCAGAGTTATTGGCAGGGGAATATAGAATGAAAGATAATAAACCGAAAAAAACCGAGTCCGTATGTCCTTCAGTCATTTTTCAGACTCCTTAAAGCTCTCAGCACTGTCTGGCATTTCCACCGTCCATTTTTTTTTTCTTCTTTTTTTTCGTCGGACTGCTTTTCCATTATTATTTTTTTGTCGAAAACTAGAAATCACGCCCGGTTTCTGGCTGACATTCATAAAGCCCTTTCATTTCACCGGGCGTGTTACTTTACCATCTGACAAAAATACAGCCAGCCCTCGTCGAAACGTCCTCGTGCTTGATATCAGGTGCGAAAGAGGACTTTGAAAAATTGATTGCTATGGCTATATACGTAGCTTTCGATGCACGGAACCGGAGAAAAGCCACTCGGTGTAATTCTGCCCCTTCGGTCCCTCTCGTCGTTTTTTTGATCTTTTTTTCCTCGACTCGTCGATATCGAAGATTGCTAATGAGAACTCTACCTCTACTCGTGTATCATTATCGATCGCCGTAGGTATGCCCATCGGAAAAGAGTATGCAGACGAAAAGTACGGGGAAGGAAAAATAGCTGCTGTGAAACATTTTTTACAAGCTCTACTTTCAACTACAGGATCTCCCTGATCTCTGTTACGTATCGTCGGTGGTTCGATGAAACGGCTAGGCGCTTGGGGGATTGACGGCGCACCGTGTCATTGGCATACGCCCCATTTTTTTTTCGAAACGAGCTTTGGGAAATTTTTTTTTCAAGTTGAAAAATCGGAAGAAAGAAAAGCCAATATAAAAAGTTTGGTTTAACGATTCAACGACGAAAGAAAAGGTAAGGATGCTATCAGATGATTATAAGTGGAGACGGTTCTTCGATATTTATGTAAGATCCTCGAAATCTTGATTCGATATACATTTTTGAGTCAATTCTACTACAAACATAAATTACTCGCTGAGTGACAAATAAACACAACTCATTGTCGCTGAATTAAGACGACCGGTAATTACACATTCCCGAATTTTCCGCACAAGTACTGATCGTTATTTTTTGTCCATCATAATTTTTTCCTTCAACCTACAACTTTTTTTTTTGTGAATTTAACACGCAAATCGAAATATAGATTCAGAAAACATAATTCTACCTAGAATTTTATTATTCATCGTTGTACACCGTAGTCGTCACGCATACGAATCCATTTCGTTCGGTTTTCCGCGGTATTATGTAAATAACGCGCAACGTTCCATGAAACGCTCGCGAGAACAGGCGGTTCGTTAATAGCACCTACTGTGCGGTGAGGTACGGCAGAATTGTTGACAAAGTACAATGAAATCTTGTTAATTAGAACGAAGTGTATCGCGCCGCGAAACGCGAATTTATGGCGGATGAATGGATTGTTTTGTCGGTTGACGATTGAAGAGAGCACGCGGACCGAAAGCAACCGATGAAAACGCGTGGTATTGCGAGTGTGGTTTATAATTGATAGTCGAATGTGGTTTTGCGAGAATTTTCCAAAAACGTTAGATTCATTGTTGAATTTGATATTTTTGTGAAATCGGTTTGTAAAATACATTGCAAACCAATACGATTGACGTTGGCGTGTATGCTCGATATTCATATGGATATCGCTTTGTGCGAAATTTCGTTGCTGGCCGACCGAGCGAGAATCGAGAATCGTTGATGCGAGCTACGCTTTCGATTTGTACGGACTGCCGAGATTATTTACGGATTATCGGCGAATAATGCTTGTCAGTATATCGATCGTGTGTGCTTGTACGTGACGTATACATATATATTATATGTATACACCATCACTATAACGACACCATATACGTGTATACATATATGGTGTCGGTCCGCCGTATACGAGAATGTGATGTGCCCACGTGGGCAAATTCTTGGTCGTGGAATGCGAGCCGAACGTTCAAATGTGCCGTACGTGCATTGCCGGCTTGGACACCGGTTTCGAAGGGTCTGACTATTACGAGACGTTACTACTGTTCGGTTGTCCGATGCTTGCCGGTGGCTGGACTTGATCCGCAGCTGTACAACCGTATCCCACGGACCGAGGGGAGGATTGGCTCGATGCGATATTGCCTGTGATATGGTATGTTATACGTTCTACAATGGCGAAAATATTGTGCAAATAACGGGCGTGCATGTACACGCATATCTATGTATATTAGGGTAGTTTTTATTCGCCTCAGTTTCGAATTTTAATCACGCTCGGGTCTCAATCGATTGAATATGATTTTTTTGATAATGGCTTTCTGATTAATGCTTTCTAGTCCAACTCTTACTATGCGCTGATACGAGGTGAAGTTTCCTGTTTAAAATACATGCAATTTTTCTATCTTTCGGTAATTATATTGGCGAGGTGACTAATTATTCCTGAAAAAATCCAGTACGATATGGAATTGATATCTAACTCCATACCAATTGGTTGTGGGATGTAGGTGATTGCAGATTTCCCGTGTTCGATACATATTTTTGAGCTTCCATCCAACTTTTTTTTTCAATGCTCGCAAAAAAATGTGCAAACTCTTGTGGATCGTGCGTTTTTCGTATGGCCGCGTACTGCACTGAAAAGAGGAATAAATACCTTTGCGAAACGCCGCCCCGAACGTTGTCTATTTTTCCTGGAATGCCCACCGATGAAAGAACAAATACCGACGAATTAAAAATAAAATCCGTGGTAGTGGAATTTCAAAACCATTTATTTGCTACCCACTGACCTATGATTGAATTTCGAATATTCGCTGACGGCGTTCGAAAAATTGGAATTATTTCAAGCCAGGACTCACGCTATTGGTCGGTTTTGTAAAAGGATTGCATTTTTTTTGCAAAATAAATGCACGTACGTATTGATTGACGCAGTAAGTGGATTCAAAACAAAGCTAAATATACAACATAAAGCTCTAACTCGTGTAGCGCGCGCTCGGCAAAACACAAGATCTCTCTGACATCATACCAGCTTTTTTTCTATACCATCCTTTTCATCATCCTTCATTGAAGAACACCACGCAATCCGTTTCTAATTTTTTAGCGTCACGATCGCCGAGCCCTTTCATAAAAAAATAATAAAAAATGGTATAAATCATGATTCCATAGCACGATTTTTGTTCCTTCGCCGTTCCGGATTCTATGAATATATAATTACCGAGAATTACTACTCATTAATTTATCCACCCCGGTGTGACGGAAGAATTTGAAGAGAAGTCAAGAAAAGCGATGAGAAACGAAGGAACGAGGCAACTTGAAATAGTACCTACTCTGAAACGGCGTCGCAAAGACTTCGCGCAGTCTTTAGAAATGGAAGTATGAATATGGAATAGTCGAGTACTTCACGGCTTCTCAGCGCAAAGAACCTTGCATGGTTCAACGTTATTCCCAGTCAAATAATATTATAATCAGTGCTTCGAAACCATGATTGTGGGTCTTCCGCCAAAGTCAGAGCGTATCGAGAAAAATTAAAATGTTTAGCACAGTGTCAATCGGCCAGAATTTATGAATCATTGATCGTGGAAAAATTGCATATCTCTCTCTTTTACAACGATTCACCGCCGTACATTTTCCCGAACATTTTCACCGAAAGGTAGAAAAATTGCATGTATTTTGAGTGAAAAACTTTACTATTTAGGTTAAAATTGGGCTAGAACGTTCAAAACAAGAGTAAAATTTTTTTTGGAATTGATTTGCAAGCCGTCCTCATGAAAATTGGAACATGACTCAAATAATATCCACCCTAAGATATATATTGTATATACACCGTTACTACCTGATGGTCCGGTTCCTTGTATGTATCAGCGTACTCCGAGCGTGTGTTAACACTGCGTTCCCACATGCGAGACCTGATCACGCGTCTGAACCTTAACGATCCCTCCTACCGCCACTACCCACTGTTTACGGTTGCCAAATTGATTCCTCATTAGCGGCTCCCATCCGTTGATCGGCTGAGCCGGTTGTATACCGTGTCCTCAAATCCGCAGCTTACGATATAACTGCTAATGGTAGAAATATGTTTCGTGTATCTTCTGTGAGAGACAGAAAGTTTTATTCGGATCAGCATGTAACGCAATTATTTTCACGATAATGAATGTAAACTTGATGTCAATCTCGACCCCATGGAACATCATTGAAAGAGTTATTATTCTATACGAAAATTAATTAATTCAATTTCAAACAGTTCACAATTCAGCCGTGTAGGATCACAAATTTTTCATGCTGATTTTGAACTCATCGGTCTACTCAATATTTTGAAATAATATTCGTATTTCATTTCCATTTATTCGGTATTATCATTACTATTATTATTAATATTTTTGCAGTCGTGAATTTCTTCTATTTCTCCGATCAAATGCACAAATGTTATTTCGAACAAGCTTCCATAATTCATATATCTACAGTCCTATTTTATCAATTTCTGGTCCACGTTTAATTGCATTACAACACGATGTTTGTCAGCGAATCGGAAACGATTATAGAGATTATAGATTCGTTACTAATGGCTCCTCACCGAAAATTCGGCGATAATTCCCTTGTTACCGAATATTATTTGCGAAGCACGGTATCCCCGGGGTACACATATAAATATGCAAACCGTTGCACGGGATAATTTCGGATACGAATTTGTGAAACATTTCTGTGCGGGGTGCTCGTAGCACAGCTTACGGCAGGACGGATTAGCCCCGGCCCGGCCGGTAGTAACACACCGTTGCATAGCCGGGTTCGGCGAGTGTATCCTCTTGCTCTGTAGAAGGGGTCGTCACCGACGCTTGTTCCTATTAAATACTACCGTCTGACTGCCCGTCGACTCGGCCCAGCCAAGCACGATCGAGCCAATTCATCCTACACGAGGATTTACGGATTAAATTCAATGCGGTACTCCCGCTCGCTTCCATCCCCATTCCCTTTCCATCGTTTCAAAACGTACACATCACCCGTGCAAACTCACTTCTCTCGTACACCGAACAATTTCCACCACCCAGAATATCAATTTACAAACGGAATGTTTTTTTTTTTTGTTTTTTTTTTAATTCTCAAAAACCGTCGACGTCGAATGTTAAAAAAAGACGTACAAAAAAAAATGAAAAAAATTAATAAATGAAATAGTGCACATGAATATACAGATGTACCGACTCTGGTGCTTGAATATCGTTGCTCTTTATGTTTTATTTTTGTATTTTTATTAAACTAGACGTCATGAATACATTCGAGAGGTTTCGTTGGATGTTGAAACGACGGGAGATGCACGAATGAGGTGGTTGGTTTATCGAAAGTGCCACCACGCGTATTCGCCACAATGCTTCTCGCACAAACACTGCAATGCTTCCCCCGCTCCCACCAGTCGCGCCTCCAGAGTTGTCGTACCGTTGGAATAAAAACGAGGTCGGGAGATGTAACCCCGCGACAGTGGGGTAATGCCGCATGTACCGATGTACTATACTGGCTTGGCAGGCATTACCTTCTTCCCACGTAACTCACTTCTCCATACCCCATATACTTCTGTATATCTCTCGACATTCCGGAAGACCGTCGGCCGCGTTACGATATCCACCTTTTCTTATTGCCCTATAGCTCTTTTTTCTCGCCTATCTCGTCCACATCTCGTTCAACTTTATACCGAATTGCAACGAGTTTTTCACGCTCACCCACTCTTATCACGTACCCCACATTGAACGACACTTTGTTTTTTTTTTCTTTCTCCGCGACTGTTAAAATATATTGCGGGCCATTGCAACGATAATTTTATGCTTTGTTGCGATACGTTGTTTTTTCGTTCCGGCATTGCGGTGGAAACTCGATATTACCGATATTTTTTTGTAAATTTGTTTTTGAGAAAAAAAACTATTGTGGCGGTAAAATAAAAAAACAACAACACGCCTGGCGGGATCTTCATGAACATTTTTGAAGCTTCTGAATTGAATTAATGGCGAAGCAATAATGTGTAGGTAATGCAATTTTCGCTGTCGTAACAAGCTATGGCAGAAGTATTCATATTTTCATTTATTAATATCATAAACGAAAATACAACAACATATGAAGGCGAATATTTTTGAAGCTATTCTGTTAAATTAGTAATCAAGTAATAAACCAGTGTGAGAGCTGAATTATTTACCGTCTTAAAAAACTAGAGAAGAAGTACATCTCCATGATTTTATTAATCGATATCAGGAGGGAAAAAACATCCGAAGGCGTATTTGATGAGAATTCCCGAAATTTGTCAGTCGAATAAATACCAAAGAAACAAACCGATGTGAATTCTGAATTTTTTTTCCAATACATGAGTACGGCTGCAAAAATCTTCAACCTTCAAAATCGATTCGATGATCCATTTCGATGATCGCGTCCACTATACAGCTTCCGTCTCTTCAAATGGCTCGTGGCTTTAACCAATTAGAAACAGAACGAACGTAGTTTTCTTGCTGCGCGACGTGACGTTAAAACCGTACGGTAGAGTCGGAGAGTGTTTCTGATGGTTAAACGCCATACGGTGTTTGTTCCACGCACTCAAATCGACGTTACGTGCGCGAGTGCGACGGTCGAGAAAACTCGCTTTGCACGTGTGCTCCGCGAGCAACGTCTGCGTTTATCGCGTGCATAGACGTACGTGTGGTATGTGACGCCGGGGGTTGAGGGAAGGCGGAGGGTTGGGTCTGTTGGCGGTAAAGGGCGCGAGTGGTCCCGCAGAACGGAACGAAACTGCCGCTCAGCTTGCAACCGGGTGATCATAATCGGTCGCAATGTGCTCCTCCGCGCGCATCTCTCCCGTCGTTGAACGTAAAAGTCCATCCGAGTACCCGACCGTGGAAAGAGACCGGTGCGATCCGAAGTACACCGACACAGGCTCCGTCGTCGCATGTACGAAGTACCCCACACGGTTGATCCCCCGAACGGTGTCCATATCCGCACATAGGTGTGGTAGACGACGACTCCACGGTCCAGATCTCCATGTGCACGCCACATACCTGACATCAAGAAACACATGAACCCATAGTTGTGTGTGGGCGTATGTGTGGGTTATGCGCGCGTGAAAACGGGAAGCCAAGCTAACCCCATCCCACACATGTATACTACCCGTAAGTACACCAAGCGCGGGGATGTAATACGCCGGCTGGTGGTGTCACATGGCTACTCGGAAAGAAAGGAAAAATAAGAAAAGTGCCGGGGGTAGGTGAGGCAGAACGGAAAAACAGGAAGCTGAGGGAGGCCAGAGACCGAGAGAATCCCGAGTTCGCCGTCCAAGGAGCAAGAAACTCGGTGAGCATGGAGACAGATAGACGGAAAAAGGGAAGTGGAATGAAGAAAGACGGAAAGTGAGCAAAAGAGGTTGAGGGGTGGGACGGGTTAGCGGCAGGGGCGCAGATGGGAATTCCAGAAAGCAGAAAGAAAATGCCGCGGGGCATGCTCTTGCTTCTTCTACGTTGTTTTCCTTCGCTTACCTACGGTCTTCAACCCTCCCGCTCCCACCTCACTCGCCCTTTTTCCGTGCTCTTTATTCCACCAACGCGATCCCGCTCTTGTCATTCGCTATTTTTCTACTTTTCCTTCCTCGCTCGTTCGCGTTTCTCGCTTTGCATACATTTTTTCTACTTTCCACGTTTATACGTATCTGAATATTTATTTTTCCTCATTTTCCACGTTGCCGTTAAATTCTCCCGCTCTTTAGATCCCGCGGGGTCATACACAGACAGCTTCGCTGTGAATGATACAGCCGCGGGTCCAGCGAAGGGATATTCGCGAGTGTAAAAATGAACCAACGCAAAGGTTTGGGGATGGGGGAGAGCAACACGAGTGGAGCAGCGCTCGACTATGGCGAGGAATCTACAGAACATTGGCGACCCACCCGAGCGGCTTCTCCGCTGCCCAGCTATGTTGGCTTTGTTGCCTCGGTCGTCGTTGCGGTTGCTAATAAAGAAAAATAAAGAGGCACGCGCAGCGAGGACAGGTGGCAGCCTGTTATGGCAAAGCCGGATATTAGCTCGGTGTTGCGGCATTCTATGCGTTCCAGCTACACTATTGTAAAAATGTCGGCGTTTGTAACCACGAGGGAGAAATTTTTTTCACGTGAAAAAAAGAAGAAGAAAAAACGTACCGTACCTTGTGTCAGACCTCTAGTTGTCTACTCTATATCTAGCTCACACCAGCCTGACGTGAAAGTTGACACTGACGGCTTCGCCCCGGTTTATTCAATGTAGCCTGGTGAATATTCTACCGTCAAAAAATTACCCACGCACGTGAGATCGTTGCCATATTAAACATCGGCACAGGCTGTTCGTTATTTCCTTTTCATTGTTGTTGTTGTTGTTGTTTCGTTTTTGTTCAAACTGATCCGGTTGCGAGTATTATGCAACCGCGAAACTACATTGCCCGATATTTTTTTGTGTTTGCAGATCAAACATGAACTGGGCGTTGCTCTTCGCGTGTTTCGTGCTTCACCAGTCGTGCATACAAGCCGCGCCATCACCCGGTAAGTCCTTTACATTTTCCGATAGCTGAACCAGCACTGTGGTACATTGCAATAAGTAGATGTGCCAGCTAAGCGTATAGTCAGACGGGGCGCGGAGTCGACGAACGATGAGGGAAGTTTACTCTTTGCCGAGTAGGAGTGAGGGGGAGAGGAAGGGCGGTGGAGGACAAAACTTGTGGGTGAGGGGTGAATAAGTAAGGAGCTTTGGGGAAGCTTGTGTTCGCGGGGCCTGGCGCTTCGAGCACGCAGAAGCATCAGCCCCGACCGGGGCAGGCTTGGGGGTTGGTCGAGCGTGGAAGGTGAGCGCGGAGGAAAGCCGGTGTTCGTTCGGTTGTGGACCGGTAAGGTGCCCAACGGGGTTGGAAACTCGGCGGGGGTACGGTTGGGGAAGCGAAGCTTCGGAGGGCAGAGAAGACTTCGTCGTTAATACGGCCCGGTACAGAATGGGGTAGACCGCGGGTCCAGGCTTCGACGGTTACTTCGCCCTCCTTTACCTAATCCGTGTTTAACGGAGTGTGGATAGGCAAATTGAGCGTCCCCTGGTGCGCGGGAACTCGGGTATACCCCTCCTTTCCTCTACCCCGCGGTACCCCTCTTCGCTTCGGCAACTCTCTCATCCCTATTTCACCGGCACGACGAGATAAATCCACTTCCGGATCCCTCGCGATTATTCCTCACCGCGAAAACCGCGATAAAATAGCTCGAATCTAACGACCCGTTGGGAAATTTTATGATTTTCCAATGAAGAATTTTGATTTATCGGCGAGGAAGAAAATATGTTGAGATTGACTGAAAAATTATTATGGATATACGATGTTTCTTAAATTTATAAATTTGTTGATTTATTTTGATTGATTTTCATCTTTTCGAGAGTGCAGATGAATAGTTTATCGACATTTTTGTTGTAAACACTGAATCTATGATGAAATATACCAGAAATTATCACGACGTTATGGCGAAAGTGCAATAATCGTTGATAAAATTCGTAAAAATGGTGATACTACTCACACACGGAGTTCGGTTTTATTTCATTTCCCATTTTTTTTTTTACAGTTTTCATTTCTCCTTGATTCCTTTCACTGCGATTCTCGCTTCGGTTTCCTGCCAACGATGTTGAGGTAGGACACATATTTCTTCAGCCCTTCTCATCATGTTTCAACCGTCTCGACCCTTCCAAAGTATATAACAGCGACGCAAATTGAAATGGATCACCGGGACTACGTCGAAACGTCTGGCGGGCCAAAGTAACTGCGGCGTTGGTGCTTGCGCAGTAGCGTAATTAGGAAGCAAATGAAGGCAAACGAATGAAGAAAGAAGAGCGTTCCGGGTTATGGCCGGGGGACGTGAGGGGTAACACGGTGAACGTGAGAAAGAGGTATATAGCCAAATGGAGGAGGAATAGGAGTAGTAAGATAGGGCGGGGTTGGTGTTCAGACGCAAATTTCCAAGTGCACACATCGCTAACTAGGTTACGTAATACAATTAGCGCCTCCACTAATTTCTCAGCGTCGAATAGGCAACCCCGTGCTGGGATGGTAGTTCGCTATTAATGGGCAAATACAAAGCGTCGTCTATCTGGGACGCCTAGCCAACTCGCGCTAAGTGTGTGTGTGTGTGTGAGTGTGTGTGTGTGTTTGAGAGAGAGAGAGAGAGAGAGAGAGGATGAGAGAGACAGAGGCAAAGAGAGATAGAAGAAGAAGAGAGAGAGAGAGAGAGAGAGAGAGAGAGAGAGAGAGAGAGAGAGAGAGAGAGAGAGAGAGAGAGAGAGAGAGAGAGAACTTGAGCGTGAATGCGAGCGTAAATGTATCATATTCGCGAGTGTGGTTGTGCATTTCCGTTACGTATCGCGCCCTCTCGTTTCAGACCCGCTCACTACAGCACTCAACATATGTATATAACGTTAGTCCCGTACCGAGTACACTGAAGCGAGGAGCCATTCGAAATGCAACTGCGATTGTTCGCGCGATACCCCCCGTTGCCATGCTTTGCCCGGTATAAACCGTCGTTAATTGAAAATCAACGGAACGTTGTTCCTAAACTATACATATATATAACTATACATATATATGTGTGTATATATGTATATATTCACCGCATATAGCAACAAGAGAAGCGATCTCTTTGCTGTGGTAGGTTTGGCTTGGATCAATTGAAAATCCGAGGAAAGAGGTGGAACTGACCACGTTTATAGCCGTATTTGCCGTTTGGATATTTATCATACTCAAAGAGACGATACGTATATGTATGCTGGTCGACGTTCAGAGAGGGAGAGAGGTTGTTGCTTGGTTTTATTTTTCTTCACTTCAAACCTTTAGTCGTCGATGGTTCGTGATGCTCGTGACAAAAAGCATAGTAACTTGGAATATTTCATAAGCCCCGCGCGAGAGTTCGTTCGATCCGCAAGTTATGTTCGATGGGAGATATTTTTTCGGCGAATGGATTTTTTTATTTTTTAATAATTCAGATTTTTTTTAGTTTTTATTTATTTATTTTTTACGCGTAAGAGAGGATGAGAGTGGACAGAGAAATATTTGGTGCGACAGAGATTGGTGCGCGCGGCTGATACACGGAATGTATTCCAACCGGCGGCAGCGAAAAAAGAAAAAAAAAGAAAAAAATGATGCCCGCGTGTGTACGGACATATGGATTTTGCGAGTTTTATACAAGGATTTTAGAGGCGGTGCACTGAGCTTTTACGCGTTTCAACGGGATCGAACGAGGACCACGTCCCGGGGGCGAGGGAGGGGGGGTAAAACCGGAACCAGCAGATAGTAGCGAAGTACAACGCGCGTACATTTTGCCGTGTACGTGACGTATCAGCCCCGAAGTCCTTGCGTACACAGAGCTTAATTCGTTGAACACACAATACTCCGAGCAACGGTAGTCATGCTCTGTGTAACGTGTAGTCCACGTGTATTACCGTCGTATACATCTATGTACATTTCGTAAGTCGTAAGCCTATTTATTCGGAGCTATTTTCCAGCGCGGAATACACGAGTACACAGTTTGCTTAATATCCATGAGCGTTCGAATTCGAAATAACTGAACATTGTCAATGTGCATAACATATTCAACGAATGAAAGAAAAATAATTTTTTAATAAAATTTTTTAAAATATATATATTTTTTTCCAATTTTCAACAGCACATACGCGTACAGAAATAAGTAAAACATCCGTCGAATAATTTTTTTTTTTTTGTTTTTTGTTTGTTTTGCATACGTTATTCGTTTTCGGGAAGGAGCTTTCGCTTTGCTCGCTGTCCTTACGTATATAACCTGACGGACCCTACTAATTACCCGGTGCGTCCGCTCGTTTGCTTCAACTCTGATTAACTTTACTCGTGGCACTTTTTTAAAATTTTTTTTCCCACGTCTCGCTCAACTCATTTCGCTCGGGTTCGGACCTCTTTCACTCCGTTATCATCTCGCTCCCTCATACCGAACCACGCGCGCTTTCTCTGCAGATTTCTCATCGGCTGATGCGCTCAACGACTGGCTGTGCGAAATTTCTCCCGTTTAATTCCGTCGGAACCTCTTCCTCCTTCGCTCCGCGAACGATAGATCCGTTTACTTAGAACCTTTACCGTAATAACTTTAACCCTCGTCACTTCCATAAACGTCAATATTGAAACTCGCTAATCACTCGCTAACAAGAATAATTCTATTGAGAGGATATCGTCGGGATTCAATGCACCTGCATAACCGGACGCCGGGTTGAACCGTGAACCGGGCTCTTATGCAGATGCCATTCACGTCCGAAACTTTAATCAAAGACCCTCGAATTTACATCGAGGTTCATGGGGGAGTTAAATTGATCTGGCCCACATGTTTCCACGAGTTGGGTAAACACGTTCGCCCCTCGACGGCGAATAATATTCGCATCCGAGACCGAGCTTCTCCGCGGTGTGCAATGTTTATTCCGCAACGCTGCTCGTGATGAAATCTCGAAGTGTTGTCCGTTCGGAATTTCGTCAAATGTTGGTTTCCGACGGAATTTTCGATTGTTTTTTTT
>OZ020166.1:11603694-11783941 GCA_963971145.1 Sussaba pulchella
CGTGCAATGGCTTTGAAACGGACATTCATCGAAGGATCTTTGAACATTCTAATCAATTCGAAACGTGTGCCCGATCACGAAGAAAAGATTGCGGGGTTGTCGAAGACGTGTTCTTTGCAGAATCTTCGGGCGCCAAATCCTCGTTGACGACAAGTTCCCGACGATCTTGATGAAACTTTGCATCCCTTTGCCGTGGTCTACTTCGGTGACCGCAGTTCCGTTTGAAATTTCGCCGGAGCACGAAAGGCTCACGCTTCACCGAAGCCCTCTCAGACTCGAGGAAGTGTTGGAACACACTTCGTCGGGGTTCCGAGATTGTCCGGCGTTCCTTGCCGTGGTCTTGCTCGCGACACACATCACACAACTCCGACTCTGCGGGCTTTGGCCTTCCCCAACTGCTGTACCACGGAACAAAACACGAACGACGAAACAGAAACGATTCCACTCGCCAAACAAGCTAAACGTTCGTCGACGACTGTAGAATCTTCCCCCACAGAATTCACGCAGTTTCGAACAATGTTCCGGGACGTTCGTTCGGGCGAAGACAAATTCGAGAATGGAATTTCCGAGAATTTTAGTGGGCAAATGCACCCTCGGGTTGAATTCTTGCGTATGAGTTAACGTTGAGTCTGCTTACACTCGAGAGATTGGAAGTGAATCGAATGATCGATTACCGTGATTTTGGACCGATGTTTTTAACAAGTTCTGCGAGTTTGAAAATTGAAAAGAAATTCGTACGGAAAAATATTTTCGAACTTTGTGCAATGATTTTTCGCCAGAAATTAGTAAATGTGGTCATCATGATCAGTTGTTTCTAAATTATTTGAATAAATTGGATGATTATCGATAAAGAAACGGTGCAAACGTCGCGTACCTACACCTATATATGTTCATTGTATTGACTATTTTCAGGATTAATTAGTCGTCCCGCCAACGTAATTACCGGAAGGTAGATAAATTACATATATCTCGAATGGGAAGCTTTACCTGGCTAAGGACAACCATTACAATCGGACCAGGAAGTTCAAAATAAGCTTAACTTTGCTATTCTTTTTTAAATCGATTGGCAAGTACTCTAGCTATAGATGGAGACTATGCCATTTTTTTCTCTGACATTCCCCTTGCCAAGTAGGCAGATAAACACTCCAAACAAACAAACATGCACGATCGAAGCAGTCATCTAACAGCAAAATATCTGGAACTCAGGAAAAACCGGTTCCAACAATCGCGTCCCCGAACAGAGTCGACTGTAGATCGAATAAAATGTATCAAAATCCCAACACAAATCCGCCGTCCCTCTTTCCCCGGGATCGACCGAATACCCGTCGTCCGCCAATCCAATTCTTCGAAGAACAAAACTCGGTGACCTGAGTTTTCGGATTCGAGTTAATTGGGACGGAGAGATCCCGCGTCGAATGTGCGTTCCACCTCTGGTTACGCTCGGTCAAACAGGAAGAACGAAAACGAGCGAGAAAATATCTTCGACGAGTCCAACGACCATGGTTCCGGTCGTTTTTTTTTTTTTTTTTTTTTTTTTTTACGATAGCTCTCGTTGGGGAGATCCGGTCTTATCCGACAATCTACAACCCGCGAGGTACAGACTCGTGGATTACGAGAAGTGAGAAGGGTGGAAGCATAACCGACGGTAGGATGAACAACGGTGGAAGCAATAGCTGTGTGTAACAGACGAACTACACGAAAGGCACGAGCAGCAGCACCATCAGCAGCAGCAGCAGCAGCAGCAGCAGCAGCAGCAGCAGTGGGCACTGATGTTACCCCGTGTTCGCCGTGCGCCTTTATCGTACACTATACTTAAAGCCACCACGGCCCCAGGGGTTGTATCGCTTCCAATCTACCATAATACGTCGCACAGGGTCGTACCCCCCTCACCATCCTTCTGCCTGCCTCCCTCCCTCCCCTTCCGTCCCTTTTCACGAACGATGTTCTCGACATTGTAGTAATCCACTGGCTGTTTCGGGCTTAACGTGGAATACGAGCGTGTTCGTCGGTGGCGGTGGGTGCGTGCTCTCCGACAACTTACGCTGAAACTCGCCCGAGGATAAGACACGGAAGATATCAATCGGTCGGATCTTACCGCAACGCCCGGGACGCAACCCTCCATCGTCTTCGAATTAATTTTCACGTAAACTCGAAGCGCGATATAACGTCGGTTTCGAAATTCACGGACATGGATATAACTTCGTCGCGGATTTGCGAAAATTTTGTGCCACAGTTGTAATGCAAAGCGGATAGAAACCGAAAAATATTTTTTTACAGATGAGTTATGATGATTTCATCGTATTTACCGGATTTCTTTTACGAAATGTCATACAAAACGAGCTTTACCGAAGTTTTTTTTTATCATACCGCTTGTAAGCATTATTTCTATTCGGTTAAAATATTCTTATCCTAAATTACCGAACCAAATGTAGAATTGATTATTCGTTTTCATCTAAAATGATAGTACGATGGATTGATCAAGTTTACAGAATAATGTGATTGTCGACAATTCTACAGCCCCGACATTTTAATTGTAATTGAATACAAAATGTATGTAATTTCATTTTTTATTTTCTCTACGTAATATCATCATATCGTCGAATAGAATTTCTATTTTGCGTGAAATCAGACGAAGATAAAGATAACTTAGCTCGCCGAGTGGTCGCTTCGCCAATTGGACTTTGGTAACCATTCACGAATTGACTTTAAGCCCCGATAGCTTGCACCGTCGACCCGCATGGGACTTCAGGGTGATTACATAATTCACTCTCATCAGAGACCGAAATACCTCCGACCCCGGCCAAGGTTAGACGTAAACCGAAATAAGCCGAGAAATCGACGCGTCAAAAATGTTCATGACCCCGAAAAAAAACCCGTTGCAATTAACGAATACGAAAGTATTACCATCACAATCATAATCCGAGGTACGGTCGTCGACCACGAGGGTTGGACGCAGGACGGGCGTGTTAGTACGTTAGTAAGAAATATGCGAACTTAGCAAACACGTGAATATGCATAGAAATATACAGGTCTGTTCGTAGCACCGGCGCCCACACGCGTATACGTGTGCTGTACGGACAAATGTATGGTTATGTAAAACGCGGAGAATGCACTCGCGGTACAGGAGTATAATGGATGCATGCATTTGTACATGTCTGTTATGGTACTGGGTTTCAGGACTCGCCCAAACGAATGAGAGACTGGGTCAAGCTCCTCTCGCATTCAGCCACTCCGGGCTTCGCGTGCAGATATATACGAAACATAAATATGTATTGTGCTTCTCTCGCGAAGCTACCGGTATGCTCTCTGCTTTTCTCCGCATCCCGTTCCCGTCTCCGCATCCCTCGATTCACTTTCCTTCTCCGTCTACGGCTTTGTTTGCGTCTTCGTTGCATCCGATGTATACTTAATATGCGAACGGTTATCAACGCGCTTCCTCTCGGTGTGCGATATATATATATATGTATCTGCAGGGTTACATTGATCTCTCTATTATTTCGGGATTTATTGTGCATGATTTACATTGTATATTTGCATTATAAATATAGAAGCCCTAATTGCAGTTCTGGATTGCACGCGGTTTTGGAAAGTTTTGGTACGATAAATACAATTGACGGATGGGGTTGAAATTCGGTAGTGATATGAGGCTCTGTTGTATTTTACGGTGCTGATTTCACTAGACTACACGAATTCCGATTCTGCTGGCGAAGTAGAACCTGTTGTTTATTCTGATTCGACTGATTACCGACGAGATTGTTCGTTAAAAATTCTCGGGAATGTCTAAACAATGGAAGATTGGAAAAAGTAAAATTAAAATCCATGTGCACGTTGCATCAGATTGTCGTTGTTGGTTTGAAAACATTGGGGACGGTTGCTTGCTCATCCCGGTGCTTCATCTTGCGACAACTGCAATCTAGATGACCGGATTTCCGCTGGCATCCAACTCCAATGGGATTTGGTAGACAATCCCCCACGCCATGAAATGGCGCCAGAACCGTGAATTTGCAGAACCGGCGAGCGAAGGAAACACCAGGGGGGAGGCTAGATAGGGAGCCACATGGAGGTAGCTGAATGTGAATGGGAATATCGGAATCTGAAGAAACTTATGGGTTGCGATAGCCCGGCACTTGCACTGTTTATGGTGCAGTCTGTGTGTTTTCCGCATCGTCCTGAGAATGAGAAAATTTGCAAGTTCGTGATAGCGTTTGCATGCGTGAGAAGGCAACGATAGCCGGATAGAAGTGGCATCGTTGCTATGCCAACAAAAAAGTAAAAATAACAATCGATAGGGCTCCGCAAAAAAAAGTGAGTCCTGCTTTGTGATGTGCTTCGATGAATATTCAATTTTGGAATAAGTTCACAAAGCTTACTTAATTGACATGTGACGAGGGACTGAAAAAATTTGTTTGGACAGTAAATAGTATGACGCTGTTTTCCGCAAACTTTGGGGATAGAATCGATAGCTAAGAGATTTTACAGGAGTACGCATGGATTACTTTGAGATCCGTGGTCCACTTTCTCAGATTGTTCAATAAAAAACTCGCGTTCTTATTCTTCATCCTATATTTTAGTCACGCCGGCTCAAGCAATCCTATCGCAAATAATCCGAGGCTATCGCCGTGACCCTATGTCGTTATATTTTCGCGATTATGATAAGGATGTACGTAAATTTAACATTTATCACCAACAATATGGGTCTAAATCCGTGATAATGGGAATGGGGTCTTCCAGAACCAGTGGCCAGGAATAGGAAATGCGAGAGGGTATCGCAGACAACTACAGATACGGAAATATTATTATAACTGTTATTATTATCTTATGTAAAGTGGCGATCTCTTTGCTAGGTTTACGATGCGGTGTGAATATTTTGGTGTCGTGGTAAATGCCCAGAACAATGTGCCGGAGGCTGATGCAATGGTTCTACTGCACGCTTTTCAGCTATCGGGATATAAATAGTACAGTGGAAAATCAGATTAAAAGATCCAGTAGCCAGCAAAACAATTGCCACATAACAGCGAGGTTGATAAATTGTTAGTGCAGCGAGTGAACAGCGTTTACAGATTTTCTCAATTTCACAAAATACGTACATCAACTGATTACGGGACCGAATTTGCACTCGCGGTCAATGCAGACGGATGAATGTGAATAATTAAAAGTGTCTCGATGCTTAATTTCTTGACCTGACCTAATGAACTTTGCAGGTCTTAGTTCATTGCGGAGCTCAGCCTATTATAGAATGGCTCATTACGCTTTTATAACAATCAAAGGACTTCCATGATCCGTTATTGGAAAACTCCGAGAATTTGACATTTCTCGAAAATTCTCCACTAAGAGGTTTTATCGGTTAGTTTGTCACAGTTTCGATCTTATTTCTCGTCTGACCAACTTTGAATTCAAGATTCAAGAGGCGTAATAGGTCGAGAAAATTAATCCTCTAATAATATCGTCATTACTTTATTCCGCTCTAATTTGCCTTTCCGTCTCGCTCCGCCTTCGTTTTCTAGCAGACTCATCACGAGATTTAATTATTCAAACGACCTCGTGTCCTTTCCGGGGTTTTGTAAATCAGGCTCGAAATAACAGCCACGTCACCGATGCACTTGTCTGGACGAGGAAAACTTTATGGACAAAACCAGGCGGACCTCGGATATTCGGTTGAAATGTTTCGAGAGGATAGCGTAGATTTCCAGAGAAAAAGTATTTGGCGTGCGAGTGAAAGTGTGACAGGAGGCGAATGAGTGGAGAGTAGCTAGTGATCGCGTACCGTGCAGAAGTAATTTCGAGGCTGTCACATCGTTGTTTCTTCGCGCTTTCTCTTTCTTTCCCTTTAACCTCTCTTTCTTTCTCGTTCCTTCCCTCCACCGCTCCGGACTTCTCTCATGCTCCCTCTGCCAGCCTTAATAGCCTCGTATAATCCTTTGCCTTGTTCCCACGAACGCGACGTAAAAGCTTTCGAGCTTCAATGTCTCGGCTATAGAAAGGTACTGCCTCTCCGGTTCCTCTCCAATCCGTTGGTGCTTTCCTCATCGCCGGCTTGTCTCTAAAATGCCCGTTCCGGAAAAACATCGATTTCCACAGCCCGCACGGCCATCATCGCTGTACCGCATCGACCAAGTTTCACCGGTATTGGAGAGCTTCGTTCCCACCCCATCCCCGCCACCGCACGGAATCCCGATCGTCGTGTATTGTATGCTCGCCACCCCGATGCCCGACCAACCGTCCGGCTATATCGCACAACCGTGATTTTCACTCCGCTCCTCACTTTCCCCACTCATTTTCATTTAACCCAGTGCTATATATACAACGGTCATCCGATGTGTTCCCGTATATCCGGACCTCTGTACATACAGGCTTATGGACTCCGGTCCTATCGCTTTTCAACGCGATAACGCCACGCGTAGCTCCCTCGGTGCGCGCGACGTTGAGCTTTCCCCGGGTAAAGTATACGAGCTCGAGAATGAGGTCGTACTGTATAAACTTCGTCAACCCTGAGCAAATAGAATCCCCGGCTGTCTCTCTGGTCTTGGTTCTATCCAACCCGCGCGGCGTTCCCTTCCATATCTTTCGCCTTTATCCAACGGTGTTTCTCCCCGGGTGTACCCATGACTCGAGCCACGTCTCCATCTACCACTCCAGCCCTTTTGTACGTACCGACTATAGGTATTTCGCCTTATATATCAACGATGTCGCCTCATACCTAGCCGTTTCGCCGGCGGCCGGCGTTGGGGTGACCCCTCACTTTTCTTCAGTCCCGTCCGCCTGCCACCCCCACCCCTCACCCTCCTGGGAGACGTGTTCGAGTGCAAAACTTTGCGAGCGTGCTGCTACCCTCCCTCCCTTCAAGCTCCTTCGTCCTACCTCGTGCCGCCCTAAGCGGTGTACCTTAACTTTGGGTTCCGGGAAGCTGCAACACCAGGAGAGCAAGAGAGAGAGGAAGAGAGAGAATCGCTTCGGCTTTCTCCACTACGCGTATGACCGTGAGCCCGTGGATGAGTAACGAAAGTTTCCTCGCCTAGAGACTTGGCTGTCGGCTCCGGGGGTCCTGCACTTACACCATACCGAGCGTCTTGCCGGGTACCATCCCTACATCTGTGGGTGTAGTTGCGCATACATTTGACCGAACGATGTAGTATCTGTTGAGCACTGTGCCTAGATAAGTAAGGAATTACTCGAATGACTCGAAACTGAAGAGACAACAAGATATCCAACGATTCCGATAAACCGATAAATCGTACGCGAAACTCTATCGTGATGAAGATACTGTTGTGGATATTGCTGTAGATCGAAGTGTTTTCTTTTTGTGAAGATACAAAAATACAAACTCGTCGTGTAGATTCCATCGAAGAGCGAGTGGTAAGTTAGATATGGGTTGCGGAAATATCGGCGCATAGTCATGGCGATAGGAGGATCCGGGCTTGGACGTAAAATATACTATGGACATTGGAAACAGCAGTAAATTTTCGACTTTAGGATCGTCGAGTTCGTCCTAAAAAAATAATATGGATAGTGAAAGAGAACTTTATGGGGCTTCTCCTGCATCGCATGAGTTAACAAGGCTATAGAGTATATATTCGCGGCGTGACTTTTTTCTTCGTGAATTTTTTTTCGTTGGACGTTCTATTCATTATTTTTACTTCGGATTTTCGTTATTGTTTTCATTAGGGTAGAAATCTAGAATTTGCTAAGACCAAGGCACTTACGAGCTGGGATTGAACTGTGGAAACGTCAAATCGACCAGTATATCCCCAAACTATTTTATTTTCATTTTATTTTTGTTCTCCGTCCTACAACGAAGCTGGAAACAAAAGTTCTGAATTGCTATTCCTTCACTACAGTAGACGCTTTATGTTACTCCTTTGCTCACTGTCTTTGTTGCCTATCTGCTCGTTTTTTCCACCTCTTTTTATACTCGAACGGGTGAGTATAAGCGGAAGCGTCACGGAGATGGAAAAAAGCTCGTGAGTTAGCGGTGGTTCTTCGTCCGCCGGCACTGACACTGCCAGCTCAACCCTCGCGCGGATATTCCGTCTCCACGATCTTTTTATCTCACGGCAACCAAAAAGGACCGACATCCATTGTGCGCGAGATCATGCCTCGAGGAGTACTCCGACTGCTTCTGCTTCTCTTACACGTGTACCCAACCCGTGAGCCTTGGCTCGAGTTCCGTCCGAGCTTTTTTCCAATTCCCGCCAGCAGCATTCCAATGCTTCTCACCTGACATAGAATCCAAATATTCGCATCCACTAACTCCAAAGATTTTTCGTTTGTTTTTCATTTTCGTTGTTTCTCAAGTAAAATTCCACGATCGACGGAAATTCTCAGAATAATCAATATAATTTTGTTTCTTCGAAATCATCCGAAACAAAGAATTCTTATTTGTCATCTAAATTCACGCAAAATTTTTCGTTTCAACCATAGTCTCCGGCACGGACTCGAATCTCGCGTGTTATCAAATTTATGCAGTCGATACGCATGAAAATGAAGCGGCGGAAAAATACAAAACACGTATCCGGAATTCCTTCGAAATATATTCATGAAAAGCAAAGAAAAAAAAATTTATTCTTCGTGCATATAAAATTGAGGGAAAGAAATGGTTATTCTCGTTAAATGTTTAGAATCATGATTAGACATAGGGCATAGGTCAACCGAGTAATAACAAAATTGAGAGTCGAAGTGAGTTGAGATAATAAAAAATAAGAAAGAAAACTAGATATGGATACCCGCGAAGCGAAGGGTCTCGAGAAAAAGCTCCATGCACCGTGCTTACTAGACCGGATGGTTCGTTCTCGGTGAAGTTTAAAGCCCTCTGCACCGGAGCTGGGGATGCCTGATGCTGCGCTATCGCACGGATGGTGTACCTCTGCGACAGAGCACGATGGTATTTTCCACACAGTCAGGTTCCTCCGATGTTGCTGTGGCTAAAGTTCTCATCTCCCGGGATAAGTGGGTGTGGGTTTTCCCCTGTCCCCAGCTGCTGAGATAACATCCAATTTGCGCGCAAACCGCCGGATTTCGTACTCCAGCCAAACCCCCTCGCGATTCCAACGCTCGACATTCCCTTCGTCGCCGCTTCTCTCATCGTTTCCACCCTTTCCCGCCTTCCTCCCCGCTGGTGCGCCTTCTCCTTCCCCAGTGACACGACCCGCGAGTCGAGTCTATCCAACCGCGAAAAAATAGATATGGAATAATATACGTGCCACATCTATGCACACGCTTGTATGCAACACTTTTTCTTTGCACATCTAGGGAGTTTTTTTTTACATATTTTCGATCTCTCATCAGAGGAAAAAAATTTAACGAAAATTCTACTCGTCCGGGAATTGTTGGAATGGAAATTAGGTCAATGGATACACAAAAATTGTTTTATTTATTTTCTTGTTTTTGTATCCTAAAACAGATCTCGGAAAAACTGACAGTCGTTATGAGGGTTAGGCATTCAAGTGCGATTGAACAGGACGAATAATTGTGGTGAAGCATTTTTTTAAAATGTATACCAACTTTTATCAATATCATTCGAATTTTTTTACTTGTGACAAAAATTTGCATACACTTTTGATACATTTATTCCGGATATTTTCCATTAACGTCACCATTCGTATTCCCGTCTCGTTCAATATACATCCTTCGACGGCTTTCAACGTTTCAGCCGTAGGCGAGCACGCGCGACGAGCGATCACGCTCGAGCCACTTTGGAAAGAACGCTCGATTTGTATTGCCGTGCCGTCGTTGCTGTCGTCGTTATGTATTACGCGAACCATCAGCTGTCCTTCTCGTTAACCCCGGAGCGCCTTTAAATTTTTTTTTTTTCACGTTGCCATCCGGCATTTGGTTGTCGTATTCGTGTACACGGTGCGACGGGGCAAGGCACGACGTTGCAACCGCGAGCCGTACGGAAAATCGAGAACCGATGGAAAATTAGACGAACACACGCTTTCTCATGAATAATTGAACGAGAGTGCTCGATCTCGGATATCCGGGACGAGCAAGCGACCGAGTAAGCAAGAGATCCAACCAACGGACTATTGCACTATCTCTTCGTAGTTTGTGTCCTGATTGACGTATCGGTGACAATAGTTATCATTGTACTAATTATTTAAAGAAAAAAAATTTTAAACATACAGATTCGCAAATAAATTTCATAGGACCGAAGCCTGTTATTAGATCTTTCAATGTAATTGGACTCTACATTATTCCCATTATTTATTTTATGCAGCGAGATTCGCTCAAGTGAGACGATAATAAAGTTACCAGTAAACTAATTATTTGATGAAAAAAAAGACACATAGATTCGGAAAAAGATGCCATAGGAACGAAGTCCGTTTTTGGATTTTAAGTTTTATTGGATTTCATATTATTCTCACAATTTGTTTTATGCTGCGATATTCGGTAAAGTGAGACGACAATTCGAACCTCCGAGGTTGAAGCGATAGGTAGGTCAGGGAGAATGGATTATTGAAAAACGAATCTACGGGATATAAGATACTAAAATAGGTCGGACTGAGGCGATTATTGGTGGCAATGAAGTAAATTAACGGGTCTCGACGTGGAACTTCAGGTCAGAATAAATATCGCCGAAAGATACTCTCCTGAGGCTTGAATATTTGAAGTAAAACACTGACAATCGTCGATATATCTGTCTAGACGACCCTATATGCATCCGTTTAATTCAAGCAATAGTTCACATATATACTTAGCACGATACGACTTATCTAGATCGTCCCAATAAACAGTGTGTTAACGAATTATCGAAAAATCTCCAATCATTTTGTCCTTCGCAAGAATAAATACGACTACGCTTCCCATTATCAGCGACTGACCGTTCTTTCTCTCGTTTGTGAAATAAAAACGTCACTGCACCCTCAAAGTAATTATTGACATCTCGACTGCACCCTCAAAGTAATTATTGAAAACATTGTGGACAAAAAAAAACACGATCCAGTCATACGAAACAATTTTGTTATCGAAACAATGCAATGGGGTGTAATTTACTCTTGCAATTCCATCATCGTGTGTATCGCGTTGCCTGATAGACGATAATATGTCAACCGAGAAAATGATTAGGTCTCAAGAGAGATGGATGGATGGGAAGATACGAACTGCCCCACTCTTGACCCTATTAATAACGCACCCGTTAATATTTGCCGCATTGCAAACATAATTAAAGGCCCTCGTTAACGTGGGCAAACGATAAGAGCCCTTCGTACATCGAAACCGTGTCTCAACGTTGACGTGACCCAAACGTGAAACGAGAAGCGGGCGAGAGAGTACCGCATGGCTGTGCCAGGGGTTATGGCCAGTGCTTGGTCAGCCACCGCGGTTGAACGTCGTACGGGCGGCTTACTCGAAGACGCTCGGGCGTCCTCGACCCCCTCCCTCCCTCCCTCCCTCCTCCATCTCCACGGAAGATGTATACGCAACGATAATAGTGTTTGCAAGATGGCAACACGTTTATCCATCCTGGGTCGCTACCGGTAGACGTTGATTCTCATCGTTATCGACCACTTCGGTGAGACGAGAAAAATGCTTTCGAGAACTCTCCAAACATATACATTGTTATATGCTTTGTACCACATCGTCGCGCGGTATATAAAAGTACAAGCAGCACCATTTGTCTTTTCAGATAAATTTAGGATAACCTTCCAAGCTTTCCGTCGATGAAATAAAGTGTGCGGTGCATATATAGGAAGATTTTTATCAGTTGTATCTATATGGATATACATGCGTGTGTATGCATAAATTTATATATATGTATGAATACGGGTTCACCCTTAACGATTACATTCTAGCTTCGTGTGCAAACTCCGTAACGCTGTATATTAGAATTCGAATTCTAAATTCAACGTACGAACTCGGCTCGCGAGGATGGTATTATAAACTCGGGTCTCAGTAGCAACATAGATTGTCGGACGGGATCGTGTAACGAGTCGACCAACATAATCTCAAGCTTCGTGAATTCCGTAGAACGTTGCCGCGCACGTATACCCCAGGGGCCTTGCCGGCTGCACGGAGATAGAATACGATATTTCCGCGCATTTGAACGGGCCAACGCGAAACTTTCCACGGTTGCGTGCGATAGTTATGCAACGGATGGATTTACCGGTCTTATTTGTTTCGGTGCGACAAAATAGTCTCGGCAATCATTTGAATTTTTCATCGACTATATTAATTCTACGTTCATCTATTCGCATTGTTTCTTATTCTTCCGATATGAATGACAATTTTTTTTTCTAATGATACGGGCAAATATTTTCTTTGCTCAATCTCTGATTTTTTTATTTACAGCTACGACGAAAATTGAAGATTGTAATTTTTTACAAACCAAAAGTATGATGTACCACTCGGTGAGCCGGAGAGACAAGCACCGGATGCAACGTGCATCACATAGATCGTAATGTTGGGGCAAGAGAGTCGGGGCCGTTACGGGGTGGTTTAAAAATAATATCAGAAATAATAAGCTCAGAGCGTGGCAGCAGTGCTCATCGGTGTTTCGATATCAGCGTGTAACATGAATTCTTTGTGAATAATAAAGTTCGTACGTTTCGCACGAAACTCCCGAGTGGAATCTCTCCGTTCGTAGCGAAGAAGTCATTCGCCATACATGTATACATACGTATTCTTCACAAATTCGACAAATGTATTCGCTCGTTTCTCAATTTATAGATCACCTTCGGTACGATACACGTGAGAGAATATTCACTCGCAGAAGAAAACGTTGGGCACGAATTTCTTTATTCTCGACACTCTCGTGTCCTCACGGGAATTTCAATGACTCACAGACATCGCGAAGCCCCGACAGTGGATGATAACAACCGTTTCATGCCGTATTGAACGATACAGAGTTTACCGTGGCTGACGAAAGATCCGACCAGTTGAGAACCTCGTCGTCCTGAAGTATCCCGAAGCACGAGCCGGATGCGAGGAAGTCACGGGGGTCTCGAGTTCCAGACTCTACTAAATTGTTTTCCCGTCTGAAAATTATTCATAGCGCTCCGGGTCTCTCTCGCTATAGTATAATATTCCGACGAGTGTATATATACACCATCGGCCATGAGAAATCTTTGTTCCCCGTGATTTTCTACCGTCTCGTCGCATGCGAACTTCGAATATAACGAAGAATGGTTGCGCGCACGCTCGTGGTTAGCCAATTCTTCGGGTTTCTGTTTCAAGTTCTGTACTTTATCGATTTCACTTTTCACATTTATCGTCGAATCTATCGTTTTTTCTCGTTAATTTCTATCATTCGTGCGTCGGAGAAGAATCGTGATGAGAAAAATACAGAAGAATCTCTGACAAGCCCCCACGGAAATGTCTGAACTATTCTCTCCGTCGTGGTCTACGAAATATTTAAACGGGTTGGCCGGCGGTCTCTTCGTCTCCTCTGACATGCTGTGCGATTATACTCCAGCAACAGCAGCAGCAGCAGCAGCAGCAGCACTCGAGGCTTAGCAGTAACGTTTGAGGAATGCCTTGTCCGCACTTGATGTAGAGTTAATTCCGAACAGAACTATCGTCCAATCTGTTCTGTTCTCGAGTCTGACCGTTTACGGATGTTACTACTGAAACATTTGAAATTATTGCGAAATTTTCTTATTTCGTGGATCTTTCGGCCAAATGGTTAACGCATGATTGGTCCGGCCACTTATCGTGATCTCATTCCACCAAACGAGACGCGAAGAGATATCTTCCCATGTGATCTTAGAGCGAGTTATAGAAAAATCGGTAAGCCGGTTGTGGAGCTAGCGACCGATGAAGCCATTCGAGCCGACGTGGTTACAGATGTCCTATCACACCCGGCAATTACCACTTGGCTGATCACTTGGCAACATAGACATCTGTGGGAGACCGAGATTCTCCACGAATGCGTTTCACGCCTCTTCCTCAGGTGACTCACCCACCATCCAAAGCATCCGATTCTCTCTCTCTCTCTCTCTCTCTCTCTCTCTCTCTCTCTCTCTCTCTCTCTCTCTCTCTCTCTCTCTCTCTCTCTCTCTCTCTCTCTCTCTTTCTCGAACTCTGTTCTCAGCGCGTTCTGTTTGACTCTCTCGTGTTTGACTCTTTCCTCTGTGGCACACCATAAGTCAGTGGATCCTTGTCAGTCGAGCACGACGTCGACATCAAACGATCCTTATCGCTTTATCATCTCAAACCGAAAGAGGCCATCTCTCTTCTCCTCTTGACGAACAGTTTTCAAGCTGCCTTTGGATATGCCAAGCTTCTTGACGTCGTTCTCTTCGTTGCAGTCATCGAACTTTCACCTCTGCCCTTGCACTACCAACGATTATATGTGGGTTCAAAGGCTTTGGTCCAGATACCTGGCTTTGCGCTCCCCCCCCCCCTCCAATGGCTCCCGTGATCCTGACGATTTCCTCAAACAGCTGCCACATTTTCCGTTAAGGTCTTATCTGAGATTTTTTATTGAATTTTTCGCAGGAACGCGCTTTCAGTCTGCATCCCACTAACTCTGATTGTGGATATTGTTATGCATTAATTACTTAACATCCTCCGGTTGGAAGAATATGATAATCGTCAAACCGGGACGTAATTTATTCAGCCCCACGAAGCAATCATACTAGAAGCCGTGGCCCGAGATTCGTTGACAAATAAGTTATTTGCGAGCTTTCAATGAGACACGGAGACTGAATTTTATTACGGTTGTGTGTAGCAAAGAACGAGTAAAGACGGAGTAGACACGAAAGACGGACAAGAAGAAACGAATAAATACCGAGTGAAAGTAAAACAAAGACCGTGGGTAAATAGTCTGAGATAATATCTGAGCGAAAGTGAGGCTATCCGAAAGTTTCGCAATAAGAGGAAAAGGCTGGAACTAGAGAATGGGTGAGTAAAACGTGATGAAAAGAAAAAAACTACGACCAATGGTCAAACCACGGAGAGTGTAAAGCAAGATATTCAGGAAAGCGAATAAATGAGACGGACATGACGCCGACGTCGAGGAAGCCAAAAGGCAATGACATAGACGATACGAATTATCGAAAACCTCCGAACACAGATAATTGAAAATAAAATCTCTCGTTAAATTAAAATCGAAACTCGTCCTTCGGAAAATAAATCAATCGTCGTTAGTGTTGCTCTTTCAATAATGATTTAACCATAATGCTATAATGGTGAACTTATTTCTAAACTAGTTTCATTGTGACTTGATTACATCTCGAACTGTTCTTCGGATCTAAGGTTGCCATACATATCGTGGAATTATTTCTTTCGCTGACTATCGTTCTCGTATATATTTTCTCATCCGACTCTCATTCAATTACATTGTTTGTTCGACGATTTTCAAAGCTCGAAGTCCTTCTTTCTTCGATCCCATTCGAATAAGAGAATTGCACAAGGGAAGAAGGGCGGCACGGTAGCGGTTGAATCGTTTACTCTCATTCGTACCGTCCCGCTTTTGCTTCACGATAGTTGCAACAACCGGATCTTCAACTTCACACTTATCTCGATCGTTTTTCATGAAAGCAACTGCACAATGAAGGTACGAACCTGGGGGAAGGAGACACGGACACTCATCTTCGTGATCCAAGCCCGAGAAACTTTCATCACAACGAAAGTGTGAGGGAAAGAGTCCGGAATCCGAACACCAGCCCCGAAGCTGCCGTCTTCTGTGCTGCAGCACTTCGACTTCTTCTTATTTTATCCACTTCTCAACTCGTGTCATCTTCTTCCAATAGCTCTGAAGCGTTTGTGTCGCGGTGGTCCTTCGCTTACAAATGAGCGAGCACCGTGAAGCGGAAGGTGGGCGAAGTCGGAGGGAAAGCAGGCGCATAAACCTCGCTTGCGTTTGGAGGGTGGCGAGAGCCATCAGTCTACGGAGTTTCCGTGATGAGTTCACATTGCCGCAGCGATATATAACTTCCATACTTCGCTGGTCGAGCGAGTCGTTGCGCTCACTCGCGAATACATAAATGGAATGAATTTAATTTGGCCTCCAAAACTCGGGTATTGAAAAGATTCTAGATAACCGAAGGACCGCAATAAGGTTTGAAGGGCCCGTTTCGCAGATCGTTCCACTCAGAATCCACCTCGCTTCATCTCTTTTCCTCTCTCTCTTTTGTTTTCTCTCTCTCTCGCTCTCTCTGCCACGGCTTTTACCCTTTCATTTTCAGCATATTCAACTCTCCATTGCAAAAGCTTTTCACAACACTGAATAACCACACGCCACGAACCAAAACGAATAACGTTTCTCCCCTGCTCTTTTTGCCCTCAATACACACCTCGGTTACCATTGGTCCACCTCTTCAACCTTGTATTCTATATTTTGCACAGTACGTAAAGACCGGAACAAGAGACGCCCGGGCGCATGGAAAGCGCGAGGAGGCTACGGGATAACGCGATAACACGGTAACACCATTACTCCACCCGCAACTACCCCTCGACACCTAATGAATTTATTGCCCCTAACTTAAGTATCGTTAGTTACTAACTCTCGACGCGACCTTCTGCCTCTTTATGCTAATTTATCTCGCAGCTTCATCCCGGCTTTCACAGTCATTCGAGACTCGGAAACGCTCTCGGCTGCATCTCATTTGGCCCTTAGCTAAAGGACCGGAAAATTGCTAATCGTTCTCAACTTTGTACTCATGAATAGGTCATTGTGATTCCGTCTCTGAACTACGTATTTTTTCCTCATCTATAGTTTGGTAGTCAACGACCCAAGGGATTGCAATTTTCATGGAATTCCATAAAAATTCCATAATTATCTTTTTACAGAATGAGGGAACGATTCACCACACTCGTTACTTCACAAGCCTTGTCCTACACAATCATTGACCCACGTATATCAAGTGGGCAAATTACATTTCCATTATATCCTCACTTTACACATTACGGTTGTAACACGTCACTGTCAACGCAAATTCGTTTCGACGCCCGCGCTTTACCACACGAACCGATCATCCAAAATCATGTAACCGCACATCATGATCCACCGCGTATCTCATTCCACGCAGTTGTGCCGCAATGATTCTCGAGCGAGACGATGGAAATGAATCGCTCTCCGGGCACACGGTTTCTAGTGAGTTTTCCGTACGTGCGAAAACCATTAGTGTGTGGCACAGCGTGTGGAAAAACGATTGTGGAGAATCGAGAGGTTGTCGAATTTGCCCTTCTAGGTCAGACCTAACGACATGATGTATAAATAATAAAGACACGTTTAGTACCGTTTGACGGGAATAAAGTGTGTGTGTCTCGTGCTAATATGTGGTACGTACAATGTGTTCGTCACTGTAAAGGTACCAAAGTGCACTAAGTAAATCCGGCGGTTCGACTGCCAACCGGGATCGCGTTCAAGCCATGATAACTGCTGGTACCGCTGCTGGCTGACGTCGCCCCGGCCTCGGGGAGTCGAAACTTTTCCAAACCCTACCCCTCCGCTCCTCAAGCTCCATGGAGTATTATAAAGTTTGAGACCGATTTCTTTTCCTATTTTTCTTTGCGCCTGAAATTACGAGCTCCCCCGCTCTACCACCCCTTCCGCTGCTACCGTACCCCCCTGTTTTATCTCACTCCCTCAATCTTTTGCCCCAACTTTCCAGCAGCTGCTTGCCAACGCTCATCCGCGAGGAACCCCTTCGCTGGCAACCCTTCAGCTCGGCGCTGCCGCTGCTCGGACGTCCTCGGACGCGTCTCCGGGATTTCCCGAGAGTTTCAATTTGATCTTCCAGCCTGTCGGACGGGATTACCCTTTCGAGATAGTCACCGAATAATCCTCGGTCGATCATATGATTCGTACTTTTCAGTTGCTTGGATTTATGTTTTGCAAACATAATATGCTGGTTGCAATAATTCCACGAGATAATTGTTTTGTTTGGAAGACGTAGGAAGACTTTTGATTTTTTTCTCATTCAGTAAGGTCAAATTCAATTACCCAAGCTCATTCTTCTCATTCAAAATTAACACAGAGCATTCGTAATATCGAAATTCCAACAAGAAGTTGAAGCGAAAAGCTGCATCCTCGAATTTCCGTGTCAACCATCGTGAAACCATTGTCTTCAACCCTCAAATTTCGCTTCATGGTAGCTAAGAAAATAACGATAAAAAATCTGTAACAAAGTTCGAGACGAAAAAATGTAGCCGAAGAAAGGGGCATCCCAGCTGGTCTTGAAGTTGCTGTGTGGGAATTACTCGTGGAGGGGAATGAAAGAGACGTCTAGAGTGGGCGGTGAAGAACTGAACAAGGACGAAAGATGCGAGGATAAAAGTGAAACGAGAGAGCAATGAGGGAAGCGAAAGAAAAAGACGATAACGACGGAACGAAGGGAGAGAGTAAGAGGGAGAAAGTGAGTAGGGCTCGACCGCCGGCTCGGTTGTCTGCGGACTTGGAAATTGCGATCGCGAACCCTCTACTACCGCCGCTGCTGGTGCCTCACCGCGAAACGTGTCATCAACACGCCACAGCCAACGATATCCAATTAATTTGCCCTCGTGTTATAATTTAAAGCCGTGTAGCACAGTATACCGGCGGTGTGTAGGTATATATGTATATTTATAAATGTATATATATATACTGTTTAGCGGGTAGTGGAGGTGCGTGGATGCGGCGTGCCATGCATTATCATCTGGCCGAGGTAGCGGACAGCCGACGGTACACGCAATACCACCTCATCGTTCTCTCTTACCGCTCACAATTATTACCGGCAGACCTTACTTTACATTTTCACAATCCCTTTGGGGGAATTTCAGCCATGCACACAATGTATTTTCATACAGTAGAGACCCCCGTAACTTGGCATAATAAAGAATAAATTCAAATTCGCTCTGCGGGGGATGATTGAGCTTTCATGAACTTCGACAATTGTCATTGCAATGGGTCTACCACATTTTGATTAATATTTCTTTTCCGAAATCATCTGTAAAATACTATATTTTTTACCGTCACATAGGACCGTTTCAGACTGATGGTAGATTGTACGAAGCATTTTACGATATCGTTCATGAGATCGTGAAATCCCGGTTAGTCGACAGCGTGCCATCGATTGTCAACTTAATTGAAAAATTCACCCTTACGAATAAATTGAATTCGTGAGGGTTCATGTTATCTCAAAAACGTGCGAAGAATTTTTCAAATCTGATATCGCGAGCCTCGCTACATGTATAGGAACGGCAATTTGTACGACTACGAGACTTCGTTTGCCGTTGGATTATGATTGGATTCGGGCTTACGTGAATAGCATACATATATATATGCAATAACATTGTGACGCCCCAGCGAAGTAACGCGAGAATGTAGTTGATATTATATTACAGAGAAGCTACCGGCATAGCTCATCTCGTGAATGGTATATCTAGCGCGTATCTGCGTATTAGTGCACGGAGAGAATGGCTTCGAGGTCGTGGAAGTCTCCGTTGGCGTCGTCGTTAAGCCCAGCGGCGACGGAGATACGACGAGTCTGCGGATTGGACAAGAAAGGGCGGTTTGGATGCCAGCGGGTTCGAGAGAGACGAAGAAAGACTGAGCCTGTGGTAGCTAACCTGTACCAGCAACGGTGGCTTTCCACTTTGGTACAGCCCCCCCCCCCCCACCCACCCCTGGTTTAATTCGCTTAAGGCAAGTTCAGTGCCAGTTGGTACGCGAGCGACATTTATAATATTCACTTTGTGTCTGTGGGATTTGGAAGTTCTTGCATGGGCGACGAGCATAACCGAGGCAGGTGAAGACGAAAGACTGTCATCGTGCGGTTTGGTCACGCGAATGCGGAATCCCTCTCGGATTCTGAGGACGTCATTCCGATCCGGCTGTATGTAGGCTCTCAGTCACCAAATTTTCAACCTTCTTCACTGCGTATCAACGTCTGTAAATGGTTTCTATGGTGCATAGAAGTGGATAACTTGTGTATACCATATTTAGGTTGTACACAATATGCGAAACAAGCTAAACCAGTTTTTTTATTTAACCTTCATCTCTCAATAATTATATATATATCGGGCAAACCATGCCGCATCACCGGACTGAAACCCTTCTATCCCCCGATGTGGTCGATGATTTTTTTAGTATCTTTTGGACCCTACGACCTCAATAATTTTTTTTTTGGATCTTTTAGACCCCTCCTTCCCCTCCTCCCACTGCCATTTTTTCTATCAAGAGGTAACGATATATATATATATATTTGCGTTATTTCTCTTTGTCTCGTCCATTCGGCGCAGACTTTCTTTTAACATTATTACCCTTTTCCTTAATGCTGTTTTAACTAGCTGTCTGCTTTCACTTAACTTCCAGCTAGTCGACGGTTTGTTCCCCTATCCCAATTCATGACTATACTTATCGTAGTGAGACTCTCGACAAATGCTAACTCTGTTTGATACTGCACATGGAGCTTGTATCTTTTCTCCTTCTGTCGTACTCGATTTTCTGTACGAGACAGAAGAATCGTTCTTTAAAACGGGAACAGACAAAAATAAAAAAGTTCGCACGAAGAAAGTAAACCGGAGAAAGTCCCAAGTTGAATGGGCATTAATAGTCTTTCATTTGGCGGGTTTTTGTAGGTGATAACAGAATGAATGGGAACGAACGTGGTCGGCAAATCAAATCGGTCATTGGGGAATTTCCGGCTCGGGCAAAGTGGAAAAACTAATTATGTTATTCGCACTTTTTTTCGACCTCAAAGGCAGAGAATGGATCATTTCGAAACTCTGGGAAATCAGTATCGAGCTAATGGATGTTGTACAAAGTCGTGCTTTGTTTGCTTCATCGATGTTCTTTTTTTTATACATTCAGTCGAGTTCCATGATATAACTTTTTGAGGTCGTGGAAGGAAGTAATCAACGGTAAAAGTTGATTGAAGGGATTTGTTACGACCGTAGCCATCTATGAATCTCGTAGTACCGTAATTTGAGCTAGGGATACGGTGAGAATTTTCAATAAAATTAAATGAAATTGAAGGTCGTCGTTTCGATAAGATAACTGTCCCTTCGGCGTGCTTCTAGAGCGAGATGTAATTGAAAACTGTATCAAACTATCTCGTTGGTTAAAAACTACTCCGATAATTGTCTCCTCAAACCAGCACAATAATAATAATATTATTATTAATATTAATAATAATTACTAATTATTACTATCAACAACAATATTATTATTATTATATTATTACTATTATTATTATTAATAATAATAATATCAATATGGTATCCATTAACGTCTGAAGCCTGAATCTTTGGGGAATTCGAAAGATGATTCGATTTCCGAGACAACTACGGTATATCGACACAATATACCGTTGAATCGAAATCGCTTCTGCGTGACGTCGTCGTCTAGGCGATCGGATATATATATATGTATAAAATAAGCTTGCACACGCCTCGGAGTCTCGAATACGATAAGCCTGCTTGAGCTCGCGATGCGTGACGCGACGGATTTCGTTGCTTTTCCGAATAAGGTCCTAAATCGAAATCCTGGCAAACTTCACCGAAGCACGCTTTCCATTCGTTCCAGTCTCGTCTTTCCTTACGCGAACACTCGGTATTTTTCGTCCTCCCCGAAGCACAGCGGAAGGAGGCGTCGTCGTCGCGCGCCTGTCGGAGCAACGGAAAAGCTACAAGCTCAACTATACGGACCGCAGAAAAGTTCGATATATATACGAGTACGCGGGGTTTCAACACCGAGCCAAGCTCATCCCACAATGTTTGCACGTTTTACGATGTTTGTCCTCGCGCACCCGACGGACCGACCACACGCTGCCACTCCCTTTCTCAGCACGGAGCCCTTATTGTTATTTATAAGAGGAACGTGATGCCCCGAGACCGCCGGCTCATGGCAGTCGGGCGGCAAATGGTAATACAGGTATATGTGATACCGGCTCGAGCGAAATGGCAAATCCCTCCGGTCGATGGAAAATTCAATTAAAACGTCACATCGCCGCAATTCCGGACAAATTGGATTCACGAACGCAATATTTCGCTTCTTCCGCAGACTCTCTGACCATCGTATCGATTGGTGTCTGAGAAAGTGATTTTTTTGTTGTTTTCATCGTCTTTGATAATACGTAAATTGCGGAAATGTTGCCGGAATATTGCAAAGCTCGTTGAACTGCAATCTCATTGCGACTCGGTCATCACAAGAGAAATTCGATATTCATTTCTTGAGGTTTTTTTGCTTATTTCTATCGCATTGATTTTGTACGCCGTTAGTATATTGTATTTATTATGTTTACATTTTTTCTATCACGTTGATGACGCGTTTATCTTCATGTGTATCGTAGAAAATTACGAAAACGTTGGCAGACCGAGAGTCAGTCAGAACGCGGATGACGCTCGCGGTTTTCGCGTAATGGCAATGCGATGGAAGTTCGATCGAAGTAGCTCCAGAATAATCATGGAAAGATTACAAAAAATTGGGACCAAGAAAAAAAATATTATTTTCGAGATATGAAGTTTTTTGTATTTTTTTGCCTCAAATCATAAGAAAACATTTTTGATACTGAGGTCTCATAATTTTATCTATAAGTACGGGAAAATACCGATCCAAAACACTCGTGACAACATCAATTTAATTCCGAAATAAAGACTCACCACGCCTCGAAACTTCGAAAGTAGTAAAAATACCGATTACAGCATTATGATGAGGAGTAAACCTAGAAGCCTAACATTTGGAGTCCCCCACCATTTCGAGTCATACTTCAACTCCTTTCAATAACGAGGGAATAAAAAAACATCGGCTGAAAAATGGTTTCTGTTCGTATGGAATATCCCACATACAGTTGACTCAATGTATTGGGTGGATATACGTGGGTATGTGAGTTGGTTGGGTCGAGCATATAGAAACCATGAGAGTTGAATACGACAACGTCACGGGTCGACTTCGAAGAAGGGCATGTGTGCGAAGGTGGAAATGGAGTATTATAAACTCGAGTGACGGAGCCCCTTGCAGACGACGAAGCTGGAGAACGAAGGCCCGTTTCTCGGTGCACTCGCTTTCGTCGAAAA
The DNA here is from genome assembly GCA_963971145.1 of Sussaba pulchella. Lineage (NCBI taxonomy): Eukaryota > Metazoa > Arthropoda > Insecta > Hymenoptera > Ichneumonidae > Sussaba > Sussaba pulchella. Next base: position 11,626,627 of record OZ020166.1, read on the forward strand.
TACCCCTTAACACCGTCTCACACCCTGTAACCGTAAAACCCTCCGACTTCTCATCTCCTCATCGTTCCGCACCGACTGAACTTTATAACGAATCCCTCGCCGGCTCTTCGGGCCCTTGTGTCGCGTATATATGCATGTATGTACATTCGCGTTACGCTTACAACTTGTGAAAACCCCGAGTCACTGGTTCCGGAACCAACGTGCCCCGGGTGCGGGGAAAACGTTAATGACCGAAATTAAGTGGAATCGAAGTGGCTTCGCGTGGCTCGAAAATAAATTATTTTTTACCGAATGCGAAATTTCTTCGCAATGGATTTTGGAACTTAGTTCGTTATTTTGTACACAAGTTCATTGAACATTGGATATTTGTTGGCCTCAGAGATTACTCCGATTGTTTTTCTCATACTTCAGGCGTGTAAAGAGAAAAGTAATTAGATTTGGTATAGAGGACACTTTTCTGAGTAATTTCATATGTATTGTTTAAACTAGATATCACTTTTCGAAAAAACTTGGTGGATTCAAATTGTGAAATTTTATTTCAGTTTCTTTTTGGAAACCACTGAGACGCGGATTTTAGGAATTATCGAGCGCGTGAAGTCGCACGGAAAATATTTTAACAAGCCTGTAACGTGAAAAGCCCATAGCCCATTGCTTCCTCGTTATTTTTCACTTTTCACGAAACCCACTCGCATGGAAGAAATTCGTTGATTGACGTGAGTTTGGTGAAAAGAACATTGAAGAGAAAGAATAAACCAAAGCTTTTCGCATCGTTCATTACGAGAGTGATCCCGGAACTGACAGATATTCATCGTGTAAATTAAGAAAAAATACAATAAAATATTTTTTTGTTTTCAGTAGGGATTGTGTATTTTTTCTAAATCTTTGTTTTCATGAATTTTTTTGAGGATGTAAAAAAATGTCAATCGCACTTTTATCAATATTAATTGATTCAACAGTGTTCGAAGTATATTCGAGAATTTTTTCGACCCGATCGCACCGATCAACTCAAAATGGCGGACAGTCAAAGCAGGGTAATGATTAACAGCGATTTTTTTATTTCTTCAAAATTGTATTCCACGTTTGACGATAACTTTTTCGCTGGAAAATGTTGCCACGATCTACGTCCTGACGTAGATGGGTATCATCGAGGAGTAAAATATAAAAATATACTGACGGTGCCTGTGGGTACAATGTTACCAGCATGGATAGATTTATATATTACATATATATACGTCTTGGCGCGGGCTTGTTTTGCGGTGGGTTGAGAGTTCGATCTGTCGAAGCTTTGGCAGGATAGCACTGTAGAATGGGGTTTCAATGGCAGCTACGGAAATACACCGAGATATTGAAAATACCCAACGTTCCTCTTATAGAATTCGTTTTTCCACTTCTCATCTTCTTCCCACTCGTTCCGGCACACCGTATGTTTCTTCGTTTCATGTCTCGTATGGCACACACTGACGCGACGGTTGGAAAGACTCGCGTTTTATCTATCTTTCTTTTTCGTCTCGATGCACGCAGACTACCGACTCATACACGAGCGTTTTTGCGAACAATATAATATATCCCTTAGCGAAAAAAAACACGAAGGGGAAAAAGTGGGTAAATCTACGTCGAGTTATACGATGCCGCGTAGACCGCGCGATAAGCGACCAGCCGGTGTGTCCCATTGGTCCGAGGGCTTGACGGTGATGCCACTTTGATGTCTACAAAAACGGCCATTTGAGGTAAAAAGGGAGGGATGGAGAAAAAAATCAAAAAATTCGATAAAAAACCTAAGCCAAAGCAACTTTAAGAAAAACTTCATTTCTGAAATTTGCGAACAAATGACTTCCATACAATTGACCTACCGAATATTTTTATTGAAAATTCATAATTTAAATGCGTCAGTTTTTCCAGAACAAAAACAAAAAAAATTCTAAGGAAAGAACGCAGACGTTTTTAGAATATTCGAGAATGATTATTTGCTGATAAAATATTTTTGTTTAAGAGGAGTCGAGATGTTTTTTTGCAAAGATTCTTGGACAACAGTGAATTTCAAGAGTATCATTTTTATGGGTGACACGAGAACTCGCCGAAACCAAAACGCTGACGACTGTACGCCGGGCGATAAAACGCCAAACAAAATAGGTACATTGGGTTATTTAGGTTAGGTTTAGGTTATTTCGGTTATTTCTTTTTTTATACTCAATAGTAGTATTGAGAATGAATAACTTCATCATCATATCATATGCGTGGCATCTATCAAAGTTTATTTGTGTCTATTGGCGTTTTGTCGTCGGCGAATAGTCGCATCGGCGTTTTGCCACTCGGCGTTTTGTCGCTCGGCGTATAGTCGTCGGCGTTTTGGTTTCGGCGAGTTGTCATGGACCCATTTCTATGATCAATACGACGATGTTTCTCGAGATGTCTTATTTCTATCCATTTATCAAAAATATTCGAAGAAGCTTCGCCGCTCCATTTGCGCTTGAAGATCATCAAACCAGCGAGGGACACGCGAAAAACGAAAGTTTCGCATCGTCTGACGACCGTTCGAGCGGGGATGACAAAGACCATTGTGACACGCGGCATTGGACCGAAAAATCGAAAAAAAAAAAAACAAACAAACCAACCAAAAAAAAAATTAAAATAAGAAGATGTAACCACCTTAACTTTATCCGAACGAGTGGTTGGGTGTGGTTATCTGGGGTTGGTTATCTTTGCCCGCTGTGGCGCGGGCGGAGGGGTTGTTGGGGGTTGAGGGGGATGACAGCAGCATGCCAAGCTTGCACGTTGTATATATACCGTACACCGTATACCGTATTACCCCGTCCCGCGTCTCTCGGCCGCTTGTGTATTTAATTTCCGACGGAACGGATGGTATCGCCCGGGAAATGCTACTGCTGCTGTGGTTAAAGTAGTAGCGGGATGAGTTGAGGCCGGGGCGTAGAATCCGAGGTTCGGACGGTTCCCTGGAATTGTGTGGAAATGAAAGAGAGAGAGAGGAAAAGACGGAGAGGGGTAACTCACAATTGGTTTCACAATATACCGCGCTGTTCCCTTCGGCAATCCCAGCCTGTCTCACACCATCCGTCTTTACCGAACTCCTTTTGGCGCTGCTCCTCGGCCAGCTCCGACTACACATATTACGCCGACTTTCCTCCATCAATATACAATCGCGAGAAAAATCTCGTGGCCACCGTACAATTTTTTCGTTCGCTCGAAAAAAAATTACATTCATAGAAAATTGAAAAAAAATCTCAGCAACAACGGTAACGAAAATTTGCAAACCGTCTCGACGGAATTTCGTTACCGTCGATGGTGATATCGATGAAAATAGCTCAGCATATTTTTAAAAATTTCACGAATTCAGATTGAAACGAAGGCCCGATAAGAAAATGATCCATAAAATGATTTCCTCGAATGTTTCGTACATGCTTGATGGGTGGCTCATTTTTCGAAGCGCCGGGTTCAACGTGATTCTCCACTTCGTATGATACAGCTCCCGACGTACGAGCTCGTTTGTCGAACATCCGGTTAAATAGTCAAAGTTTTGCAATAATCGAGAGTGCACCGAGCCCGGTTTCGTATGTAATTGCTCAAAAGAAAAGTTAATATGGCGCGGGCTGGTGGAACGAGAGTTAACCAGTGAGAATCTGTTATTGACGCGAACCGAGAATCGTTGAGCCTCACTCGTCGCTTCCGGGCTTTATTCTTATTATTTTATTCACGGATATCCCCTTCTCATTAGATTTTTTGTTTTTTTTTTTTGGTTTCTTTTTGTTTTTCCCCGGAGCGGTTTACTGCTCGCAACGAGCATTTTCTCTGTTTAATTAAATCCACTTTACAGCAGGGGGTGCGGTAGCTTTTTTTTTCATCGTGCCGGGGGCTCGCTGCGAAGAGGAATTGAAATACATATATATTTCTTTTTTCATTAGCGTTGTTCTTGCCTTTTTTGGTTCTTATTCGACCTCCCCGCTCGTGCTGTACGCGTGTTCTAGCTGCTGGGAAACGACGAGTCGTGATGAGATCGAGCGTATATGCAGACCTGGCGATCGAAAAAACGATATTATATCTGTTAAAAAAACTTGTTAGTGTTTTTTTAAATTTCATTTGAGTTGTTCGAAACAAATGTGGCTGAATTTTTTCGTCGAATTCATCAGACACGACTGACATGGCTCACCATAACTACGGCAGAAGCCAGACTTTCGTATACCTTCGAATGTAGCATTGCGAATCAATTCACCTGGCTCTTCCAGAACGATAAGATCTTTTTCGCAAGAGCCAGCGGGAAAAGTACTTCATCATATTTAACTGAGATAGCCAATCGTTCCTGTCACTGTTCCGTGATAGATGATTTTAATCAAGTTATTCCGTGTCTGGGCAAAAGACGAATGCATTTTCTCATACCATTCGGGGTTATAAGCCGAAGTATGAGTCTGCGGAAACGAGCTTCGAGCCCTTCTGTTAAGGTTTCATCGCAGTGGAATATTGAAACGAGAGAGAATATCGTATTTCGATTCTAACGCCCAACGAGTTTTCCTCGGACTTTATCCTATTCGTGAAATCACTTTTGTTATTTACCAATTTTTTTCTTCTTTTAATGTTGACGTCTTCGCTGAATTACTCTTCGCTCCAGTGGAAAATCTCGACGTCGGGGATTCCTTCCCTGCTCATCATTTCAATACAATTATGAGATGAAATAGTCGTCATTTTTATGGGAACGTCCTGTACGTCATTTTGATTGACCTTCAACAGTGGAACACGAAATTTTCCTCTTTCGTTCGATCGTTTTGCAGAGTTGTAATAAGATTCATTGAAACAAATATATTCTTGCAATAAGTAATGTACATTATTTTATGATCTCCAGATTATCAAAGATGTATTAGGAGACAAAAATAAGACAATAATAACAATAATATAATGTAATACGTATGTATGTCTACGTGTGTGTGTGTGTGTGTACATGTGTATGTATGTGCATAATGTGATGTGTGTGTTTATTATTTGTAATAGGAGACAATTTTTGAAATTGTCTATCATCAGTTAACAGCGGCTTCCTCTTAACCGAAAGTATCCAGTCACCAGTGACTGCCACGGCCTTTAACGAGTTAATTGATTTCATTCGATTTTTTTAAAATAGTAGCACTCTGTAATATCGATCAATTCAAGAATCACGTTGAAGCGAGAATTATATGGGTTCCTCTGCGTTCGACCATAAATTGCGTGTGCTTTGGTTGCGGCCAATCAGAGCCCTGTAGCGGGGGGAGGGGGGGGGGGGGGAGGCGTACCAAATGCGATACTTGTTTCCCGGCGTACACCGAAAGTGGGGAAAATTCGATTTATTCGAACGGAGAGGAGACGCACGTTAATCCGCCTTTACTTCTAAGCCGATTCATCCCTACCCTCCGACGATCTTTACGACTAACGTGTCGTATGCCTTCTCGTGCTCGCCTTTCTTCCACGATTTCCGAACGTCCCGTGCCAACCCCCTGTCCCACCAACCCTTCGCTCTGTTCACGTCTGTCTCTACGTTTCGCGCAAAGTCCCTTTAGCTCTCGCGCTTGCGAGCTGAGATATACGTGCGATCGTAAAATCCCCCAGATAAATGTTTCGCGGTAGAACCGAGCTTCACGTGCTTAGACAAAGTGGTTTTACGACCTCCGGAAAAATGTCACTATTCTCGAAACTATTCACCCACATTCACTGTACCTCACCGTACGTGCTGGCCGTTGATTGGTCTTCTGACAACCATTGAAATATATTTCTCCACACATTTTTGACGTTTGAACTTTTTGAAGAGAAAGAAAGATTTACCAGGAATTGTCGTGTGGTAAATGAATTTTTGTCGGGTCGCGGGAGATGTAAGATAAAGTCGACGGGTGGAGTTTTGAGATAATTGTTTTCTTATGTAACTTCATCCTTCCAGCTCCGGGAGCATCCTTTTCGAAACTCTATACTTATCAGAACTTTCGTGCAACCGATGATTAAGTAATTGCATTTTTAATAATGGCTTAAAAAACAGAAAGAAGCCTCCGGTAGGATGAACTTTGGACATACTTCCGATTCAACGTCATTCAAACTGGAAAGCTCGCTCAAGTCAGCTTTTGGCCGAATATTACGGAAGACCATGGAACAACGTAATTTAGATTCATCCCCCATCAGATGTATGACTTTTCACGAACACATTTGAACTTACTCCTATTTCCACAAGTTAACATCTGATATATTCATTCATTGACTTCAATCAAATTTGTGATCCAAGTAAGCTGTTGAAAAAATAAGAAGATCAAAAGCATATCGAGGCAAAAACGTAAAAATCCAATTCCTTTCTCAATCCACAAATTTCATTTACCTCTGCGTTGTACAAAACCGGGAATAGTCCAAATTCTTCATCCGATCCGAGATCTAACCGTCTTGGATAAATCACTTACCTATACATCCACCGGGTTTGCCCATCGGGTTAACCGTATTTCCGATTTCCCTTCGAAGTTCCATTCGAATATGCAGAATACACGGATTCGCGAGGCAACGAAAAGCAGTAAAACTCTGTGTACCGTCTGTTGATAACTCTGCTAGACGTTCTTATTAAATGCAAAACGCTCGGGGGTGGGGGTTAGGGGCAAACAATGCTCACTCGCGACGTTTTCTCGTTGTAATTCCTCGTCCAGGCGGACTTATACCTCTCTTACCCCCGGGGGGTTGCTCATCTTACCGTGCAATCGCAAACCATCCCTCTCCCCCTCCCCCACCCGCTGTTTTCTCCCATCGCGTTGATAATCCGTTCTCGCGCTAAGAAGATTCTCTCAATTTTTACAACCTTGTCGGAACTCGCCATCCAACGCATTCGAAATATTCATGGAATCCTCGAGTAATTCCTCCGCCAAGAGGTTTCTCCTTGCTCTTCTTCCGCTCGTCCTTGTTCAGCCGTGTTGTCGGCTGAAAGCTTTTCGCAAACCGGGGAGTCCTCTGAGACTAACGTTTCCGAAGCAAACGCAGTTACTACCACTGGCATCCATACCCACCCGCGTGTAGTACAATATGCCGGGCTTATCGAGTTGAAATCTGTGCTGCAGGGTAATATCGGTAGATGCAGCGATATCCGGGGCGAAACCGGATGTTCAAGCGTACATGGATTGAGGATGTTAGCACGTGTGTTAATATATGGGGTATAAACAAATTTACAAAAAATTATTATACGATATTATAATGCGAAACTCTCTCGGTCACGGAAGTTCTCGATAAATATGTTTGCTATTGATGTTTTTGTAATCCACTCGAAAATCCAGTTCGAAAGATTATTTATAACTTAAGGTCGTAAGTGGAGGGGACTCTGAAGCCTGAAACTTCGGGGACTTTGGATGACTCCAGACAAAGTGATGTCCTTTATACGTGATCACTAATTGCCATGATTATCTACCGAGCCCCTTGCCAGTCAACCATCACTCAATCGTGGTATTTTTATATCTTTCTAAATGCTTTAAAATGTTCTCCCACCTTTACATTTGTCCTTCCGTTTCATACGCTCTGCAAATTTTCTTCTCTTGCAGTACAGTAGTACTGGCAAAAGATATCTATTGACAATATAATACATTTTATCCTTCTTCCTGATATTGCCATTATTTTATCTTTTCCGTATCTTTTATATCGGAAAAATGCCATCGACCGGAGTCTTTCAATATTTTTGCGATGATTTTTTTTTCCAAAAATGCAAATATCATCGTGAGACATAAATCGCTACAATAATAATGATCTCGTGTGTTTCAGGCTGCAAATTTCCCGCACAGTGGAGTGGCAGCTGGTTTCAATCGGGAGTTTCGGGGATGATCGTCGTGAACGAGACGAATATCTCGAACAAGGGACAATGCGTACAGTCCAACGGCGAGAAATTCCTCATCCGAGAACTGTGAGTTCCAAGCATATTTTCACGTACAAAGTTACACACCGGAACAACCTCCCTCGCTCGATACAGAATCAAACACCGAGAAAGGAAACTATATATATATATATATATATATATATATATATATACGGTTATACATTTTTTTCGTTTTTTCCCACCCCAAATTCCAGCCCGACGGGTCTTCCATTTTTATCCGGCTATCACTCGATCTCTCGGGCTGTTTTATCACGTTAACTCGTCGCCGCTCCCTCGTTATTGCAAGAGAGGTGAGCACTGGCCCGAAGCTTTTATTAATTAACTGTCGATCGTGGGATTCGATCGACATGGCCACGCGGACGATTCGGGTCGTACCGTCCGCCACGGTGGGAACACATGGCCTGCCGGACCGGCCGTTCGGTTACCCTTGTCGGCCCTCCGGGTTTTTCGCGTGCGCTATATCAAATTAAAGTAAAAACTTTCATTCGCTTCTGTTTTTTTCTTTTTCGTCGTTACTCGTTTTTTGTTTGAGGAGAAAAATGATGATGTTCTACAGCTGCGCCTGTTGCAGCATCATTGTCGATATAATCAAATTTCTATCATCGACATCGTCGAACTTCGGTATTTTCGGACTCGACGGTTTACGCGAGCGCGGTCGAAAATTGAGGACATTGTTTTTTCCGCGATGTTCATCAGAACCTGTCGCTGGCTATTCGAATACGCGTCATAGCACATCGGGCTTTGATGCGTTACAGAATCTTTCGTAAGCGCAGCAGGAGAGAAAAAGTGAGTAAACGGGATGGAGGAGAAAAATGAGGGAGAGAGAGAGCAAACGTGGCCGAAGTAGTAATAATAATTTGGTTTTTGTTTTCTTATTGTGGTTTGACGTCCGAAAAAAACTTGTATGCACATAAAAATGTTCGAAAGTGGATATTTTGAATTTATAAAAATGTGGGTGTATCGCCATGAGCGAGATTTTTTTTATCCCACATAAATCTTGAAAAACGAGTGCATCTGATGAAATGTGAGGTTATCAGAAAGGTTCAGGTTTTGTAGCCGCTGTTCAGATTTTGTTCAATACCATGAAAATAATTTTGATGCCCCTCCCTCCTCCCTTTCGTCCTCTCTCACACCTCTGGAGGTATAAAAAAACAGTCGGAGTAAAGAGAGAAAATGAGGGAAAATCGCCGCGATGACACCCGGTTTCAACATCCGGTTTGTCTCATAATTGTTTTTGCGGCGTGGTACACAGTCGCATATTTGTCGTTCGCCTCGTGGTCGTTGTCTCGAGATGCTTTGGTCCAACGCGACAAGCGCCATGTCTCCTGGAAATGTCGAATGAATCATTATTGTTCGGCTGGTATGGAAGCGGCGGGGAATGAGCTTACCATCCGCACTCCCGAACAAACCGTGGGATTGCGTTTCGTATTCTCGAGACACGCACAAAGGTAGTTGGAACGTCATGGCCGCGTTGCAGAGAAGAGCGGAGATGGAAAACCGTTGCAAGCATATACAGATATTCATGAAGAAAGAGCGGAAGTTGGGGAAGCGAGAGAGGGTTGAGGAGGTTGAAAGAGAGAGGAAGGGAGATGCGAAGAGAGTGAGAGTGTGGGGGGAGGGCGTAGCAGAGCAGAGGGCAAATGCGAAGCTTTTGTTACGTTGGTATGCGCTATATACACGTATAGATGTATAGATGTATAGTAAAACAGAAGCCTTGGACGCGAGTGTAGCTGGGGATCTCGGTAGAATCTAAATCCGCGTGGATTCGTAATCCACGGATTACACCGCGCGCTGATCCAATTTCGGACGAGCTTTCGGTGCTATGCGAGAACGTCTGTTTTTGTTGGCCTCCCCTTCCCTCGCCCCATCTCCCGGGGGCCTCGGCAGCCCGAAGGGATGGATGGAACGGTGGCGAGGGGGCGCGGAGAAAAAGGAGGGAAACCAAGGACTGCGGAGTTCCTCGAGCTTGCTCACATTATGTCCATGATCTCTGGCACATTTTCCAAGATTCAACGCTGCGATTAATTTTCCGTTTTGAATCAACGTTGAATCAACGCTGTTTGTTGTTGCAACGAAACACGAAGCTTCGTTGTTATTATTATTTTTGTTATCTTCAAAATTTACTTTTTCGATCATTTAGGTCATTTTATTATTGCTATTACAGTTATTTTTTTCTAATTGTATGGATTAGTTTGGAATAATCGTTCATCGATAATTTTTTATTTTTCTATTTTGATGTTTTTTTATTGTTTAACAAGGTGGAAAAACAATGTGTGAATATTAAGCGTGTCAGCAGAGTCTATGATATTCGAATCTCGATGTATATTATTGTGTAAAATGAATTCATGGTTTTCATTCGTTCGGTGACGTTGGTAGGGATAATCAAGTTCGCTGAAACTATAAAAGCTGGTTAGAGACGATGAGCGAAATGTCCACAGTTGAAGTTGGTTTGGAAAATCTGCGAGTTCGTTTCGTGGTAACAGTTTTCACGAAATGAAATGAGAACTTCCACAGTCGCCTTGACAGTTACCTTTGAAATCGCGCAAGATGCGATGGCCGGAAGTTGAAATAATGTTTGCGCTCAGTTGTAATGGACGGAACTGCGGTACGATTTATTTGCAGAAATTGAAAAAAATGTCTGTCTTCCATAAAAAGGCAACATTTCTCGGGCAATGTTAAACTTATGAATTCAAATCGATGAATAACATGAGTGCATCTTGCAATACATTTTAATGAATCATATTGGTGGTCAATTATCATTTCGCGTTTTACGTTGAATAACAAAATTTTCAATCGCCTTTCTCAGGCTTTTTGTTAAGGAAAATATTTATATCTATTATTTCTTCAATTGCATGCCAAATAGTCGCTTATATGGGAATAGTTATTAATTATTATAATTTTATTCTCAATTATATAATATTATTTTCTTGTACTAAAGACGTCGATAATCGACCAAGTATTTATTTAATTATTGCAATAATAATCTGCGTGGTATACTCGATTGCCGAGTGCGCGAGTGATACTGCAACTACCGCGCGAGTGGTTTCCGGAAAATAAGCGAGGTCTCGAGAGGGGCTGGATAAGAAAACCCGGAGATACAGAAGAAAGAAGTCCGCCGAGAAGAATACGAGCGATGGAGAAACCTAAGGGAGGCGAAGTAAGAAAGTGGGGAAAAAACCAACGAAAAAAAATTTAGAAAAAGAGTAAACTTTAGCGTGGTGGAGAGCAAGCAGCCAATTTTCCGTTGTCGAGTGTTCTCGAACGCCACCGGCACCGACGATCCCGGCGATCCGACGAAAGTTTAACCCGGACGAGCTGTAGCGCTGAGAATCGCGTATGACATTGGAAAATCTCTCGAGCGTACTTCGAGAAGGTATTTACTAATGTACAGGAAGATATATACACTAACAAAGGATATATAATATATAATAGATATATATAATGGAATAAAAATAGTAAGGTATAGAAGATTTAAAAAAAAAGGTACATAATATAATAAAGTTAATAAAGGTATATATATGTAAGCCGTGTGTCGTATATATAGATTTATCTTTAGCAGAAACCAAGGATTCAGCCCAAGATTCATTTCCATTCTACCAGTGGTACGACATGGTTTCTCACAAGTTGATTCCAAGCTCCGCAACGCGACTCACCCCTTAATTTTCATTACAAGCATATTCCATGAAGCAATACGCCAGTCTCACGAAATTCTTGAAAATTGCAATTCGACGAATTCTTGAATTTAAATAAAATTCCGCAACGTCGGATGACGGTTCTTTGATCTTTAATTCAATTTTTTCAAAACATTTTTCCATTTTTATGTTTATTTCCGTTGAGTCGTTCAATCTACGAGCGATGGTATTGCATATCCGTCGACATTTTTTCGAAGTACTTGTTTGTTCTTATTATTTATTTATATATTTTTTTTTTTTCAAACTCGCGTCTTAATACGCAGTATCGTCGGGTGAGCGAAACCGTGAACGACTGCGAGACTCAAAAGGAAATTAGGCAAATTGAAACGCATCGGGATCTCGCCGAGGGCAGAGCATTAGCAGCGAGTGTATATGAAAAAACAGACGCGGGGGCTGGGAGAGAAGCCCGAAGGTTGACGGTGCATTACAAAAGCTAGACTGGTTACTGGCGCTACCATAACGACGAAAGAGGATGCTGCGAGAAAGAGAGAGAGAGGTAGATAGAGCGGGAGAGGGACAGAGTGATATGCCGGGAGAAAGAGCGAAAGAGAAAAGCCAGAGAAGTCGAGCCAAGAGCTAAGTTTTAATTAGCATAATGGAGAGCGGGGCGTTATTAGCCTCACGATCGTTAACCTTAATTCCTCAACGAATTTTGCCGGAACTATACTTTGGCCGGATTATATTTATGTATTCAGCCGTCATCGATGGCAAAGACTCGCAATACTGAGATTAAATTTTTTCGTGTTTTTTTTCAAAATTAAATTAATTGTTTGTCGGATCGTTTATAACGAAATTTTCGTTTTGTCGCAATGGCAATTCGTTGACAATCTCCATTAGCTGCCCACCCCTAGTTCATTCTTCTCCTCTAGTGACAAAAATTGGCGTTTGAAAAAAAAAATTTCACGTGTATCAGCGACGAAGGGTATGAGGGAAGATGCGTGATAGATAATACGATATGAAATTAATCACGGTTCGAGTACGCTATCGGAATTGTTCAGCAATTAATATGTCGTACGTAACGTGAAAAAGTTGGGCCAACAATTTTCCGAACCGCTGAAGGACAACGTTATAACCTTAAATTCCTGAGCCTACCTACGGGCTCGCTCGTCGCAGCTGAGACGCGAGGGGTTGAAACTCACGAAATTCGATATCCAATTAACGGTCATAATAATGTGGTGGGAGAGCGACGATCGTGGGGGGGGGGGGGGGAGGAGGATTTCATTACGCTATTGACCGTAAGCGGTTATTAGATCGTTTCACGGAAGAGTTGGTCCGTTCGCGGAATACCGAGCCGATGCCGAAAACTCCTTTTTTTTTTTTTTAATTCTTCAGTCTATATACTCTGGTGGAGTATCCATGGGATATACTGTAATATCGTCAGAGTGAAGGTAGCTCGATGGCGCAGCGGCAACGCTGATTAAAATGCGATGGTTAAGCGACCGTGACGACGGGCCGTGTACGCGAGGAAGAGCAAACCCGCGGGTACACCCTCTGCGCCAAAAACTATAAAAATAGTGATTTAATCAAATTAAAAATTACAACGATTAAAAATATATAGTTAGAAAAAATAAAATAATAATCGTGTAACCGTAATAGCGTATTAGTGACGTAACCGAGAGGCAACGATGTTAGTTCGGTTTTGCGAGGGTGTGGGGTGGAGAATATTCGACGTTGATATAATTGGGGCATGCCGGTGGAAAAACAAGCTTAATTTCGTGGGTTTTATCGATTGAAACATCGATGAATTTCGTGGAATCGAAGATGATCCGTCGTAAGCTGGATATGCGGCTATTGCGAACGTTGTGATTACGTTTTAGTCGAATAATACGCGACAGCAAGCTTTTGATCAACTTTAATGGATGATTTGATGGATGGATGATGTATTCCTACATTTTCGTCAGTAATTGAGAATGTTTCAAAATGGATGTATGTGGCAAATAAAATTTCATTCAAATAATCGCATTTCGTTAAACGCTATGATTTATTTTTAAAATCGATCATCTTTATTTTCACACGCTCACGAGATTTAGAGACGAGAATTTACATTCTCGTGGTCCAAGAAAAATAGGATTTATATTTCAAAAAAATTTAGCTCCACCGTCGAAGATAATTTATAATTGAATTTAAGTTCGTAACTTTATTTCTATTCAAGAGCACGTCTTTCAGCAGTCCATGAGCGTGTCGAGAAGTGGCCCGGAGAATCATTTGCATTTTTAATATGTATTTTTTTTCTTACAGTTCCAAAAAAAATTTGTTGGAAAAAATTTGATTTCGTTTCGTGATTACTTGCGGGCTCTTACGGTGACGCGCTATCGGTGATAAGCCCCCCGTTGATACCGTGGTCAGAGCACAGAGCCGCAGAACGAATGATTCACGATGAAAATAACGAGTTCGGGGTTCGTATTACAGTTTGGTCCACAGATGGGTTTTGAACTCATTCGTCTCTTGTCACAGGAATAATTTGTAATTCTCGACAGTGAGGTTGGGTCCGAACACCGCGAATACTAGATTAATATACCGAAGCTGAGTTCCCACATGACTCTCTACGGTTCTGTTTTCTTTTTCTGTCCGAGCTTTCTTCTCCCTCTCTCTCTCTCTCTTCCACTCCCTCTCTCTTTCTCTCGATTTCTCTCTCTCGTCGCATAGATTACTCGTCGACTGATCCGATTTCAAATTGACCTCGGAAAATCGCAAGGATTCTATTTTTTTCTCTTTTTTTTTTCTCGTTCTCTCCCGTTCTCTTGATTATAATTTTATCTCCGGCACAAACCACCAAAGAATTATTTTCTCGTATTTAATTTACTCTACACGCTAATATAGTCACAAACGAGATCCGCGAATAATTATCATAAAAATTATTCTTGACTTCACTCAAATAATATATTTTAAAAACCCATAAAAAAAATTCGACGTCGGCTCGAAAGAAATTAATTTACGTCGTTCATCAGATATCTTCCGTAAATATATCATACGATCCCCAAATTGTTCCCGTCAGCGCCCATTCTTGAAGCTTGAGTGAAGCTTGCGAGAAATGTATAATTCTTGGGTCGTGCATGAATAAGTAACAAGCTTGGCTTCGTGGATGGCGTCCAAAGATCACAGCTGCCCCGGAGACTCCAGGCTCGAATGTCCATCGAACTCCGGAGGCTCCGCTGCTGTTCCCGATGGCACAGACGGTTGATCGAAATAGACGTGATTCGCGGGAGTCCAGTGAAAACTTATCTAATCAATCAGCCGGCTAATCAAGCTTCCATCGATAGCTGTGATCCATCAAGATACGCAACGGTCTGTATCCCGAAACTGCGAGGCAACTGATACCGTTAACTCTCCCGTCCCGAGCGAGTGTATCTGCCAGAGCTCCACGAACCAACCCTTATTACATCCCTCGGCGCTCACCCTTCTTCGAAATACCTCTTGTATGTACAACTCATCTTTTTTTTCTTCTCGTTCATTTTTTTTCCACCCCATCGAAAAATTCCCTCCTTCTCTCTTTCGGTCTCTCTCTCTCTCACCCCCTCTCTTTGAGTTATGCCACTAATTATTTTTCGTGTTTGGCCGCCGGCCGTCTCGGCAGTTGCGAAGGGTAAACTCGCTCTCTCGCGGATACCCAACGGGTCTCCGAATTCGAGCCAGCGAGGGGATGCCGACGAACTTAACGTCACTCGCGCATTCCCCGAAATATCTCCACCCTTGTGCATAGCCGAGGGCTCGTTCGAAGGTTTTAAGCTCGTCAGACGCCTAACTCGATATAGTTGCCCGACCCAACAATGTTTTCTTTCGTTACGCATTTTTTTATAATAATTTCTTTATTTTCAACTACGCAATGGCGCATCATAATAAACACCGGAATTTCTTGGGTATGGAAATTATTTGAGAAATAATTCATGTGTAATATGTATATTATACCGAAAACTTTATTATTACAGAAAATTAAGATTTTAATAATTCTCGCCAAGGATTCATAGTCCATCTCCACTTTTCAACGTCTGCAATTACGTTTTATTCGACCAAACGAAGAGAGATAAGGAAAAAAAAAGAATGAAGCTGAATTTCTTATGGAGTCTATTATATTTTTTCCCCTCGTTTTTTCATCGCATGCAAAATTTAAATGATAAAAAAAGAAGATAAAAAAATCGTTGTTTCGTCATAAATCTCACTGATGTAAAAAAAAAAAATAATTCTCACCACCATGTGGATAAATGACTCGGCCACGATTGCCGGAGTAAAAAGTCGAAATGCGTCAATACGGTTACGCATCAATAACGTCGAATAACGATGGCCCAATATCGATTACGTAACTCATGAATTTTACGATATCGGAGGGGCGGATTCGCGGTTCGCCATTACGTCCACCCGCGTCACTCACGACCGCGTCTCGTAATTGTTCGTCGTATACGTACGATCCGACGAATGTTATCATCCGGAGAAATCGATAAATAAAAGTGCACGAGAGTCGGAAAGCGATGCGACGACGACCGAGGAGGGTCGTCCAGTGGTATTGACGAGGATGGTGACACGACTTTTCAACCGCGGACAAAATAACCGCGAAATAATAACCGAATTTTCCGAACGACAAAATAACCTGACGATCGAATAACCCTGACATTACAACCCCGGATAAAATAACCAAAGAACAAAATAACCCAAAGAACAAAATAACTGCGGACAAAATATCCGGGGACGAAATAACCTGCCGATAAAATAACGATTAATATTTTTAATTTTTCATGTTTTGCGTTTGAATTTTTTGTGTTTTATTGTTTTTTATTCATTTAGGTTATTTGGGTACTCGAGAATTTAGGGTTATTTGTTACTTATACGGCGAGGATACGGGCAGCCGCGAATAACGTCGGAACAGGTGATACCGAAGAAACCGCCCGTCCCGCGATATTTTACGATGGCGCATAGGCACGCCGTGTTGTACCCGAGCCACCCTTATTCCTACCTACGCGAGTTAGAATCGTGCGAACAGGGAATTATATCGGAGCTTTCGCGTTAACCAAACGTGTACCGGGAAGCCCTTAACATTCTAACGGCTCGGTTTCCGCCGTCTTCGCGAGGTGACCGAGAACGTCGGAGAATTGCCAGCGAAGGAATCTCAAACCCCGGATAACGTGCCAACACGCGAGACACGATTTATGAATACTCTCTCGTTACAATCACACTTATATTCAAGACTGATTCGACAAGAGCACTGATTTATTTTTTTTCCAAATAAATAAGAAGAATTAGTCGAAATTACTTCATTTTTATTTTATCGTGTTCTTTATTTTATGGAATTTATGTGTAAAACTCAATATTCAACAAATTCGCGCTATTTTTTTTTAATGCATTTTGATTTTGTTAACGATGATAAATATTACAGAAAATTTAACACTCTTCGAAAAAATTGAACGAATATAAATGAAGAAGAGTAAATAAAACAGAAACGCCGGCTTTCCATACTACGACCAGTGGGAAATCGATGGATTTCGCCTTTCGAGCCCCGCAGTGGTAGTCGGGATTTAAAAAATTGATCGGTACATATACCATTGAATGATTATTCATAGTTCATTCGCTTTGATCAGTATTCCCCGTTCGAACTTCCGTCTGCGAGTATCAGACCCTTCACTGTTCGAACCGAAGAGGTCTCTTTGCCGTTGCATCGGCCCTTGAGAAAATCCGTTTGTAACCGCATCAATAATAGATGGACCGAAGGGCGTCTACCGTCAGCAGCATGAAATATACCAACGGTAGAAGCTGCAGGAGGAAATATACTTCCGAATATCGTGGAATACTTCGATTTCACCATCGCTACCGTGATAATTATATCCTGTCTGGAATTAAAAAAAAAAAAAACCATGGCACTCGCCGGTTCAAGCGTCGTTTGTTGTCGAATGAAATTTTCCGAGTGATCGATAACGCAAAATAATCGATGCGGTATAATTCAGGCCTCTGGAAGAATTCTTCCCGAATGCGAACGACGAAAAACGAAAAGCTTTGGATTTACGTCGAAAACAAAGGTTCTTAAATTGTTGCAAAGCTTCTGAGGTTGCAACATCCGACGCTGAGCTTTTTCTCGCGTCAGAAAGAAACAAGAAGAAGAAAAAACAAAAATATTTCACGCTCTAAATTTTCAGCCGAAGGTAATACTCGTGTATATCAAATGTATTTCGTGTTACGTACGTTTATTTCCTTATGTATATATATATATATATATATATATATATATATATATATATATATTCTCACCGAGCGAATCCCGTGAAAAGGGTCGAAGTTGCTGGTAAGCAACACGAGAAAGCACCCACAGACCAGTCTGCCCGTTTGTACGTCGGGCCAAGCCGAGAGAAACGAGCGAAAAGTAGCACGTGATATTCATTCACGGAAAGAAAGCTTTCCTCACTCGGCCGCGCGCTTAATATCCTAAAAGCATTTCGGGGCCACCCGCCCACATGTACAGACCCACACGTAGAAGATACCCGCGCGAGAATCTCTCGCACATACAAAACCTTAAATCCGATGTAGGCTGAGTACGGAAATAAAAAATTATGTTGCTCGAATTTTCGCCCTCCGGGCCTCGGAAATACTCCGAAGCACGCACACTCGAGCGTATACGAATAAACGTGACATTGTGACACGGGAAACGCGTGAAAAATTGGGTCTCGATGCGAACGAGAATGGGGAGAAAGCTTTCGTGGTATTTATAGATATATACCCATGTAACTCGGTGAATTATGAACACTTCAGCTTTTCCCATTGTATTCAATCTACAAATTGAAAAATAACACGACTAGACAACTTTGAACATGCGTAAACCAGATGTTTTGATGCATAGATGAAAATCGGCTTTTTAAAAATCATTAATGATTAATAATGGAATCGATTTATTTAATTTCTTCTTATGAATTATATTCTACGTCACTGCCACCTTCAATAAACATCGTACCTATTTTCAACAAGTCGGGCCTCTTACGATTTCGCGGGCACACAAAGCCGATAAAATATCAGAACCGTCAATGTTCATTTCTTATGATAGTATTCTAATTACGGCATGAATTTCACTATTCCTGAGAACACACAGAAAAGAAGCGAATGGGAAGAAATTTCGTTGTTATTTTATTTTATTTTTAATCGAAACGTACGGTGCACGATAGAAAAATTAACCGAGCGAAGCGAGTGTCGAAAAGAAACACGGTAAATACGGTACACGCGGTGTATGGATCTCAATTCCGTCGGTCCTCAACTCCGTAACGTCAAAGACAGTCGACGAATTTTCAACATTTTTCCACGACTGTGAGTGAAAAATCGAGAAAATGAAACAGCGAGGAACGAAGAGACGTCGGGGTGCGAAGGGGGTGCGGAAATTTTCCGAGGTGCTCTTTCAGTTCCAGTAGCACATAGCACATCAGGTTTGCCAGTGCTCCGTGAAATGTTTTTCTTTCCATGTATCCCCAACGTTTGTTCGCTCGATACATATATATATAGATATATATATACATAGATTTTTGTGTGTGTTTTTTTTTTATTTTCTCTCAATTTCTTACTTCCCTCTCGCGCCCCGTTCACTATTTCTCTATTTCTCCACAGTTGAACTCTTTCTCGGTCACTATGCTCGTCCCAACCGCTTCGTTCGTACGTTACTTACGGCAACCAGCCTGCCGCAGCTATATCGAAGTGTGCGCTTAGTGTTTTTCACAAAATATTTTTCTTTCCCGTTCTCCGGTTCTCTGTCTTTCTTCGTTCTTCGTTTTTTTGTTCGTTCGTTTTTTTTTCCTGGTCCACACTGTACCACACGGGGACACGGGTGGCCGCCTGGCTCGTCTTGTACGTACACAGTGTTATCGGGGATGACTCAGTGTGCGAGTAATATCGGCGAAGTAGCAGTGCTAAGCGAGAGAGGGAGAGGAAGGGGCGCCGGAGTGAGCTAAGGGTGGCTTGCTCCGGCCATACCCGTAATAGCTGCATCGCCAGTAGCAGCGGTAGCACAGCTAGCAATTCACCAGTGGCCAGTAGTAGCACGAGAGCGTCGCAGTGGCAGGATCGCACGGCTGCCAGAGAGGCGAGTTATGTGTTGAACGTGAGCCCGGAGACCACGACCTACGACACCCCTCTACGCCATCTCCCCCGGGTCTTGCACTCTCCACACAAGCCTATATTTCTCTCAATCGTTGTACAAGAACCATATAGAATACATGCCAACCACCGCCACCTCCCCTCGCCTTCCCATCTCGTCCACTCACCGAGAACCCAGACTCCAATTTTTATCAAGTTATTTTTCTCAGGGAGGACAGATAAATAATTTGTTCCAAGTTGTGGGACAGATTCACTTAGAGCACGGAGCTTTTAACCCTCTAACTTTTTCTGAAAAAAAAAAAACAAAGAAAAAACGAAACGGAATTCCTTCTCCGTGACATGGGCGCAATTTTTCCTCAAGTTTACTTGGAAACGGAAACTCGTGACACGTAGTGGCAAATCCTTCGCCTCCGACCTCTTCCTCGTGAATTACGGTCTATTAGTACTGCGATTGGGGTATCGAGATTGACGAAAGGCTAGATGCATGGAGTTCTGTTTTCGATAACGTCATGATTTTGTTGGGCCATGTTTGGTCGATTGACCATTTGACAAATTGATCGCCTAGATTAATATAATTTGTAATACTTTTTCGTTTTGCTCTTGAACGCAACATAAACGAGAGAATTACAATTTCATTTCGGCATATACGTTCGAATGGATATCGAAATAATCTTTGATTCCATCCGATTATGATCGGAAAATATGGATGACGGATAATAGAGTGCATGGGGGAAATACATGTATCGTCTGTACGCTCACCTGTGCTTTCCGAGCGCACAAAGGTATAGATTCCCGGAGGGCGGATTGGGGCTGGGGGTGGCAAGAGCAAACGCAGGCTACAGTAGGGTCCAGGCGAGGTATATTACACGATAGTACGGACACAGTTGTATGTCGTGTGGGTATTGCACGTTCACGTAATTATAATGGAGACACAGCGTCGAGGTCCACGAGCTGCATTCAACGCAGTGTTGGAAATCAATAAACCCCCTCGGCCCGGAAAGGAGGTGCAGGATCAACACGGGCACGTATATATATGTATATATGTATATATATGTATATATATAAACGAGCAATAGTTTACGTGCGTACCAATACTCATTGGGTGTTGTGGCAATACTGTAACCCCGGTGTTCCTGGGCTTTCATCGACGTGAAAGGACACCTCCGGCTCTATCGTACCATTTGCCGGGTTACATCGATATTGTATAGATTACACAGGGTATGTTCTAAGTGTATTCAACGTCTGCTCGCGAGAGTTAACATTACCCCCTCTTCCCGCCCCCTCCCACTTATTAGACAATGAAAACATAATTATTATCCGGAACAAGCAATTTCGTCGGTCCACCGGACGTGATGCGCGCTTTTTGAATTCTCATTCAATTTTGTCAATTGTCGAGAGTCCTCATTGTCTCGTTCTTGGAAAATCGTACAAGTGGAACAGAGATTATTCCTGATAATTTGTGTGCTATTGTGTTTTTTCCAAGGTTTAGTTTAGTTGGGTAACAATTGGGAAATTATTTTATTTAATATAGAGGTAGAAATCGCGGATAGGTGGGAGGACAATTTTACTGGGAAACGCATAGTAGGTAATATAAATCATTCGTTCTCATGAAACGATAATTAATGTTATCAAAAAATTCATGAGATAATTTCTCAATGAAATTTCATGAAAATTCCGCAATTTCTGTTGAATGTGTTTAAATTATTATTTTTTTTTTCTTACAATAATTACATAATTTAACGTCGTTTCTCGTGGTTTATTATATTCATGAAATCATCAATTATAGGGGGAAAATGGAACACAAGACCGATTTGCGTTGAAAATAATGAATGGGGAAATTCGACTCACAATAATGAGCGACAGAAGTGGGTTGCCTCTATATCTCTGAACGACGATGAATAGAAATCACATTTTTCAATAATTCATCAAGCAGCAGATCGTTAATTAATTAATGAAGAATTCTCGTGGCCAACGTGCGCGAGCGGCAGATGGAAGCGTGAAGTGGAAGCGAAAATTATTTCAGCATTAAATTTTCACATGAACGGTCGGGTATAACGAAAGAAGAGGTGAAAAGAGTTGTTCTAGCTATGGATTCGTGTATAGAGTTTTCGTCATTTTCGTCTCCGCACTCCAGGGACTCGTTTACCATCACCGAAACTTTCCAGGTGTTCTCGTTCAGTCACGTGGCGCCATCGATAGACCGGCGGTAGTTTTTTGCGCGATAAAGCATTAAAAATTATCCGCGGACGCCTACCTGGTGCGAACGGGAATAAGAAGAAGAGAAACAATAAAGATGTGTGAGAGCAAAAAAACTCTCTGATACCTATATATTTTCCTATATATACATATATATATATCGGAGAGAGTGTAGTTCTTTCGCTATACATATACATATATAGCTCATCTATATTCCGATCCCGCTGTCTCGGTACTCTCGTTAAAATGCGAATACTTGACTTGACGTAAGCGATTCGTTAACGGTTAAATAAATATGGTACCAAGAGGCATGGAACTATAATAACGCAGACGGCTGATGCCCGTCTCTGGCCTTAAATCCTGCTGGTAATGGCCTGCCCCGAGAAATCAAATTGACAAGATGATGTAGAAAAATCGGAATATATATATATATATATATATATATACATAGCTTCTCCATTGTAGATTGACATTAATTAGACTTTTATCGTTATAAACCGTATAAGGATCATTTCATCATCAGTTCACAAATTTGTATTTAAGAAAATATTACATCCTAGGTTTTTTTACCGATTTAATATCGTAATACTTGATGCAATATAACTTTTTAAGTATCCATTACATGAAAATCGCATGACTATCGTACGAAAAAAATCTGGGGTCAAAGATTCGATATTTCAAAATGAAGAAAAAAAAGAGAATCGAAATTTAATTGCAATTGGAAAAGGGTATTTTGTTGGGGTTGCAGTGGCTTTTTTTCGTTCTTTTGATGCAAATTTCCATTACGAGGCGAAGCTTTGAAGAATCAATAACTCCCATTTTGTGCTACGATTAATTGACAAAGTTATAGGCTATTAGTTACATCGATCTTTACTTTTTTTTCTCTACAATAGTTATTAATGTCTTCGTTCTATTCATCTCGAGTTCTACGACAGCGAGCATAACATCGAGAATGATCAACGTAGGTCGGTTACTGGCTTGAGATCCATTGTTTCGTGAATAAAAGTGCTAGTATACTCCGGAGACTGCTCGCGGCGTGAAAATTATTCGTTTCGTACAATCGGGTATGAGCCACGGCGCGTGTGTCACCCGGTAGGGTTGGGACCCGCGACAACGTGAGGAAATATCCGGCAAAACGGCGCTCGTGCGTCGCGCTCGATACCATATCGCCCGTGGCTATTTTTTCGCTTACTCCGTTTTTCCCACGGATACTTTTCCAACGATCTTTTTGCCTCTCGTTATGCCGCTCACTCGGGTTATCCCCGTTTTCGTGCGAACGAGAATTTTCGAATGTACGAAATATGGGAGACCGGGGTTGGACGGCGCATCGCCAGGTCAGGTTAAGGGGCCAGAACTGGGATGAGAATTCAATGGCAATAAATTTAAAATACGTTTTCGAACAAATAAATAAGATTAATTATTTATCATGAAACAATAGGAATTTTCATATTCCTGCGATACTTATAAATATTTTAGACGAATTATGGTTTAAAAATTCAATCTAATATTTAATAACAATTACAATCCATGATAATTAAGTAATTGAAGTATCGAATATATTCTTTCATCGAATACACTTTCAGAGAAATAACCAGACTCGTGTGACGGCCGAAGAATCGATTTTTTTATTCAGCGAATTTAAGGCAAAAATAATTTCATTTCTTTCTGCATCTATGAATCGTTGAGAGATGCAGACCTGAATTTTCCTTTATGCGATGTATTGTTCAGCACAGACGACGCCCCGGGGAAAAAGTATTGACGCCGTGCATAACTCGTTGCAGTATTATCGGAGGAAAAGATAATGAGATTATCGAGAAGATATTAGATCTTTTTTGGAATGAGCGAAACGACTAGTCACTTTACAAAATGGGCGTTGGCACGCCTTGGCACACCCAATTTATATATAAATCCGGATGATATTATTTTTCATGATTCTTGAACCATGGTAGAGTGAAATCGAAATGCTTCTGAAGCAAATAAGTCGTTTTTTACTTTTGTTTTTTTAATAGTTAATCCCAAATTGACCCAGCTTGCCCGATCTCTTCTATACGAGGAACAAGAACGTTATCAGTGATCAATGAACTATATTGGGGCCTGCGATAGGTTTGTACATTACGTCCGGGCACGGAAAGAAGTCATTACGGTAATCGCCGAACGACTCGTGCAGTAAAAGCATGTCAATAATCGTTGACCATTACTTATCTCTCGTTGGCGATCATTATTTCACGATGGAACAAACGTCGTTAACGTCATATACAACGTAAAAACGATTATCGTCCGGCAGGTCCGATGGGGATGGTCCACGCCAACAAAACACACCACGATATGAATCCTCATAATACTTAATCATGTGAATCCAATCGCTCGATTTACCATCGGACGTCAAATATTGCATTAAATGAATAATCGCTCATAAATTATATGATTTTGCCGTTTTTCCAGTCGAGTAAGCACTAGTACGGTTTACTTCTACAAAACTCAGAATTTATGTCTCTGGTTATGAATATTTGTGTGCGAAAGCTATTTTGTTAATGTTTCAAATATATTTATTGCCAGAACGACTGCACGGTCGTCAAAGTTACGAAATTTATAACTTGAGTTATACATTTTTTTACATAGATACAGACAGATTTGCAGGAGTTGTCGAGTTTAATGAGAATTCATATCCATTGTGTTGCGAACAGGAATGACGTCTCGTAGCGGAGGATCGTGCGAATGTCCCGCCGCGGCCGATAGATGGCTACCGCGCTCGCTTCTTCGCGCGAGTGAAAGACCCTCTCGGTTGTATCCAACGTCGATCGAAAAAGTTTTGAAAATTTGAGCTTTCTTTCAAAAGTTTCGCGGAGTAAAATTGTCTTTCGTTATTATAATTGGAACATCATTATCACATCGTGGAAAAATAAATCATATTGCAACTCAGTGTATTTCTGCAACGTAGTACGATATTGCAGCACAGTATATTATTGCAACGTAATATAATATTGCAACCTACTATACATCGATGTAACGGTCGGAAACTGAATATTCATAGACCCTCACTAGAATTTACATGATATTATTGAAATCCACGTACGGATCCGGTGCATGGATTTAATATTAAACAAGCATTGATAGATAATCGATTAAATATTGTCAACATACGTTAAACATTCATCGTCACGTATCGAATTTCATAAACGGTTACGGTAAATAATCCGCCTCCGCGTAATTAACCCTTTGCGGACGAGAGACGACTCTCAGTCGCCACTACGCATAGCTTTTCCGAAATCGTCGTCCGCAAAGGATTAATAACTTCACCACCATTTTTACACTCTTCAACGGTGTACGAAATAAAATAACACGGAAGAAATACCGTGACGCAATTGAAGAAAGAAAATGAAAATTAAACAACCAGAAATAAAACAAACACTTTTGAAATTTCCATTTGGAAAAATAACTCGTTGTTTGTCGATGGCGCGTCGTAACCCGGTCGCCACAGTGTGGGTTATGCAATGAGATACAGCGAAGGGATGATTGCGCAAGCTGTGTCGGATGGAAAATCGATAAATATACTTTTCGTAAAGTTGAAAAGCATCGAGCTCGTTTCGAGAGGTAAAAGCCGGATTAAATCAGAAGAACGTCTAGCTCGCGAAGTAGGGAGGAGGGTCGGACGAGCTTTCTCGTGTTTTTTCCTTCCACACGGTTCTCGTATCAATATACAATTACGTTATATACAACGTACGTCACGTGTACCCGACCAACGACTAACCACAGCGGTCCTGTGTTCTCGCCCGCTATCGAACAATGGCCACTTGTTTTAATACCAGACTTTCGTAGAATATTACGAACCCCCGAGGGTCGAGCTGTTCCACGAACTCCAACCGCGGTTCGTCGACCTTAAATAACAAAAATTGGGTCAACTCGATTACGTAATCCGGCTTCATGGTCTTACCGAGTTGCAAAATGAAAGCTTTCAGTTTGATCATCATCTTCGTTTGTCTTCGATCTAACAATGTTCCTCATAATGACGAGTAATTGTTCTTCGCTTCGGTCAGATTCAATTAATTATCGCTCAACTCTTTTCAAATCGTTGCATTTTATTTATGATAATTCGGATTTTCAATTTCTCGTGAATTCTGCGATGTACAATCTCGCGAATTTCGATGAAATAACCTTCATTGTCCTCAGCAATGAGACGCTGATGCAAGTGAAACTATGTTAACCACTGATTAGTGACTTTCTTGTCGACGTAATTTTTCATTGATTCACTATAAATTGCATCGACGTCAAATGAAAATATTACAAACGTAATCCACATCGACCGATGATACTTTGTTACATCAACGGATATGCAACGACGTAACAAATGGGAAAATTTTAAAATCTCCGCGGTTGTCTATTGTACTGCTAGTCGCAAGTTGAAAGATCCGGAAAAATTTCGCTCGTATACTTAAAAAGTTCACGGCAGAACTCGTCTTGCAACCGTCAACCGACTCCAGCCATAGTCATATACATCCCGTGCTCTTGTACATACTTAGGGCAACGTCGGCGTTCTGTGTAATACGAAACACCCGGACTTTGCCTAAACTTTGTCTTCCTTCCGGGTTCTCTTAACTAATGCTTTCACCACCCATCCAAGCACACTTATACTCGAAACTTTACCCACTGCAGCTTTCTCAGAGAACGATCCGTGAAGAGCACACGGAATAAAGACATTTTCACTGTTTTCACATTATTCTCTTTGTTTCGTTTTTCTTTGACGTCGACTGAGCAAAAAAAAACAACAACAAAAAAATATCAACGTTGTATGACAATATCGACGTAAACCTTACGCAATATTCATAATCGTTTGATATTCTGTGTTTTTACTTTTAATTGGGTACGTTTTGTGGGTCTTCGGATTCCATTGTCCGTCCGAGTTTATCCGAGTAAATCACGTTCAAACGGATCAGTGGGAACGCTCGAAACGAGCGACTGGTGGATAATCCCGTAGGTGAACCGACGCACACGTACCGCACGCGTACATCGTCGAAAGCACGTTCGAGCACTGAGACCGATCGACGAAGCTCGTGCGATTAAAAAGTTAGCGATAAATATGTGATGGAGCAATGTACGCGACGCAATCATGCTAAGAGGCAAAAATCTTCGCGCCGCTTTGGACGACTTTGGCAACCTCGCCCGTCTTTCCGTTGCGACCCTCGAGAAGCGTGCGACGCGCATTAACTTGATTGCCGTGAATTAGAGTCGCCGAGAAACCCGGACGACCCCAAGTTCGTCCTTCTCGCTTCATCTCCTTCGTCCTTTGATTCGTTTTCTTTTTTATTCGTCGTCTATTTTTTCTTCTTCTTCTTCTACTTCTTCTTATTCTTCGACACGCTTTATCTATCGTTTTCTTTCAACTCCTGGTTTTTCCGTGAAAAACCCTTCATACCTCTTCACCGACTCTTCTCCGTCTCCTGTAAATCTCGAAAGTTGTAAGGCCATCGTAAAACTCAGACAACGCAATTCTTTCAGTTCCAGTGACTGCGTTCGATGCGTCGCCATTTACGAGAAACATCCGAACGTTCTTCAATTCAAGGAAAGTAAGTATTTCCGTTGTAAGCATTACCTTTGCATTCTCAGTACTAAATTTACTTTTGTGAACGAACGATAATGTAAAATTTTGATTGGATCTGCGAGTCAAAGTTCTTCATGGCTAGATATTTTTTCTTCCTGGAATCTATATTTCGAACACGGCTCTGTTTTACGTTGAAAATCCATATACCAAGTACTTTCATTTATCACCTCGGTGATTCCGATTTGAAAATTTTCTCTGATTGATTGAATCACAAATTGTATTTACCGAAATTTTGGTTTGCACCTAGCCAAACTAGATGCAAAAAAGGTTACGAAGTATATGAGTGGCTCTATAATTAGCTAAGTAAACGACTTTGCAGCTTGTCAAAAAAAAGCTCACACTTCGTGTTTTTTGTTTGTTTTTTTCTTAATATTCAACAGCATTCTGCTTGACGAATGGAGCGAACTTCGAGAAGACGTGCGAAGATTTGAAGGGTGACGCAACCCTCAATTCGCTCTTCCGTTCCGGAGCCGCACCTTCACCCTGTCCGATAAGGGGACCCCTGGAGTTCACTTACATCATAGGCAGTGACGGCCGAGAGTGCTCCAGCACTTCCTCCTTCGCGGAAGCATGCACACAGGACTCCAGATTATTTCTGCGCTACCTCGCTTGCCCCGACGTTGCCAACACCGAGAGTACAGGTATTTTTATTTTTATCTTTTTTCATTTACAATTTATTTTTCGGGTCTCTCGATTCTCTTCTTTCGTTCCGTAACTTGACCTGTACAAAAAAAAAAATGAATCGTACCAACGATAACGACGATAAAACAGCACAATACGATTCTCGTTATTTCTTTATCGTTCGCATGAACGCTCGGACGAATTTTTCGATAATCAGCAATCGTATTAGAAAGCTTAGGTCAAGCAGGAAAGCACACAACCAGTGCTGGGCATCGCGTTACGATTATCGGTTGGGTATTTGGTGGTGCGCGTGATCGCGGAAATATGAACGCAGCCGAGAATACGAAGACATCCCAGCCGAGAGTCGACTCGGGGCAAAAAAATTTATATCTCTTCGCAAATTGCGTTATTAAATCTTTTTCTCGTTTGTTGCGTTACGCTTGAACGTTTTTTTACTTTTTTATTTTTATTACCATTACAATTATTATTATTCTTTAATATTTTTTCCACCCAGACGTGGAACTGGAGTGCTTGGCGACGTGGAAAGAGGGCAGCACCCAATATCTCGTAGCTCGCAGATTCTTTAGAAAGACGGAACGCAGACCGGCGAATGACGAAGAACTCTACAGGTGTTTTGTGTACGCGAAGACGTCCAACAATACGTGGAGCCTGACTCAAAGCGGTGATGCAACATGCTCCGCTTTGGAAAGTGATGCCGATGGCGCTAAAACGCTCAAGATGAGGCAAAGTAAGTAGAATCAAAGATTTTCTGAACGTTTTTATTTGTCATCTTTCTGTCGAAGAAGAATGAAATATTTTTGCCTGAAAGAATTTCAAAGGTCTGAGACAAATCCGAAGGAAAAATTTACAATGAAAAAGAAAATAACATATATAAATATTTCAGTAAATATATATTAATATAGATAAATAATAATTTTTATAACATTTTTTAAAAATATTATCATTAATTGAAATATTGTGCGAGAGCATTGAGATTGAAAAAGAGTTGAAGTAAGAGTGCAAGAATGAAAAAGGGGATTAGATAAAATAATTGAAGATGGAAAACTTTGGTTTCTCGGAAGGTAGAATAATTCCGAAAGTAGGGGCTGAATTTGTGAGGTCGAGAGTAATATCTGGAAATAGTCTTCCTTCACTTAAAAATGCGAAAAACGTCACAGGGTAGAATTCTGTGCTGAATAATAAAAAAATAAATCACCGACCTCCCAAGAACTTCGATCCGTCGAGTATCAAGCCGAAACACGACCTCGCAATGCAATTTTGATCAGCATTAGACTCCGAAACATTCATAATTTTAACCCACAGACTCTTTCATGAAATTCCACGAGAAGATTGCAATTCAAAAACGTCTCATTGAATCACGGCAATAAATAATCTCGTGATTGCAGTCATTCGCGACATCTCGTTCTATCCGCTTGACTCGCGCAATCTTGAGTCTGCGGAGAACAATGGGGGGATGGGGTTGAAAGCCAGTTTTTGGTGGTAGATAAAGGGATCTTGTGGGTACGTAACCGTCTCGGGAATTTCGCGGGACACGACGACGCAAATACCGCATGACTAAGGGTGGCTAGAGCGATATATTGGCCGTGGTGCATCCAACGTTGGCCGCATCGCATCGAAGGAAGCCGCTTACGGGGGGGTTTGCCCCGTTCGATCCGCAACACCGGCATCGTTGTCAGCAACGCGCCATTCGGACACCCTCGTTCACGTCCTCGTTCTCGTCAGCTACGCGCATTTCCCTAGAGAACGTTGAGGGGAAAGAGGGGCCGGAGAAGCGGGGTGGAGCTGGAGCATGCAAACTATGGGTAGTACGCCAACACTGGATCGAATTCTTGGACCCGGGGCATAGTATCGAGACAGAGCAGAAGCTGTTCGTTATAAATGTTATACATTAAAATATACGTGCAACTATGTTACGAAGGACCCATCGTCGTTGAAGAGGGACGGTCAATTTTTTTCCGGGACTCTGGAGTTAGGAAACAGAATATTTTAATTCGAGTTGGAAGCAGAGGCGTGGACTTGATTCAATAAAAATGTATTTGAGACAATTTTTCAAACAAATAACTTTGATTGATTATCATATTGATAATAAGTTAAATGGATGAACTGTTGTTTTACAATTGATTCTAATATTTAACAGCAATTATAATCAATGATGGTTATCGTATGAACGGATTTCAAATACATGTTCATCGAACGAATACCCATACCTGGTTACGTGGGTTCATCTATTTGAATGCGTTTCTTCGATGATATTTAAAAAATTGTTGAGCTTGAAAAAAATAAGAATAAGTCGCAGAAAATCAGTCTATGCAAGACAGCTCGAAAATAATTACGATCAATATCTTTCCGATACGTCTCGAATACTCCCCAACTGCCTCATAGATAACTCAGAACGCGTCCGAAGTTTTCTCGCCTCGTTTAAGCTCCGAATCGAAGAACATCCAAAAATATCAGGAAGCAGCCCAAAATATTCTTGATCGAAATCACGTCCGTTGCTGCGTTGGTTATTTTATCGGTGGGCCGCTCCGCCAAACGTTGCTCAGGATATTCGCGAGTCAAACGTCGAAATGTTAGCTTCGATGAACGTTAATATTCGAACGTGTTTCCACGTGGATGCTTATTTCTGTCAGTAAGTATTTCGACGTGCAGACGATGTACAATGGATGACACCGATGTTCGCGTTTGCCGGACGGTGCCAAAATCCGGCTCAACTGCATTGTCTGACCAATCCCGTACTTCCACTACTTGACGCATCATACCGTTCGTGACATTCATCCCAAGGCTTGCAGACGACGGAAATGTTAGAAGTCTCGACAATTTCGATATTTCCGAGTGCTTTTAGCTTTGCGAAAACTCATTTTACGCCCGACAAAAAATGTAAACCGGTTTTCGGGAATCGTCTGTGCCAGCACGGTATAATTTATAATTCAGTTCGGTCCCCCCTTGAGTTCTCGACTTGGCGAATGGAGTGTTATCTGCAGTGACACACAGCATGTTAATAATTCAAATCGCAGGTATATGCGCCAACGTTCGTACACGTAAATTTGGCTCCGCAGTGCTAAGCAGCTTAACAAATAATATTGCCACTGGTTTATATACGATGCTTCGCTGGGCTCAAATACGCGTGATATAAGCGTCGGGAACGTCGTGTGCACGGTGTATCGGTGAAATATTCAGCTGCTATATAGATTTGCTCTGTTCGCTGAGTGCACGGAGAGAGAAAATTCAAGAGCCGGCGAATCGTCAGCATTTGTGAAATGCGAAACAAATTTAATCAACACGTAAGGATAAATGAGCAAGTGAAAAGTTGTTTTTAGAAAATATTTTTTATGATCATTAAGAATTGGGTTCAAATTCGTATTTGGAAGAAATTTTTATGATTTAAATACGATATCGCATATATAAAACAATAATAATAATAATAATTATTATTATTATTATGATTATAATCATAATTATAATTATAATATTAAAATTATAATAATAATTATTATAATTATAATTATTGAATCTCTATTATAATTATAATTTATCTCTATTATTATTATCAAATTTCTATTATAATTATAATTATAATTATTATTATTATCATTATTATTATAACCACAAGAAAAACAATAATCTTATTTTTCATACAATTCGTCAATGTTTCACTTAAATAAAATTTCCATCTTGCTTTTCTTGTCCCTTCCGAATTGAACAAAGACGAAGAAGTTGAGGCAAAAATGTAAAAAATTCAAGCCTCTTTCTTTTTCAATCGTCGTATGTATAAAAAAATTTGGCGCATCCTTGCTTCCTCATGGTCTTCGCACATACCCATTGCACATACAGCGCTTCATGGGTAGCCGAGTGCGCCCCCCGGGAGCGTTCCTCTGGCAGACTATCCTCGGGTAACTACACATTTCTGCAAAACGTCAGCTCGCTTTCACGTCAACCGTCTCTTCGTCCCCGGGTTCTCGTCCAACCACCCTACCTCTCACACCCCCCACCCCTCCCCCTCCTCTTCCCATCCTCTATTCCGTTCACTCCCGGTATTCTGCGTTTCCATTTAAACTTTTCCACGATTCAGATTAGACTACTTCCTACAACTCTCGCTGGCGCCCCGTTCACCCCACCGCATACTTCTCCTGACAACTCCTCCGCAGTTTACGACGAGACTTGCGAGTCTGAGACGAAGCTTCACCGTGCACAGCTTTTCACGAACGGCTTGACGAGCTTGGAAAATATTTCTGTCATCCTCGCCCCCTTTCTGACCCCACCGTCTCGCCGTAACAGTTCCAACTAATATTTTTCTTTAATTTTTGCGAGAACGTGCAGAATTCCCGTTCTTAAACTTTTTTCGCTCATTAATTTCAAATCTCTTGCGATATCATTAAAAAATAGATTTTCTTTCTTCCAGACGAAACAATTTTCAAAGTACACTGCGACTTGTTACACCGTGAATGTTCAAGCAGAACGATATTACAAGTTGGATATGGAATTAATTAATAAGTTTAACCAGGGCCCACTAGAGGGTATTATTATTATCATTATTGTTGTTATTTTTGTTTCTCCGTTTTCAGGAACGATAACACAGACATGCGCATTTCCGTCGTGGCTCGTGTTGGCAAAGTCTTGGATCGCTCTGGACCAAACCTCGTCGACGCTTCTCGCTGCGACGTACAACATAACAATTTTGGATCGTAACGAGACACATCTTTCGTGTTACAAGACTCTGGGGGTCGACGATAAACACCAAACTGTCGGCAGTCGGAGGGAAAATCGAGTTATGATTGTGGCCAAAGCTACACGAGGCTGGTGAGTAAGAACAATTATTTCGAAGTAACATGAAATATTATTTATTTATTATTGTCAACCGGGTTTCGTCGAGCAACGTCGAACAAGAAGCTCAGTACGAAGCTGCAAATTGGCCATAACATATATGTGAAAATGTTAATCCTTGCCTGTGATATTATATATATTTCAACTCTCATTTTCACGCCCGACAGATTCGCCGAGTAATAGCTATTAAAATTCCACAGGTAACAGTATCATCAACGAAATTAATATCCTTCTGTATCATAGAATCCACGTCGACGTTTGACAATGCTCGTGTCAAACATTCTATATCAGGCTGTCGACGTCCAACTACGCACACAGATGTCTCAAACTTTACATTCTCC
Organism: Sussaba pulchella; assembly: GCA_963971145.1. Classification (NCBI taxonomy): domain Eukaryota; kingdom Metazoa; phylum Arthropoda; class Insecta; order Hymenoptera; family Ichneumonidae; genus Sussaba; species Sussaba pulchella. The sequence continues at coordinate 11,659,828 of OZ020166.1, forward strand.
GTCGATAGATCAACCTGTCAAAAACATTCAGCTTTGAAAAATTTCCCCAAAAATACGACGATCTTCAACAAAGTCACGACGACGTTCGAAGAATTTCCATAAATCTCTTAATTCACCGAACAACCCTCGCCCCCCCCCCCCCCCCCTCCCAAAAAAAATAATGCATTAAAATGTGGTAACGAAAATCGAGAAAAAAATCCAAACAAATGGCCGAAAAAAAAACCCCCGCAGAGTGAAAAATGGAGAGTTAGCAAGACGAGAATGATGGTAATGGGATTCTCGCGGTTAGCAACTTTGTTTTCTTGCTCTCTCGTAGAACGGAAAGTCGAAGAAGAGTTTTGGTCCGCGGGCGCGAAAAGTCCCCGACACCAACGTAGTCGAGAGTGGAGGGGAGGGGGTAATAGTCGTAGTCCGTGGTAGTCGTCGTTTCTCGTCGCCGTTGAAAACCCGTCGATGGTATTATTTATGGGCGGCACCCGACCGTAAACTTTCACGAAAGTCGTCGTAGGTCGCACGTCTCGTGTTGGCTTTCGTCGTTCCTTTCGATCTCTCACACCGTTCCCGGAATCGCCCGTGAGAGTTGCGGAAAAACGTGTCGTCCAAACATCGAACGGCAAAGTTTCCGAGTTCCTTGCCGATCGTGGCCCGGCCCCCCGTCTCGCACCGACGAGGCTTCCACGCTTTCGACGGTCGACGTGCCACCGCATGATTATTTAATATTCTCCCTCTTTCTCTCTCTCTCTCTTTCTTACTCCCTCGCTCTCTTTCTCTCTTATTTTCAAGCGAACACTTCGACCATCACAACCGTCGGCATCTCGATTCGTCTGTATATCGTATATGCGGTTTACGTTATACTCTCGGGGGAGAAAACGTACGTACTACGTACTTACAAATCGATTAAAACGTCGACCGGCCCGACGACGGGATAAATATATCCTTCTTGGACCCGAGAACCCGAACCGGGTATCCACAACCCTCACACCCGAACCCTCGAAATAAATGGCCAACCGTCACGGAAGCTTTGTGTTCAACGACCGTGGACGTTATCCTCGCTATGAATCATTGCGAATTCATTTTTTCCTCCTCCTTCGCCTCCTACCCCCGCACCGACTCCACCGCACGATAACGAATGAGAGCGGACGAAGAGAAAACGATAAGAGAGCTTTGGTGCATAACGCGAGGGGGCGGGGAAATCTCACGAAACACGGTCTGGCTGAGGTTCCTCAATTCGTTTGGTACCAGCTTCTCAGGGATGTCTGTGAGGAGTGAAATTGGGATATTTTTTATTTTTTTCCAAATTTCCAGAGAATCTTGAAATTAATTGTTACTCTTTCGTTACATGATAGATACTGACTGATTCGATTCACACGAAATGCGGAAGCAATTATCAAACACACGATATTCTATGGCTGAAATATGTTAACACTTGGCAAAAACATCGTTAAGGTATTACGCAACATTTATCACCGGTTCGTGGGGTTTATTTTTCATAAGTAATAGTGTGGGGGTAGTGTATGAGGTTCAAATTCATCACGAACATTTGATTATATTTTTCACACCAATGCGAACTCGTTGATACGACGACGACGAAGATAACGAGGAGATACGCGGTATCTATCGCAGAATTTTCATCCATACACCCCCTCGTGTAAGCCGAGATGCACAAGCTCCTTTTTCTTACAACGAAAGAAGAAAAAAACATCAACGAAAATGAGAAGAAGCTCTGCGGTTTGTCATAATATTGCTTTTTTTTGTTTTCATTTTACGTAAAACTCCCTCGTGCCGGTCTGGTCGGTCGGTGTTTCGTGCGCGACAGTATATACATCGGAATATATAGGCGAGGCAGTACCGCGGTGTGATGGGGCGCGGGTGAGCGGTACCGGATGGCACGGATTGCGTATCCGACGTCGTATTTATACGAATGCTTCGACTTTCGGCATTGTTTCCTATTGCCGGCTGCGGGATGGCCGGGGATTTCGCGACAGCCCAGTTGGCAAGTCTCAGGGCGCACCAGTCACCCATCTCGCTCCCTTCCCACCCTTCCCGCACCGCATGGCTCCACGGATTCGCGTATAGGCCAGATTACCGTATACAAATGTCACCGAAACGTAGGAAATGCGCATTCGCTGCATCTCCCACCGACCCCTTACCCCGCCACACCCTCGTCGAGATCTTACGAGGCCCTTCTCGTCCTCCATCTTCCATCCCTCTATCTACTTTCGTCGTGCATGCATCCGAGCGATATTTACAGCGTCACGGGTTCCGCGTTTCCGGTACCGGGAGAGTAACAATCCGGGTACGTACGGTGAAGCAGCATCGGAGGAAATGGGGAAACGAAGAAAATCGTGGAGAAAAGAACGTGAAAGAAGGAAATCGCGAGGGCGATGTACTTTGGCGTTGAGGCTTTTCCGGGAGGGAATCCCGGAGCCTCTCTTGGGACCCGGGGAGGGTGGAAATAAAAGGGAGGTTACGGACCAAAGTATGAAAGACGGGAGAGAGCGAGAAAGAGAGAGAGAGAGCGAGAGATGAGCTTACGATAAAGGGAGGAAAAATTTCGCGGGGGTATTCTCGAACCTGGACTTATGGATCTTTATGCGCGTCTCGTGGAAAGTTATACGGTCCGTGGTGTGCGTAGCTAGTACCGCGTATCACTGAGCAAAATGTACGTGTGAGATCGAGCAGTGGAGATCCTTGCAGGGCAGTACGGTAAATGTTGTACAATGGCTGACGCTCTAAGTGGAGATTATTGTGAGGGACATTTGTCACAGACCTTCTTGCACACCGACTCCGGTGGGGCATTTAACCCGACATTGTTCGGTTAGAGGACAACACAATCTCGGGCTGCATGGTATTCCCTTGTGACCTTTATTTTGTGGACTATCCCAACAAAGGGACTCGTAAAGATGGTTAATCACGTGTAAGACATTTTTTCCATTAGCGACGTATTTACGGAATCAGCTGAAACATTTGTGATCTTCGTTTTTCAAACGACATCGCTACTGCCTTTGTGGCCCTTCAGCCGCAATGTTCGATACGAGTTCTGCATTTTTTAGTTATATTTCCCGTACTTTTGGCTTGCCTTCCGAGGGCCCCGAAGCAACCCCCCATGGATCGTTCTTCATGGAATAAAGTATTCAGCGGAAGTAAGCAACAAATTTATCCCGCTTGCATTCAATTATGTTTGCCAACCGGATGCTGGATAGTGGGTGCGTGAGCGGCTGCTCGGCGATGGAGCCCATAAGGAGTCGAAGAACGTGAGGGGTACGGGGAAGCGCGGAAAGCAGTATGCTGCATGGATTCCGCTCGTTACTCGGTAGAGCAATAAAGCCCCTTCCTCTTTTCCATGGACTTTGGTGGTGTACATAAATTGGCAGCCCCCTGGTGCGAGAGCGGGAGAAAAAGTGGATGGAAAGATCCTCCTGTCTATCCGTATCCCTTTTACCCTGCCTCGGGCATTAATTTCTGGTTCACCGCTGAAGAAAAATTACTCGGTAAATCATTTCGGCAATTATTGCGGAACCGTGCGATCGCGTACTTGCGGGGTCGTGGCCTAGTTGAGCTTCGCACAGCCGACGAAGTTGTAACGAGAATGATAATTATTCGTAAGATTTTTCAATGCTATGGAAAATGTTGAATATCCAATACGCTTGAAATCATATAATAAAATGTTCAAGATTGATTGGAAGAAAAAAAAATCCGACCACTTCGACCTACCGGTAAATCGGGTAAATAATATTCATCAATTTTGGCTTCATCGAAATATTTCCCAATTACAATGAAAATATGTAATTATAATCATAATGATTATATATTCATTATTATTATTATTATCAATTATTCATTCACTTTTTTATATTATTTTATACAATGGCATAAAAAACTCTGAACAATTTTGGCTAATCGAAATATTCTACAATTATAATTAGAAATAGATATAATCTTGATAAATAGATACTCATTATTATTATTCTCATTATTTATTTACATTTTTATATTATTTTATTTTTCATTTTAATTTATCAACTAATTTCATTAACTTTTATTCAATTACAGAAAGAAGTAAAATTTTCTCTCCATCACATATTATGTAGCTGTCACTTGTTCGCCCGATACCTTTATTAACAATAATACAAAATATCGTTTGAAGTATGTGTAAGAGCTTTTGAGAATTCGTCGCGAGCGTAGTAGGCCACAGTGAGGATGGGTTAAATGGGTTTGATCGGATTGTAGGATAAACCGATGGTGTTTGTGGGTGAGCTTGCCTCGACGCGCACACGCACGTTCATTCCAGCGGTCGTGAGCCTCGACGCAGTGGAGCTTTTCCCTCGTTGCACACGGAATTATCCGGGAGCTTTCGTCCTCTCGCTTTACCTTCGATACCTACTCACGCATAATTTGTCCCGTTGCCACGATTGCACTTCATAAAAAATGCATCTGACAATCTGTCTCTCTCGCGAAAATGCCTGGCCATTGAAACCGACGCCTCCACCCCTTTTTGCCGAGCCGACAGACGCGTTGGATCCGCAACGGGTCATCCGATAATCCATCGACGACTCTTCGCTTTGCAATGAATATTCCAAATATTCGCTAACGTCGCCTGTTCGCCCATATATAACGTCCCTCGTCGACTCAGTCATCGAAAGCTCACCGCAATACGCGTGCATTCCGATGTATTCACTTTACTGTACGTACTTTGCAATTTTTAATCCAATCTCCAAAGGTACAATTATTATTCGTCCTTTCCATAAGATTATTTATCATTTGCCATCGATCGACCATTTTTTCCTCCGTAATTCATCGGACGAGGATGCGATATAAAAAATATTGTAAATTGTTATCGTTCGATTGAGTCCAATTATTATTGTGAATGCATCGGTACAGTAAATATGAGTCGCATTTCGTTGAGACTCGGTGATAATATGGTTAAATATGTATAAACACTGCTTTATACATTTTGAATCTATATAAATAATTCTAAATCAATTTCTCATTATGACATCGAAGGTTATAACAAATTGTAAACGCGCATCACAATGTAAAGCTTCACAAGCTTTCTTCGCGATATAATTTTCTCAATTAATAAAACTCAATTTTTGATTTACATCGATGAGTCATCAGGAATATTTTTTTAATAGACAGATTTGCGTCTGAAGCCAGACGATAAGCACCGAGTGATGTAATTGAAAAAATGATAATAACGATCGCGTACCGAAATTCAAACGAGGGAACGTGTGCGAGAACGATGGTAAAGAATACCCGGATTTTTCGAGATGTTTTTTTATTCTTCAAGAAGTAGAAACGCTTGGGCCCCGAAGGAAAAATGACGGTACTTAAGACGAACATATTATACCTCGCGGAACTTTCGCAGGGATATAACAACGGCCGAGCAGAAGCGTCTAGGGACTAAATCATACTCGACTGGCGGAATAATATCCTCGGAGCTTGGGCTCGTCCGTCTCTGCTCGGGTGACTATTGCCCGGGAGACGGAACCCCAAGCTTTCTCTGTGTGTAAGCCCCATGCTTCACTCGCCGGATATACCGTAATGGCTAGTAGATACATGCCGCACCGAACGTACGCCCGTCACATCGGATTCTCATCATAATTCTATGCGTTATCGTAAAATGTATTAAAAAAAAAAAAAAATTGCCCAGGATTTCGTTCGACATAAAATTTATAATTAAGTGATCCATAATTCGTTATCAAACTTGTTGAAAAATTCAGCTTCATAATTCAACAACTCGTTCGTCGATCCAAATTATCTCTCTCCATAAAATCCACGAGATACGATACTTTCAATAAAATTTCCAATTCCCAATTCCTCCAAATAACCTAAGGAAAATTGTCCGGAATTTCCTTTGACAAAAAACTAATAAACAAATAATTCATAATTCGTTATCAAAGTTGTTGGAAAAAAACAGCTCCCATAATTCAACAACCCCTTCGTCGATCCAAATTATTTTTCTCCATTTCGCACATTGTTCTCGATGAAATTCAACCTGGAAACAACGAAAAATTGTAAACTTGTCGTGACTCTCGTTATTCGCTTTATCGCCTGTTTCGTCAACTTCTCATTTCACGCAAATTTATTTCCACCGAGTTATAATGAGGCCTTCGTGGTAAAAACATGAAAAAAAAACAAAAAGTCTCGAGCAAATGCGAAGCGCGCGGGGAGGATTCGCAACGCTCTGTTCGTCATGGAAAAATTCGTCGAGCAGTGAGAATGAACACCGCAAACCGGTGGTGTGGGAAACGAGCGTTAAGAGGTTTTGCAAAATTATTCCGAATGAACGAAGAAAACGCGAGAGCATTGCCGTTAGCGAGCGTTGCAACGTTAGCGAGAGCGGTGAGGAGTCGAAGCACGGGCCAACGCAGCAAGTAGGTACGTCAAATTGGCCGGATAAGCAACTGCCTTTCGCCGGATTGCTAATGCCTCGTCGTAAATTAGATTGGAACGAGATACGGAAACGTGTGCAGCTCGCAACCTCGCTCTAGTAGTCGCTGAGCAATTCGCTCGGTTTCGCTCTCCCTTCCCCTTTCCTTCTGGCCCTCTTCCCTTCGTCGTGTGCACGCGTGTTGTACGGTGTATACGCTCACATCATACGTACCGAGAAAATAGCTATATCACGAATGTAAGGCTGATGAATATATAGCGTTGTGCATTCGCGTAGCGAAGTGGTTGCATTTCGTACGTTCAGACGTCTGTGGGAGACATCTGTTTCTACTTCCACGACGGATGAGTCGCGTCGTGAAAACGTTACCGAACTAGATACATGCACTTATAACCCGTGGATATGTGCCTCGGCAATCTTCGCTCGCCAGGATTAAAATACAGACGCATCTCGCGTTACTCCGTGTATCACGATGAAATATTTTACTTGCAACTTTTTGCATGTACGAGAGATTTTTCGTTTCATTCGTTCACGTTGCGAGGATTATAAATACGGAAAATGCAGAATTATGGTAATATTTTGATGTAACGAGTATTTCAACAACGTTTTTTTTTTTACATTGAAGGAGTATATTATTTTCACTGGAAAGCGAAGTAATTTGCTACGCTGTTCCTTGATGGACTGAAATTCGTCGACTGGTCTCAAAGCAAAAGCACATCACGCGCTGTGCAATTATGAAATTCGTTTTCCCACCAAATTGAACAATTACTTCCACCGTAATTGCCAACCTGATTGTTAATACAGATGGAACATTAACAACGTACACGCACAATTGCGAAAAAAAAATGAATATTACCATTTCTGACCCCGCGTATGATTCGAAAGAGGTACAAACTATTTTATCTACAACCGCAACTTTTTCAACCGTCGATATTTCATTCGATTCGACAATTGAATCCAAATTAACTTCCAAAAACGTAGCTACCACGGTTTTAACTATGTAATTCGTATCGTTCGCGTTGCCGGTCGTTGCTTATGACGTTGCATAAACTCAAATTGCCACAGAAACGTGCATATGATGTTGAATTAACCGAAACAGTCACATCTTCCCCGTAAGCTCGGGCGTAACTCGCCATTCAACGAACATTCCGTTGCAATAACGAGCCCAGGCTTTTGTGACGAGCCCCGAAGCTCGCGATGTTGGCAACCCAGTCACCCACGTCAGTTTCACGAAAATCTCCGTAGAGCTTTATTCGCGATCCCTTGTTGAACTCTCCCCGTTCGTTATGCACGATTGTTGTGCATCCAAGAAACTCGAATTCTCGAATTGTGTTCGCATCACGAAAAGTGAGTAGCAAACTCTCGATGGCTGTGGCTTCGTCGTGCTTCAAATGTCTGAACAAGACGTCTGTTTCCACTTTCGTGTACGGCTTGAGAGTATAGTTGCAGTTACCCCGAAACGGTATAACACGGGCCGTGCATCCGCGTCGTTGAACGGCCAAATTGTTGGTCGCAGTTACAGCGGTTCCATGGCATATAGATGCAAGAAACTGCAGCATTGCACCCTCGGGACAGTTTCCAACGTTTCGAGCGGCCCGAACGTTTCTCCTCGCACGTCGTGGCTCCCTCACGAAACGGCCGACTATTACGACTTGCCCGCCCCCCCCTGCATCACCGCCGGTTAGCCTTACTCGCCGTACACCGCAGCAGAATGCGTCGGAGTTTAGAAAACATCTACGGTGCAATGCAAATGAACGGGCCCCGTGCAACTTAATTAATTAAACCGTCGGACGAAGGCCATGCGTCATAACCTGCGGTATAAACGCTTAGTTATGTATGTATGTATATATATCATCATGGAGAATTGTATTATGGTACGTCACTGTCGAGAATAATGCTTTTAAGATTCTGGGAGGACCGTTTTATCTGTGAGCTCGGTACGATTCGGTCGGACCTTCGATCCGCACTCTAATAAAAACTTTGAAGCTGCGATTAAAAGGCACTCGTTCTATTTGGTTCGTGAAGATAAATTGCTTCATTCCTGCTATGGGAAATTGAATTTTTCACGATGATATATACATATCATCGTGATTATGAACTGTAACACGATTATATTACGTTTGTGTTTATTTCCATCGATAAAAGTTGCGACGTTGACTGTGCGGCGACGTCGCAAGGGAAATATCGTGTTTATCCGTTCGATATTCTCAAGTGTCAAGAATGATACTTGAATTTTATTACATATCCGTTTGTATGCACAGCGCGATACGCAATGGAAATTTGTATGGTATAATTTACGACTCGACGGTGTTGAGAATAGCAGGGAGGGTGTGGAAAGCGCGGTGTGCGAGCAATAGCCGCGAAAGGGCGAGGGGGAGGATATCCTCGGAACTCCCCGATTCGTCATAAAGACGCGTATCGTAAAGAGAAAATCGTATTAAATTTATATGCACGTATTCTTGGGAAATCTTTGCGATAAAAATAGAATGTTAATCCCTGGTAGCACGCTCTATAAATCTGGAGCTCAGGTACCGATGTATGGTGCATAAAAATATATATATACGTACACGTTACTTTAGTTTTTTACACGCGTTTGTTCATCCTTACAAATTTTAATCTCGTATACAGACTGAGATGTATTTGCTCCGTGTATAAACGAAAATACTCACCATCACAAAAAAAAAAACGTGTCGGTAACTTGACGAGATTTACACGAGAAACATGCAAAATGAATGCTCGCGGGTTCAAACCGAAATGAATCACGTAAGAGTGTAAAAAAAAATGGAATAAACTATGCCCCGTAAAAGTTTTGAATTTACGTTGAAATTGTATTGCTCGCAATAACATTTTCTCATGTTTCATTTCCCAGTGACAATGGTTACGTGTGCATCGTATTTCACAAGAGAGACGACCCGGTCATCGAAATGCAGATTTCCAAAACCTGGACCCAGGGACCCGAGGAAGCCTGCGACTCCGCCAAATTCAATTATCTAACAGCTCCTTACAAAACGTACATAAGTAAGTAATAACTTTACGTAATAAACGTATCGGCGAAAAGAAAAAAAAACCATCAAAAAGAGTAGTAAATGGTCATATAACCTCCAATGGTGGTCGATCAATCGTAGTACGCCAAAAAAACTAAACGATACAAATTCGTTAAACGAATTCTTCACAATTTAATTAATCAAAAAATGTAGGCAAATAAATTTCCGACATTTTTCTATCACGATGTATTTTAATATTCAAAAAATGTACGTAACCTATGTTAGTTTCTTCGCGATCAATTTACATCCTGCGATACGAAGAAACGTCGTGCAATACATTTTCATTTGGTCCCGAGGATTTTCCGGGAAATTTTGCGCAAATCGCGACCTCCCGATATAATCTTGTTACTCATATCGGTCGGCAAGCTTGCCGCGCGTCACTGGCACGGCTGGCGAATAAGGGCTGGCGCACACGGCGGTGGGGGAGGCGAAGAGAAGGGTAAAGGAGATTCTTCGACGGAAGGTCGGAGATTGCAAATGCTGTAGGAGTTTAACAATCAATTCCGCTGGCTTTATACGATCGCGTAAAGGATCATACGGGGAATCCCGTCGTAAAGCCGCGCGCGCGGGGGATGTTCGTGGAAGGGTGGGCGAGTACGCGAAATTGGGTATTGCAAGCATGTTGGAAGGGTAGTACATACGCGTTAGCATAGTCGGGTTATACGTGAGCGCATCGGGATACCGAGGCGCCATTCTATCGTCGTCGTCGTCTATGTCGTTCTTCATACGAAATTTACAAACGTTCGACGTTGAAGAAACCTTTTTCGCTACGAAGAGTAAAAAAAAAAAAATAGAAAAACGGTTTCTCGTCGCGTGCTCGCCGCCATTGCTGGTGGTGGCTTCATTACGGTGGAAACTCAAAGCCTCCCCCTCTCCTCGGGGTTGACTTTTCACCGCTAGATGCGTGGAAAATGATGAAACGAATTTTGGGATTCGGTCTGAAAAATGTCTTGTGACAATCGGTGGAAACGTTGAGCCGTAATATTCCATTGGGCACGGATTTGGATGCAATGCGGAAGGCGTCTCCTCGCGTGAAAGCTTTTTTGATGGGCTCACCGGCAACATTTTCATTTACATATATATGTGTAAACATACATCCATGTATATTTATATAAATACATGTGTGTGTGTGGGCGTACTGTAAATTTTACGTGGAAACCAGGTACGCGTTTCCGTAACGCTGTGTTTCTTACGGATGGAAATGCGCAACGGGAAGTGAGAACAGAGAAACTGTGGAGCATGTGCCACGTGAAATCGGGACGAGACGACGCGGTTTGACGTCGTAAAGTAGACCGAGACGTGCTTTCGACGTAACGGTCCATGTACATGAGACACGGTAAAAGGAAGTCGACGGAAATGCACGGGACTTCTGTGAGTGTACGACATCCGCGAGTTCGTAAATAATTTTATTTCGACAAGAGTTTTCGTCGATCTGCCAAGTGAAATACATTCGATCTACGTATGTCTCTCTCGGTCTGTTTCGTGGTTTACGTCAACCATCACGAAAACCATAATCGTCGAGTCGGAAATTAATTAATTACAATAATGAATGAGTAATGAAGATTAGGAAGCCGTTGAAATCGGTAAATATTATATGCGATTCAATTATTGAATCACGAATGTAATTTACGGTTGTTTGATTGTTCAGAAAATCATTTGCTAATGGATTTTTATTTAATTTGATAATTGATTCAATTGTTATGTAATAATTTGTGGAGATATTTCCGTGGTTCCGTATTTGTGGGGGTAATGGAAAATCCAATTATCGACATTACATTTGTTTTTCACTGACGATCAATCGTACATTACTATTGACTGTTGGTTCAAATCACACAGCATCAGCGTATATTCTCATTGATGAAAATGATGCGACAGGCTGCCAAATATCGAAAAGAAATAAAAATGTTTGAAGTCGCGATGTTCGTTGAGGCGTTGACGCTTTTGTCTATCCATCCGTGCGTCTGTCTGCCTCGTAGAGCCACTTCCTCTCCCGTGGAAAAAAACCATGGATCGACAAAAAAATTCTTATCCTCATCACTTTTCACGGATATATTATCGTATACGTTACATGAATTACAAACAGCAATAATAATTCAAAGGACACTCAGTATAGTACATTGGATATCAAGGGCGGAAAGTAGGTGATTCCGCCGAGCATGAAGTTGCCACACGATCGGAAATCGCGTACCGCCCGTGGTGCACACCGTACTTTTTGTCCTAATCTTGTTGGAAACAAAGGGTTTCAGGGGGGTGAAGCCCCCTTGACTAGACCGAATGCAACTTTTGGTTTTGTATGAACAAGAAGGAAAGCAAACACGGCATTTTTTATTTTTTCGGAAAATTTATTTTGTATTCTCTTCTGAAATAAAATGGAAGGATTTTCGACACGGATGACGTAAATTTAAATTACAATTATACGCTCGGATCTTTTCCACCCGGCAGTAGCCGGCGGAAAAGAACTTTACCGCCCGCTGGCGGAGTGCGCCGGAAACGGCCACTTTCCGCCGGTAGCACATGCGCGAAACGGCGCGTTTTCAATGGGGATCGGACACAAAATCCATTTTAAACGGATTTCCCATTGAACCGGGCCTCTCATTCCCCCCCCCCCCCCCCCCCCCCCATAAAAAATTACCAAAATCGTGCAAAAAACCGCAAAATCGCTTCCAAACGCATCTGCATCTCTTCCTTCATGAATAATCAATGTGATAAAAAAATTGAAATCGATCTTAACGATTCATCGTCGTTACAGCTTCGGACATGACCACCCGACAGTGTCCCTACTTTGGGCATTACGAGGTTGTGTACGTGATGCGATCGCACGTTAGCGAAACCGCCGAGGAAAGTTTCATCTCGGAGAACGAGCACATATTATCCGACGACGGGGATAACGTGGCCCTGGCTCAGGAAGTAAGGATCACATCCACAACGCCATTTCCGAGAGCCTGTCAGCACACGAGCCTTCCTGGTTTGGACATCGGTTGCGAGAGGTCTGATCGCATGAAATTTGCCACGTCTTGCAGCGACGACGCATTGTCCGGTAAGTTTCGTCATGTTTTCACCCTCTCCCCCCCCCCTTCTCACTCCACACTTCTCACGTCACTTCGTAGTTACGTTTCCTCCCCCCGGCCCCTTCGACTTGCCGCCATACGTACGTACCACTTTTTACTTTACTGCTTTGCGAAACTGCGTTATCAAACTAACACTTCATACCCCACTTGGGTCTTGTACCGGGTACATTTACCCTCGTCAAACTTCGTAGCCGTTACGAGAACGTTTCAACCACCCTTCCTTGATATAAGTTTCTTTTGTAGACGCGAATAGCTTGATCCGTGACGCGTACGTTATACATAGGTATATAGATATATAAGATCCGTGCGAACGATCGCGTCGTATCAGGATATCGAAACGAATTCGAACAATTTCGAACACCTTGTCAAATCGACGCGTCGACTTATATCGTGTTGCGTGATAGCTCTTATATTGGTGCGTTTTTTTTTGGGGAGGGTTTCGTACTTCAACCCTGCCGGATAATTTTTTTCTCAGATCGACTGGCTTTGGGGGTTTATTTTTCTCTTGAAATTGGTATCGAAATGACGCGAGTGGATTCTTCGGATTGATTTGTCCCAAAGTTATTTATTTTTATTTTGGATTTGTGAGGACTGAATCGATTGATCAAAACGATGGAAATATTGGAATCCATGTTATTTCTCTGTGCAATATTGAACGATAAATTGATTAATATTGAACATTGAACTAATGAATGAAAATAACGACAAGATTGATCAACACGACGAGATAAATTTTTTTTGCCGATTCTTATCTAGCTCAATTCAAACTTTTCGCAATTCAATGCATGACCGACCAAACGTCTCCATCGTCGTGAAGGGAAAATTCGTTTTTGCGTTATTTTAATTAGCCCTTCGACTTTCTTTGCAATATCGTAATATGGTCGAGGAAGCGATGCCGATGGTTGAGACTTTGCAAGAAGCGCAAACTTCGCGCCGTAACATTGTTCACGTAGGTTCGATCGTCCGACAGGTTTCACCGGCGTGATAGGAAACATGGTTGTCTGGCCGAAACGCCTTATCGGATTACCTTGAATCTCCTATGGTCGTCTCATCCCCCAGTTGGGTCACCTGCTGACCCGACCAGTGCCGATGTTAATACCAGGCAAAGGCATGATGGACAGCTCGACAAGCATCTTAAAACCCACCCCTTCACGATAATCGATCCCGCACGGTCCTCGTTCCCCTTAAACGGAAATTCGAGCTTGATATTGATCTTCGATTAAAATTACAAGAGCTCGAGAAAAAATCGACTCAATCGAGTGTGCATTCTCAAACACAAAAATATTCAAGAAATTGTTTATTTTCTCGACAAATTGTATTCTTCACATGTTGCAATTGATAATTTTGTTTTCATTGCGGTTCACAGAATATCTGTGCCACGGGACTTGGGTGGAAAACGATACGGCTTATCTCGTAGCAAGCACGGATAGCGGACGTTACTGTCTGGTTTACAGCGCATCGGCAGCCACTTCCGGAAGTCGAGAATTGTCCGTTACCGGTCATCTAGCATCGTGTCCGAGAAGCTCGCATCGTCAGCAGCAACATGTATGGAAGGTCAACCTTACTTCATACGGTACGGTATTCCAACGATTCGTAAGGACGGATCAATAATAAACTGAAAAAATATATATCTATATGTTCATTAGAGTGGTCCTTATACCCCTTATGGGGCTCGGACGAATCTTGAGCTGCCCCCCCGCCCTCCAAATTTTCGAAAATAAATAGTGTTTCGAGTTGGAATAGCCCATATAAATTTCAAGACCAGTATTTACAATCTTCAGAGTGAGATTGGATATTTTGAACTTTCTTTTGATACAATTATTCGGTAACTAGAGGAAAAACGAAAGAAGAACAAAAAACATATTGAGTCGGAATGACCAATATGGTTTTCAAGATAAGTATTTTTAATTTTAGGATTGACATTTCAAATCTAAACAATTTTCTGACAAAATTATCCGGGAATAAGAAAAAACCGAAAATCATGTTTATGTATCGGCGTGGAACGACCCATAACCATTTCAAAGTCAAACCGTAAGATTTTTTTTCATGCACAAAGGTGCCGCGGACTCATTGGGATACTTCTTGGATTTTTAAGATGATTTCAAGAGACCCGAATAGGGATATTACTAGGGAGTCGATAAATCCTGTGTATTTTAGAGGCGAAAACTGACCTCTGCTGGTAGTGGCCGGTTTTAAAGATGGCGGGCTACCAATTTAGGGAACTTTTTTCAAAATTATTTGGAGAGAATCTCGGGGGGGGGGGGGGGGTCAAAATTCGTCCGAGCCCTATATAAGGACCACTCTAATGTTCGCTCCATGTTACCAGCCAAATAGAGAAAGTATATATCAACGAAAATATAAACTCGTAAAAAATAATAATAATAATAATAATAATAAAAAATAATAATGATAATAATAATAATAATAATAATAATAATAATAATAATAATAATAATAATAATAATAATAATAATAATAATAATAATAATAATAATAATAATAATAATAATAATAATAATAATAATAATAATAATAATAATAATAATAATAATAATAATAATAATAATAATAATAATAATAATAATAATAATAATAATAATTTTGTTGCAGCCCAATGTGGCGACGTATCTGCATCGACATCGTGGAGGTCGCACAATTCCATCGGCACCACAATCGTCGTTCTCGGCAGCCTCCTCGTCTCTTACGTTACGAGGTGATGCCACTGAGCGCCCATGATTCACCTTCTTCCGGGGGCTGTATAGTTGATAAACCTGAGGCTTAGCGGTTCGGAGAAAGTAACGCGATGATCGAGCGCCAAGATCATTGCCACGATGAGGAGCGTGACTGTCTCGCCCTTCGCTTCCGAGTACCTAACAGTATATAGTTATTGTATCATTCTGACGCTGTATATATCTATATATTATATTATACTTATATATGTGTATACAGCGGCGTATTAAGCAGGTTGAGCACGTGAAAAGTTTCACGTCGGCGAGCCATGACTGCGAATGTGACAGACCGGAAACGAGATCGAGAACTACCATACCATTACAAAAGAACGCGTGTACATAAACGTCGACACGTTGCTACGCGATGAAGTTTTCGAATTCCGAGTAAACTTCTTGACTCTACGCGAGGATAGAAGTTTCGCTGGGGATAACGAGATTCACGGGAGAATACGATGATTCGTTCGGACACGTGACGGAACGTGACGTAGATAGAATTGGCGAGAACGGTACGCTACTCTCGAGAAATCTCTTGGTAATCTTTGAAACCTGATGGATGTTTCATGAGAATCCGAAAAAAAAGAAAAATCTGATGCTGTGAATTGTAAAATTAGAAATACGATAAAGCCCATGGCGTTTCGTGCAACGCAATTAATTAAAAAAAACAACGTTGCATAATTATTATCATTTTTTTCTGAATTCAAAAATTTTTATGGATTAATTATGTTTCCATATATTGATTAATTATTTATATATATTGTTTGTTGGATTTTGCAAAATGTTAATGGATATTTGTTTATGAGTTATCTGGGGAAATTGCAATTAAATAATGTTATCTTTTGAGCTTAGCAGAACTGTGCAGACTTTTATCTTACGTGAAAAAAACATCGATTGTTCCCAATACAACGGCTGTATTATCGACTAATTGGGTTTGTCGTTGTTGCGTTTGGTTGTGCTCAACATATCAAGGCAGAATACCATGAGAACGTACATTTTTGGTTGAATTGACCATGAAAACGAGGATATATTACGAAGCCGATCATCCTGAGGGTAACGTACTGCACGAGATGATGTATAATTTAAAAAAAATTAAAAAACGAGCGAGAGAAAGAGAAAGAGAGAGAGAGAAAAAAAATAAGGGTGCAAGGGGCCAATTATATACGAATTGAGTGTTGAAAGTAGATTGTGAGAATAACTATAATACGTTGATAGTCAGTCACCTCTGTCTCATTCGCAAAGTAAAAATTATTTTAACCCACGACGAGAAAATTGTTCCTACATTAAATACGGACTCGTAACGCGTTATCGTGGAGTTTTCGTGGCTCGCTGACGTTACTCACGTGGATAAATAAAAAATGAATTTAATGAAAAAAAAGAACAAACAAATTGTCACAATCACGGAATATTATTAATCGGTTTTTCCGGCGATTTTCACAAATATCTATTCGTTGACTCCGAAGTGGTACGACGAAGAGAAGGGCGAAGCGATTTACCCCCCCTTTGCATTTGTGACAATGCGAAATTCATTATCTTACTCGCAGTCGGACGATTATTTTATATCAAGGCGTTGCGTGTCTGTTCGAACGTCAGTTGTGCAAACTTTGCAACGGAAACGAAAATTAAACGTGCAACAGTTTTCGTTTTTTCGTCGTATCAATTTTATTTACCAATGTTGGTTGAAATTTTCCATGTATCTATAAACCTCATATATCCGACAAACTAAATCCCACATTGTAATCGACGCAGCTAAAAATTGTTCGACCATTTCGAAACTGTACATATATATTTTACCTCAATTCAATGTCCGAATTTTTTTTATAAACGTCGAACACGTTTTGAATAACTTAATTCACGTTTTGAATCACCGAAATTATTGTAATGACCGTTGTCTATATTAGAAAATAATAAAAATAAAGGAATGAAAATGTAAAAATAACGAAAAGAAGTTTTCTTTTCCATTGCAAAGTTTACATTGTCCGGGTATCGAGGCTCACGCGATGACTTAAAAAGAATTAACGGTAATAACAAGTTGAGCGTTTCGAATACGCGAGTTATTCTGTAAAAAAAAACAACATATCGATACGAAATAAACGATAGAGTCAGCTTAAAAAAAATAAAAAAATAAAAAAATATGTGATCAATTAGTGCGATCACGCCAACTAACGTGCATAAATAACCTAATTTAGGTACGAGGACAATTACATAATTGGTGCGTGTTGGACGATGAAAAAAAAAAAAAAAAAACAGAAATTGAAGAAATTAAAAAAATAAATAAATAAACGAAAAAGGGCCTCGACTTTCGGGTCATTCGTTTTAGCAAACCCTCAACCCTCGACAAAGTATAAATATTTTTGACTCGAACTATATTTTACTTAATAATTCATCGATGATCCTCGACGAGAATTTTGCGGCAAAGTTGACACTAATCGCGACGCATTGTAAAATAGTCGACTAGTAATCATAAATATTAATAACGGATAAAAATGATAGCGTATGATATTTGGTGTTGTCTATAAAAATTGTACACTGTAAGACGGAGATAATCGCCGAGCGTAACTTGTCGGGTAAACGCATTGATCGGGGAGTCGAATGAAAATCGTTAATCAATTGAAAACTTTTGTCACGTGTACAGATATGTATACTAGAGTGGATTGAAAAAAATCAAATTTTCTGATTTTAATCAACATACATTCACTGCAAAGTATCTTGCATCCGGAGAGTTCACCCCAAAGATGAACCCGATCGGATCATTTTTCGGGGTCGCGCAAGATTTTTCAAGTTTTTCCATTTGATTAACATGGGAAGAACGTAAAGTTTCCCTTCAAAAAATCGTAGCTCCGTCAATTTTATAGCTACGTTGATCCCGTAAGTTTCGATCAAAAGCTCTTGAAAAACGGCTTAAAATGGCATGCAGACCTTTGGAATCCGATTGCAACTTCCGTCGATAATTTTGTTTCTTCGTAAGAAATTAACGACGGAAATTGCAATTGGATCCCAAAGGTCTGCATGCCATCTTAAGCAGTTTTTGAAGACCCTTCAAATAGAACTTACGGGATCAACGTAACTATGAAGTTCGCGGAGCTACCATTTTTTTAATGGAAACTTTACGTTCTTCTCATGTTAATCAAATGGTTAAACTTGAAAAATTTTGCGCGACCCGTAAAAATAATCCGATAGGGTTCATCTTTGGGGGGAATCCTCTGGATTGAAGATACTTTGCAGTGAAATCAGAAATTGATTGAAATGAATTAAAATCCAATGAATCAAATCAAATGAATCATTGAATTCAAATTCAATGAATTTGAATTGATTAATTGTTTTGATTGATTATTATTTTTGATTGAAATCAGAAAAAAAAATATTTTTTCAAGCTACCATAATGTATATAGTACGCGTCACTGCAACGTCAACCGATCAAACCCTGCGTAATCCCATTTTTCCCCCAACTTGCATCACAGACGGAAATCGAGGGAAGTTCGAATCGTGGGATCGCGCAGATTCCTTCGAAGATCGTCCGGAATATGATAAATTAAATTAGAAAAACGTGACCGTATTTTTCAATCGCCGCCATACTCGTTAATAAAAATCTTCGATTTGAAATAATACAAAAAACCTCACCAAGCTCGCTAAACTATTGTAAATAGTATATAAAGTCGAAGGAAAAAATTGCGTAACAACACTGTCAATCGTCTTCGTGTTGTATAAATTTATCGTGGCACATCAAATTGCTGAGCTTTTTTGTGAACATTTCTGTTGTTTTTTATTCAGTTGTTTTTTCAATTCATTAGGCATTAAGAGAATTAGATATCAGGGTATTTATATAGAGGGTTGAATAGTTATATGTATACAAATTGAAGAATAAGTGAATACTTCGTGTTCTATTGATTTTCATTGTTGAAGCGGTACGCCGAATATCGTGATTTTCTCTAAATTATTATAAAGGAAATAACGCGATGAAAGATAGATCTTCAACTAGAGTATCTCGATGACACGATACTTTTTAGACTACGAAGTTGAATCTATACTGCAATTAATTATTTCCGTCGTCTCGACGCGAGTTTTTTTTTTAATTCTTGGAATAACGAAGTTACTGATGCAACTAACGTTTATCCCTGTCTATAATTCGTTTGTACGTGATATGATGTGCCATCTCCGAGACACCGCTTAGTTTCGCAAGCACTTATAATAAATAAATTTTAAAAAAAAACCACATCAAACTAATCACACTAAAAATAATAAAATAACAATCCAAAGCTAGATCACTATGCGACAAAAAAAGCTGATCCATGGTGCGCTGTACAGATTATTATGAGAATATATATAAAAATATATATTTACACATGTATATCGATACAGGAAGTGGTTCGACATTAGCCGCGAGTGCGCGAGATTTTAATTCAAATATTAATACAATGATTCTTCAACGCTCGTTGAATTGAAGAAATATTATACGCACGAACAGTAGATAGAAGTTCGAGTGGTGTAATTTCTAAATAGCGGAGGAACTCATATTGATGTCTCCGTCGTTATCGAGCCACAAATTCTTGTACTCAAAAATGAAGGGGAAAAAAAGAAAAAAAAAATCAGAACGTAAAATTGCAAGAATCACGTCTAACCGCGAATTGTATCGATAATGCGTGAATGTCAAATACCCACCCAACTTAATTGTATAGAATGAAAACACAACGACTATATTTACCGTCTCTAGTACTTAATAAAAATTATTCGATAACTTTAAAAAAATGAACAATTGAGTCTATTCCGAAGAGAAAAAAACACGAGCGGAGAAGCAGATTCGATATGTCCGCAATGATAACAAGAATAGATTAAGCGATAATCACACGTGTAAAGTTAAGAAGTTTTTTCTACTGGAAACGAGAAAGAGAGCGGCTTCGAGACGAATTTTCACCCATACGAAAAACCGATAGAATTCTGATGACAACGAGTCAAAAGAATAACAGAGATCGAAGCTGTGACTTACCTGACCGAACGGTGGAAGCAAAGTTGCGACCGGAAACTTAAAGCGTGAAGAAAATTTGAGAAAAGGATAATTAAGTGTATCGAAATGGGGATTGAACCGCGCCGACGAATTCGACCCATTGAAAACTATGAAATCTATAAATACTGAGTGTTTACTATTGGATTGAAATATTACAATGATATACTTATTACTATGAATGGTTTTTCATCATTATATTATAGATGTTACTCGATAATATATTTACAAATAATTAAGCGAAATTCGTTGTTTCATTCGATCCCATTCCGTTCCTGCGGCGCATGAAGAAATATTCAGACCGTTTAGCTGCGAAATTGTTGGATGAACATTATTGCCATATGCTCTAGTACGTATTACTCGAAGGCCCGAATAATCAATGTTACGACAGGTCAATAAATCGAATTAAAATGTCCCCAAAATGAATTTTCCGAATCGGAATGGTGCCGAAACATCAAATGCCGAAAATTCATATATATCTATAGTAGCATAATTCGATCGATAACGTGACTGACTCCTATCGTGCCCACAATGGCTAATTACGCGATTACGTGTCGAGAAATTCGATTGAAATGAACAAAAATTGCAAATAGTTCCGATTTTTGCCGCAAGACTTCTGTCGACGGTGCCGATATCAGTCGACGATGGCGTCCTTACCAGTTTATCGTAAATTTTGTACATCTTTGTACAGTTCTCACAAAAATTGAGAGAATTACAACAAATTGGTGAGGCCACCACCGTCAGTGATATCAGCGCCATTGATTTGTCCTGCAGCAGGAGTTGGAACTAACGTTATTAAAAATTTCTGAATGGTTCCAAATTCAGTCACGGGACGAATCGAAGGCCCCGATGTCAGTCGACGCCGGCGCCCTCGCCAAATTTTTCGAAAATTTTATCATTTTTGCAAAACATGCGAAAAGTACGATAAGCAATAAATCCGACGGTCGTGAACACCGATTCGCCTACGTCTTGGCGCTGTTTGTCATAAAGCACAGCAGAATATTTTTGCCGCGCCTGTTTGCCGGCAACCGACGAGTCAGTTGTGCATGACGGGTTGTCTATCTCCCGGCGTTGTTAGCCATATGCAAAGAACGGATGAGTAGATGGAACCTCAAGGCTTATAGGGACCTCTAGCACGGCTGTTACAGACACAAGACGTAATTCAGCCCACAATGGCATAGGTGTAGCATTGGTACAAGGAAGCAAACGTTATTATTGATGACTCGCTTCGCCGGCAGTGATTAACGGGGTATTGCTGTCTAGAAGCTTGTTTTGTAAGTCATTTTTAGGAATTAATTTTGTAGAAACTATTAAACCTACAGTGCCGGGATTTTTTACGCATGATAAGTCATGTTTCAACTAACAGCACAAATTTTTATAAAAGATTTTATTGAAATTTGCACAAGTTATGCGCTGTTACGCAGGACGCGACGTGAGATGCTCGCCCAAACGGGTGCACGAATTGTGGCGGTTCTATTCGTCTGAATCAAAATAACCAAATTTTTTTTAAATCTATATAAATGCAGTTATTGTCTGAACTAGAAGTGAGTAAGAACGAAATTTTTTCATCTGAACCGCAGCTGTTTGAAAATTGAGGTTCAATTTTCCTGGAAAATTGTCAACTAAAATATAAGAACAGGGCTAAAATATTCATGTTATCGGTATTATTCTAGTTCCGACGATAGGTGAAGGTTTCCTTGACATGTGTGCAAAGCCCGAAGCCAATCGGTCCAAGAGTTTTTGAGAAAAACGTGTGCCCGACTTGAAAAATGTCGTTTCGAGAAACACGCGTTTAACGGGGTATTGCGGTCTAGTAGCTTGTTTTTTAAGTCATTTTTAGGAATTAATTTAGTGAAAACTATCAAACTTACAGTACCGCGGTTTTTTACTCATAATAAGATATGTTTCAACTAACAACACAATTTTTTATAAAAGATTTTATTGAAATTTACACAAGTTACGCGCTGTTACGCAGGTCACGGCGTGAGATGCTCGTCCAAACGAGTGCATGGATTGTGGCGGTTCTATTCGAGTTTTACGAATTTAAACTGAATATTTATTCGGCACATTCGCGAAACCGTACACGATAAGAAAATACAAGCGAAAAAAATCGATTTTTTGAAATTTCTAGACAGCAATACTCCCTTAATCATAGTTAGTTGTTCGAAAGATTATTTCAAATACTTTTTCCTTGAATGAACGTCAATCTCTGATAGGAACGTACACGTATGCCAAAAATAGCGACGCTAATCGTCCCGTGACCAAGCTGCAACGAAACTGGGTTTATCATCACACGTAATACAAAGAAAAACAAACGATTATTCATTTCCGACAATAAATATGGTTTTATTACACATACATCTCGTACGAGGGTTACACAATATTAATACATGTTTATTTAACTGTCCAGCAATCAAACACGTTGTATCATTTTGTTTGTTTGTTTGTTTATTTTTTTTTTCTTATTATTATTATTACACATCTCGGTAAATCATTCGCAATCGTTATTTCAACTTGTCAAAAGTATGTCATCGGAGTAATCAACCTCCGTAGCGCGAGAAAATTCAATGAAACAATTACCTAATCGCCAAATATTCAGTGCTCACTCTCTCTCTCCACGAACTACTACTTCACGTCTTCCCCCCCGCCCTTTTCGACTTTTCCATCATTCTTCAGTCCGATTAATTTTAACGAGCGGCCAATCGCCGGGAGTAATTACACGTATTACCCTGGACACCCGTTAGATCGGCCAGGCGACTCATCGATCCATCGAATAGATCCTCGATCCTCCCATTTTTTTTTTTTTAAATCGCTAATTTTCAAATGATTTACACAATACTTCGAGAGTTCACAAAATACAAAAAAAATAAAAATAAAAAAATTTGAACAAAAATTTATAGGCGGAGGTACGTCACTCGATATTTCTTAAAATTCATTTTGTACAAACGCGACGTCAGTGTGATACCTACAGATCGATCGTGAAATTCGCGAGGGAGCACTCCGACACAAGTTTTCTTCGACTTGTTCTTCTTAATTATTCACTAGAATGTTTTTTAATTTTTTTTTTTTTTTTTTCATCTTCTTATTTCTTTTTCTTTTGTTTTTTTTTTTTCATGATCACACTCACGCGCTAGAGTTTCGTTAAGTTAGCTCAATCTTAACGACTATTCGTAACGATAGACCTTAATTCGTCTAGAATTGGTGACCAGCACCAAACGCATCATCACAATCATAACAGTCGTCCACACACGCGCAAAACAGACGTACAAGCACTTTTTTCGGCTCTTCCGTCTCATCAGACACTCGCATATTATTTAGGATTCAACGCCTATGACACAGATACAGAGTTTTTTTTTCGAGAGTTTACCATTATTTTTTTTTGTTGAGTTTTCTTTCGTTTTTTTTCTCTTTTCTTTTCTTTTTTTTGTTGTTTCAACTAGTACGATTACGTTAGACTTATTAGGTACATCGGAGTCGAGCCTTTGCTTCTTTTAGACAGACAGATTCGATCTCTCGCAATTTTTTTTATTTTTTATCTCTTATTGTTCTCTCTCTATATATATATGTATTTTTTCCCATTCTAGATCATTCGATAATTATCGTCAGGCATGATTTTTTTTGTTTTCATTTCTGAGTCACAGCTCTATTTATCCACGCCATATCGCGACCGTAATTAATCACGGAGGAAGCTTTCACAATATCATCATTGACGTACGGAAATGATCGAGGCAAATATCACCGCGTAGAATATACGATTTGCATCTAGCTTTTTTTTTTTTTTTGTTCTTGCGTTTCGAGAGACGGTCTTATGTTTCATCTGCTCGAGAATTCCACAAATTGTACATCAAATCGGATTCCCCGTTTATCAATCTTCGTTACGAATCATTCCAGCAAGATATTTTCCACTAAATCTCTCTCGTTCGATCAATCCACGTTTCGATTCATCCGCCGAATAAAAATTTATCGAAAAAATGTATAACTCCGAATGATCCTTAAAATTTTTCAATAATTCCCGATATCCCGAAAAATCCGCCTTAACGACAATTTCCCAAAGTCATTTCGTACGTCGTCAACGTCCATTCGGTTTCTCGACTCGACTCGATTATTTTTTTTTTTTCAAATTTTTTTTCCCCCCATTTCCAAATCGTTCGCATCGCAATAATTTAATCTTCGTTCAATATCCACACCCTCGATTATGATTTTTCTCAAAAAATTGAGCGGCCCACATTGACATTCAAGCGAGTAATGTTTTATCATTTATTTTTTTTTTGGCTGCACATCGATTGACAAGACCCAGGGGCGTGAGAGGGGAAAAATGTTTGGGTTCGCTTAGCTCCTACGATCGCTAAAAGCTGATTCGTCGAGAAGAATCTTGACGCTAGTAAAGAACGATTCGATGAATAAACGAGGCGGCTCGAATGGACGAGAATAAACGACGGGAAAATTTTTTAACGAGGATGGAGATCGGACAAAATTCATCGGGGTTTCGATCATCGATTTATCTCGACGTAATTCCAAACTTACGTTAATTAATATTACTCTTTGGTTAGAAACAGTTATCCTCTTCACACGCTCGCATCCGAGGTTCGACCTATCGCAAATAATTCTTCAATGTTCATGCAACGTAATACACACGTAATTATTCGTACAATGCGTACATTACGAATATCCCAAGAATAAATCGTCATTTTCCAGATACGAATTTATTTTAATACTTCGAACCAACTTCAAGAGAATCCAGCTCTTCATCAAAAGGTTCTCAATTAAAATCAATTCGATCCATCTTCGTTCTCACAACAAATCGTTTCAACGAACATTGGATCACTCGATTTTCGTTTAAATAACTAATGATTTTATCATCCTCACTGGTCGTCGATTCTCAATCTTTCGACGGATTTTTTCTCATCCACGTCGACGTTCGTCTTCGTTTTATTCGGATTGCGTCGGCTACCATGATTCACGTTCGATTCGCGAACGTTCTAAACTCTACGTAGTTTTCTCGGATATTCACTTTTTTTTTTTTTTAATTGTTTATTTTTTCTCCTTACGTTTCATTCAAACCGATCGAGACGGAAAAATCTTACGTTCAAGGCTGATTAACGAGCCTTGTCTATGGGTTGTTCTTTTTTTCTCAGGTGATTCTGTGTCGAAGAATCGGAGTGTACCAAGGGCAAACAGTGGAGTTACGTGGATTCTCTCGTGTCGCTCGATCCATACACTTTGCTTCTGTGCTTTTTTTTTTTTTTGTTGTTTTTATTTTGTTTTTTCTATATCGTTCTCTACGCCAAAATCGTGTGCGCTTTGTAGAATTCGTGCATTATATTCGTTCGCCACGACCGAATGACAAACCCCCGCGTGTTCAATGGAAGTACTGAGATTTTCGAAACGATCGGAGATCGGATAACAACGAATCGCGGATGCTGCGACTTTTCGCGATCTTTCCACGGCGTTTTCGAGACGATCCGACGTTGCTGTAACATTCTTCCTTTCCCCTTTTCCGCGTTTTCGTCCAACACTTGCGGCACGTCCATCCTCGCGATTGATATGTCCTTTGATCCTATCAAAATTAATAATCTTTGTCCTTATTTTTTTTTTTTTTTGTTTTTCGAAATTTCGAACTTGCAATTTCGACGGATTCGATCGATCGAAGTTTTCTCGTCTTACGAAACGAAACTCGTGGAAATCGAGCGAAAATTATTCGGGGATTGGCGTGTTTGATCGAACAGCG
Source organism: Sussaba pulchella (assembly GCA_963971145.1). Classification (NCBI taxonomy): domain Eukaryota; kingdom Metazoa; phylum Arthropoda; class Insecta; order Hymenoptera; family Ichneumonidae; genus Sussaba; species Sussaba pulchella. Next base: position 11,685,781 of record OZ020166.1, read on the forward strand.
CGAGATCTTCTGGCATCACCGATGAAGACGTAATTCTTTTTTTTTTTCTTCTTTTTTTTTCTTCTTTTTTTCCGACCGGATGTCCGTAACCCTTCGCTTCCGTCCACAGGTACATTGTGAGATTCTTCCTCCTTTCACGCTTCGGCGCTGCTTACATTTCCTTCTTTTTCATTCCTCATACGCGCTTCTTGTGTTTCGTTTTTGTTTCTGTTTTTTTTTGTTTTTTTTTCGTTTTTTTTTCTTTGCTCTCAAATTAGCGACGACGGTGATTGGCTCGATGATCGCGTGATATCGCGGATGCTCCTCGTCGGTCCTGCCGACTCGAAGCCCACGATTCGGATACTCGGCGAATTTTTTTTCGGCTCTTCAAAAACATTCATTCGTGTGCGCGCGACGTTTTTTTTTTTTTTTTTTTTTTTTCAATAATCTCATCCTCGCTTCTATCTACTTTTCTCAATTCTCGACGACCACCCGGGCCATTCTGTACACGTTTGGAAGGCCCTTGTGTAACAATCGTTCGAAAACATGGCACTCTTCTTCGTCTTCGTTATCTCAACTCCTACTTTTTTTTTTTTTTTTTTTAATTTTTTTTTATATATATATATATATTTTTTTTCAAATTCTTTTTTCTATCCGTACGTTGTTCTTCTCACAGTATGAACCGTTCGTTTTCGTCGTCGACGGTCCACCGAAGGCCGGGCCCGAAGCGTTTATCGCCTCGGTGTTCCAACAGACGGTGAAATCGGCGCGGAAGTTGCTCACCGGGTTCGTTATATCGACGATCGCGAAGCGCGAGCTTTATTCCCCGTTCGGAGAACATTTTAATCGAGACGGTGCGTCACTGACGCACCCGCCACCAGGATTGCTGCACCTTCTCGTGAAGCTTCTTGCAGATACCGGCCAGCCTCCGTCACATTCCAGCGTCGGCCGGGTTATCGTCGGACTCGCCGCCCCGGTCGTCACCGGATAACGTTGTTTCGCTGAGACCGCTGCCTTCCACGTTTTCCCCCGACTCGTCACCCTCCTCCAGGGTCACCTGGAACGGGTGGAACATTTTTTTTTAGATTTTTTTTTTCGAAATTTTTTTTTACTTTTCATGTTTTCGGAGAATTTTCAGTGACTTGGAAGCTTCTAACATCAACTTGGGGTTTTTTTATGTATACGTAAGGGGGACGAAAAGGTTTTTAACGTTTTTTCGAATATTGAAATATTTTGTATAGAGGATTGATTAAACTTAATTGGGTAATTGTGCAGAGAGGGGACACACCGATTTTTTTTGGGATTGAAGTAGGTGGCTGTGGGGGTGTTTTTGATCGACTTTGTATGTATAGGGGATATAGGGCGCGGAAACGATTTTTTATCATATTTCGAGGTCGTTGAATAAAAAAAAAAATTTTTTAAATGAAATTTCAATTGCTTTTATTGCATTTTCAATTTTTTTTTTTTTCATACATTTATTTAGGTTGTTATTATTTAGGTTATTCGTTTGGGTTATTTACTTATTTAGGTTATTCGCGTAATCGGAAATTATACACGTTTCGGGTTACAAACGTTACGTGTACAATTTCCGATTACCCGAATAACCTAAGTAAATAAATAACCTAAATAACTTAAATAACGTGAATAATCTAAATAACCCGAATAACCCAAATAAATAAATATCGAGAATCTATTGAATTTCGAAAGTCATGCCAGAAACTTTTAACCACGATAACCGTACGAAGACTTGGTTTCCGCGCCCAACATATACATATGAAATTACTCAGAAAAGTGTCGGCTATAACATAATTTAATTCCAGAGAAATCGGTGTGGCGTCCATTTTCTTCTGTATAAACCCTTAATTCTTTACTGTTTACTCTGTTTATCCGTAATTGTTTTAAAAAAATTCAGACCAAATCTATTCAGTATACGGAAAATTATACTCAAGAAAAAAGTTAAAAATTCGGCATAACATCTTGATTTTTCTTTAATCGAACCAACCGTATTCATTGATAAAAAATTAATAAATAAAGTCAATAACAATAATAATAGTCAATAATTTCTATGAACGTCGCACCGGAATGTTCGCTCGAGAATGGGACGAAAAAAGTTGAAAATTTACCTGGAAGTGTATCCTGTCGGATTGTTGTTCGTTGCTGGGTTGATCGTCGGCGGGTGGCGACGGTGGTATCATCGATTGATACCAATCGCGATTTTCCTCCAGAGTGTCGAGTATCGCTTGAGCATCCGGATGCACGAGATCGGCCCACGTTTCCCAAAGCGGATGAACGATGTAATCGATAAAACCGACTTGAGATTTTTCGATCGTTGCGCTGTGACGATCGCACATCGGACTTATGTCCATGTTTTGTTCGCGCTCGCGATCGCCCTGAAGAAAGAACTCTTCCATGAGCAAACTGACCCATTTTTTGTAAAGTGGCAAAGGTTTCGTCGGATTCGAAAGATCGGCGCAATGAACCAAATTTTCGAGAACTTGAATTCGATCCGTGTAATTGTCGAGCAAAAGAACTCCGGAACCCGCGACTTTCTTCGTTTCGACCATGGTCTTCAAATCGGCGAGTAACGACATGTGTTTCGACATGTCCGTCGATAGAACCATATCGATAACCATTTTTCTCAACGTTTGACGTTGCTTCTTCGTCATGTTTACGAATATATCACAACCCTCGTTCTGCAGAAGTTTGAAAGCAACCGCGAGATGATGATTTTCGAGAACCGATTCGTCGTTGTACATCAGGGCTAGCTCCGAACCTTAAAATGATGCAATACACATTCGTATAATTTTATAACACGTATTTTTTTTTTTTTTTTTTTTGAGAAAATTTGATTTTATTTAAATTTTTTTCAACCCTTAATGTTCATCGGGGTCGAAAGAATTTAACATTATTGAAGCGTTTGCGTACGTATGATTGGTGTCGATCATGGAGAAATAATAAACGTAGTTCGAATTCTTTTGATAATTCAGTTGACGTGTTTTTTTTTCTACGATGGCAGTTTTTGTGTTTCGAAATAAATATATACTTTTTGAAAATGGCACTATGGCGACGATTGTTATCTTGAAGTACAATATCTCGGCGGGAGATAACTAAAATATTTTTAAGAAATATTCAAATTTGAAAAGGATACCAATATTTTTGTAAAAAAACGTCACATTTTTTTTGTTTTTAATAGGCTAGAATTATAATTTTCGAAGACACTCAATCGCTTTTAATTTTTGAAGACTAAGAATACTTCGGAGTTTTTTCGTTTCGAAATAACGCGAACTCTATTTTAGAGCACAACTTTAGTTGTCAGAGTCGAAAGGACCCCCTCTGACCGTCATGAAATTCTATCAAAGGGCGACCGTTCGGGTTTAGGTTTTTCGAATCGAATTTCATACTCACTGGAGTTGATGAGGAACTGATTTGTGAGGCCTGGATGATCGACATCGTGTATGGTAGCGGCAAAAAGAGCTGCTGTGATCTCTAGGGGTGTGAATACGGACTGTGGAATAAAAAAAAACATTGAAATAAGTAAATGATTTCAATCAAATCGAGATAAGCATTTGATCGAACCTTACACCACACACCTATTTTTTCCATCAAACACCAACCAAACCCACAGGGTCGATTTAACTGCATAAACTTTGACTGCCCGCCATTTTGAAATGATCCGTGCGAATGGTTCCAAACAATTCTCAAATATACTTCGAATATTATTGAACCGATTGATATTCACAAAAAGTACAATTGAAATTATTTACATGCATGAAAAAATTTAAAAAATTTTTTTTTTTCCAAGTTTTTTACAAGAAAATGGCGGGTCAAAAATGACCCTGTGTGGTGTAAAGTTTGAGCTTGCATCGACTAGGACAACCCGATAGTTCGATCGTGACGTAACACCGCGTCCTTACCTCGAGGGCCGGTGTATTGAGCAGAGTGTGGGTGGATTGCGTTACGTCGGCAGCGTGAAGGCTGTTGTGGAAGGGATTGTCCTTCACGTAATGATCCTCGAGGGTCATCATGAAGGCGACAAAGGTCTTCGGCGGAATCGCGAGTGATTTGAGCAGGTCGCGACTCTGGAAGGCCGTGTAGGCCACGCAGGTCAACGGTCGGTTGTTGCTTAACTCGCCTATCCTGAATATGTCTATTCCCCACTGATCGATGTCCGTCAGTAGCTGTAATCACCACAATCGTCGTGAGTTACGGCAACCCGATAAATTGCGATTTGAGCGGCTATCGCCGTAATTACGGCGATTTCAACCGCTCGGATGTCGAGCGTGTGACGAGCTGTTGGAAATCGAGCAAATTGCAAGGCGTAGCGTTTGCGTTGCAATTGTATACGTATCGATTGACCGATTGAACGAGCGTTCAAAGTCTACCGGGCATCGTTCGTTGTTATAGTGTGTTTCGATGAGCAAATTTAACGACAATAACAAATAAACGGTCTCGGGACAAGACGCATGCGTATTTTTGCTCGACTGATTGAAGTCTTTATTGACTTTATTCCACTCCACTTACGCACTACAATTACGTTTCTGTTATTATTGTTATTATATTGTTATGTTGTTATATTAGTAATATTATTATCATAATATTAATAATAATAATAATATTATTCATTATTATTATTATTATTATTATTATTATTATTATTATTATTATTATTATTATTATTATTATTATTATTATTATTATTATTATTATTATTATTATTATTATTATCATTATTATGATTATAATATAATATAATAATATTAATTATATCATATATAATATAATATAATATAATATAAAATTATATTATATTATATTATATTATAATTTTAATTATCATTATTATTATTATTATTATTATTATTTTAGAATAATATTAATAATTAATATTATAATTATTACTATCATCATTGTTGTTGTTGTTGTCGTGTTTTTCTAATTGATAGAACCGAATTAACCAAAATTGAAAACAATGCTTAACAACTTTATGCCATTTTTCTTCTTTTGCATCCTACTCTGCTGATGTTGAAAAGCAATTGGCTATTTGCACACAAAATGATTTTGACAAGTACAAATCGAAATCTCTTTGGTTGATGATATGCGCCATGTGCGATTCGACCTCGCGAAGAGAGTTTTCGCACGTGGCGGTGAGATTAATAACAGCGGGATAATTATTGATTCTACGTTTTATTGAATAATAATTCATGTGCTGTCTGTCCACGAGCCGGACGACCGCTGTCACAACTGTTGGTTCTGAGCCGAGAAATAACGCGAGCTCCGCTTAAAATTATTCATGCCTTTTAACGATACGTTTTATACAACGCGTGGTGCCGCGGCTGCTACGGCTGCTACGTTTTTTTTATATTATAATCTATGTGTCACTGGGACAAAGCGATGACCGAGCGTCGTCGGAACACGACCGCGTGTAACACTCTTGTTCGAGTTCAGGATCACCCTTTACGGTAGCGGGGGACCCGTCGTCGCCGTTCGGACCAAGTCACCGGCTCGCTTTTTGTCTCGTCCCACTGTATAATTTTTTTTTCCCCAGCCGTTTGCGCGAAACCCACGCGAGTGATTCAACTCCGTCAAACAACCGTTGCAAACCTGTTTGATTTTTTTTTTTTTTTTTAAATCTTTCGGACATCTCGTCGTGTTCTACTATAAATTATATGTCCTTTCGAAAACGTTGAAAGTTTCGCAATGACGCAAAATTATCTCGCACTCCTATACTTGTTTTTCTTTTGTTTTTTTTAAATCCACGTCGTACAATTTAAGATACAATAATTCATCGATTTTAAGTATATTGTTCTTTATTTACGACGAAAATTATAAATTCCCTCGACTGCATCGCAGCGTCTTCTTGTATCGTCTGAAGCACCGTCAGTCTAGACGTCTATCGTCGTCAACAACAACGACGGCCGGGCGACTAATTTAATTATCATACGATTTTACGATAATTCTCGGATACGGGGAAAAATATTCCTGCAAACGCTCAACGTTGACCAAAATAATAAATTGATTCTTCGTCGGGGTATTTTTTTTATTCTCAAAATTAATTGTTTCCTTCTTCTCGTTTGACGATCTTTATCGTAAAACCGTAAAACGTAATTTACGATCGATCTAAAATTTGTAGTTACTCGTTAATTCGACGAATAATCTTTTTTACCATTCAATGATTTGATGTTTAATTCCGAAACAATTTAATGATTTAATAATTTCATGTTCTTTTATTATTTTGATTATTGATTTAATTATTTTTCTGGGGTATGTAATAGGTAAAAAATAGTGAATGCAACGGGTCAATGAATTTACCTTGCCAAGATGTTCTTCGTGAAGCGTTTCAACTCCGTGCAACGGCACCTTCTCACCCGTGAAGCTGTTCGTGTGCGTGAGCGGACGTTTAACGCCGCTTATGTGTGACATGGCTGCCGGGCCACGTTGTGCCCGGTCCTTCTTCTTGGCGATCCTCGTGTCCGCCCCGGTGGCCGCTGCGACAGCATCCTCGATGCGTAACGATGGCAAATCGAGTTCTTGCTGCTTATCTGATTATAAATATAACAGAAACATAAAGAACCGTCAATAAGTCGCTTCGGTAACGATCGAAGGTCGAGAGATACGAGACATAAGTGATAATACTCCAATATTGACCCCCTCCCCCACCCCCCACCCATCCGACATGTGGTTAGTTGTGATTATTAGACGGGAACTCATCTTCTTAAGCCAGGTAATTATTATCGTTATTATTATGTATTGATCGATGATTAATTTTTTTTTCTGTGAGTACGTGACGAACGATGAAAAACGCGAGGTCAAAGTTCATCGTCGTTGGATCACGTGTGCCAAGCGAGATTTCTCCGCATAGATAAATACGTTGATAAGGAGCTTTCGTAGCTTTTCGTGACATTGAAATATCTTCACGATCATGGTTACGAATTGAATTTATCGAATTTAAACGGGAAATCGACATTCTTCGCTACTTTGTAGGATGATGGCGATGATATTTTTTTGACGGAGATGAAAAATAATTTGAATCTCGAACGGATCGACGAATAAAGGCCACGATGGAGACCAATATAATCGTGACGATATTATGATTTTTTTGTTTTTAATTCAATTTTTTTTTCTATACTTTTGGATGGTCAATGTTTTATTGATCATGCCATTTGTAAATTGATGAACTTGAGATTCGGTGAATTGAAAATGCGTTCATATGTCGAATAATCGGAGTAATTTGCGTTCTATATAGTTTCATTGCTTTTCGATGATAAACGGCTAGATCGCGTCTTTGATTATAGAAAAAAAAATTCGAACGAGAATTTATAATGGACGAATGAATTTTTAGTTCATGAGAATATTTTTAGATGGACGGCAATCGAGAGAGTGACGTTGTATTAACGTTAAGGGGTCGTGACGAATTATAAGAGAGACTCGATCGGAGAGCTCGCGATCATCGTTATTGATGTAAAATCGGGAGTGCGATGAAAACAAGGCCAACGAGACTTTCACCGTGAGCACGAACGATCACCTATGATGGTAAGAATGTTGTATGTACGAGTCTTTCACAATTGGTGAAACGTTTTCTCGTTACGGTGGACTAGGCGAAATATAGTACATTTTCCAACGTAAAGGATGGGCATTTATTTAACTTAAATATATTGAAAATACTTTTATTATAGTAAAACATCACGAATTATCTTTTATCCATATAATTTGAAATAATCTACATAATTAATGCTAAGTAAGTGAAATAATGGAATAAATAAATTTTTTAAATCATAAATTATGTTTTTGGAAAAGCGTTATATATAGATAAGAATAATTATAGATATGTAATATATTTGTATTATTTGTCCTTCTAAGGTGAAAATTATTATTGTTGTATGATAATTGATCATCGTTATTAGTCTAAAAAAGACTTTTAAATCTATTTTTCAAAATGAATTCTGAACCCTGTTCGCAATTACTAGTCTAACCAAATTGATTATTAATATTTGTTTATTTCTGCATCAATGATCGAGGGGAATTCGAAAAAAAATATAATTTGCTCCGAGTAGGGTCGACTCACCGAGGAAGGTGCTGCATATGTATTCGGAGATCTGGTTTCCGGACTTTGACGACTCCGAGAAGTGAGAGAGCTCCTTGTTCAGCATCCTCTTGAACTGTAATCAGAATGAAAATAATCATCGTGATTAAAATAACATATTCGTAAAAATATATGCAGTAGGTCATGAGACAAAAAAAAAAAAGATGTTTAATAACGATAAAGATTGTTTTTCATATATTTCAATGGAGAATTCCATTCGCCGTAATCAGTTTCATTTGGCTCGTTACACCGCGCAGCTGTTCAACGTTTCGCTATTATTCGAACAGACGTGTTACAAATCTTCGCTATCTCCCGGCTCTAACTGGTTGAATATTTTTTTTCTCTCTCTCTCCCTCTTCTTTTTTTCCCGGTATTTGTCGACGATTCTTGCGGGATAGTGCAAATAACCCACCGCGATTAACGGGCGCTTTCGTTATCGCGAACCCTCTTCTTTGCATAAGGATGGTTTTTTTTTTTTTTTTTCATTTTTTTCAATCGTCTAATAAAAAAGACTCGGTGGCGGAGACTCGGCGGGGGTTGAGAGTGAGCAAGCAAGAGCGATTCGCGTGGTATCAAATGTAATATCCGAGGATAACGCCCCGGCTTAAGCCCATTATTTACAATCCAACGATAGCACTGGATCGGAAAAATACCAGAAAAAACTACCGAAAAACGACTATATGGAAATAATTCAGAACGTACAAGTGAAAACAATTTTGAAACAATACATTAAATAAAAAGATTTTGATACGAAGAAAAAATACGGTAAAAAAAATACAGGATTTTTTTCTATTCGACGACAAGCATTTCATGGTAGTTTATTTTTTTTTTTTCATTTGGTCTACGAGACTGTCGACACATAAATGTATTCGTAGAAGCGACCTACTGGAAAACTGCGCAAAACGCCGATAATTCGGGGAACCGCGAAAAAAATAATTTCATCGTCCCGATAATTATGTAATAACGTTGCACAATGTTTGCCGAAATAGATTGCGTTAGAACGCAGAAGAAGAAAGAGAAAAACCGCGCTGTCTGCCGAAACTGATAAGATGAATCGTATAATGAATTCGATTTTTGTGTTTACGATCCACTATCGTACGCGACCCTGACACACTATGGAAATGCATCTGTGCAAAGAAACGAGTCATGATCGATTGTCTGACAAGTGAGGATCGAAAACTCGAAAAAACGAATTCGACTTTTAAAAAAAAATTATAATAATAATATTTTTTCGTTAACTGGCAGAATTTGTATAATTTTTAACACGACAGATATTGATAACACGATAATAGAGTGAAAGTAAATTTTTTGCGACGCTGTTATTAGACGGTCGAGAATTTATTCTGTCGAATCTTTTGCGTTGATGTTTAAAAAAAAAGTTTGAGCGAAAATTCGGAGAATTTTTGGCAGACCTTGGGCTCCTATCTCCCGAATTCTTATCGCCACGGGATTTGTTAACATAGGATAAGTTAGCACGGAAGATAGGTCGCTGGCTTTTTTTTTTTTAATATTATTATTATTATCTTCACGTTCAGTTGGCTGAATAAATCTTCCGTCGAAAACGCGAACGACATGTTCGTATAATGGGTCAATGCTATGAAGCTACTCAACTACATTCTAAATTTGTAAATCCAATAATTAGAACGTTGAAGTTACGAAATTTACCACCCAGATAAAAAATAATACGATAAATACATTATCGTCATAATCATCCTCATTATTATTATTATTTTGGTTGATTATTCTTGGGAAAATTTGTAACTCCGATAAAATTGAGTCGCATTAAATCGAATAAAATTTTCGGGCGTAAAATATCAACGTAAAAAGAAATGTAGTATGAATCCTGGGTAAGGTAGACTTTTGTCTACCTCATTATTGAGGGAAAATCGAGGCCAGATAGATTTACTCGTCGCGCACGCAATCGCAATATCTTTGTTCGCTTGTGGTACTCGTCATCGATATCCAACGGGTATCATACCTAACTCGGGCCATTACACTTTCTCGTACCAGTCGATAAAACGCAAATTTTTTTCACTACGATTTTTCTTTTCACCAATTTCCACAATTATTTTTAATTTTGTTACATTATTTAAAAACAATAATTTTCGTATCAATTAAAAAAATTATTCTCAACGACACCGGTATTTTCATAAATTTCGATTTCGTTTGTGTGATTAAGAGCATAAACATTTTTTTTTACCACAATTTTTTTGCACTCAAATTTCTACAATTATTTTTAATTTTTAATACCATTCAAAGGCAATAATTTCCCAGTCGATCTCATCGATTTCGTATTTCTACGATTAATTTCAATTGCGTTTGTGTAATCAAGCGCATGTGTAATTCTGCAATTTTTTTTTTTCCAATACTTTTGAAGATGTTCGAAATCATTGAAATCCAATCAATCCGCGTCATAATTTTGCGTAACAGAAAATTCGTGCCAGTTTTTACACGATGAGTGCAGCCTCGTCCTTGTCCTTATCATCGAATCTACGAAACTCACAATCGTATCAACAATCACCGTGACCAATACCATCGTGCGGTCACGCACGTCGAATCGAATTAACGAAATAAACTCATTCATGACACAGTTCGTATTAACCGTGCCGAATCGAACCAAACATACTCTCCCTACCGGCCTTCGAAAAATTTCTCATTACTGCTACGTGTGTTAAATAATTTATTCCACGCACGTTTCTCGAGTCCCGATAACCCTTCGAGACCGAATTTACATTCGGTATCGCCGAGTTCACAGTTCGACGTGAATTTCGTGTTCCACAATAATTCCATTTTTGCTCTACCAAAAAAAAATCTCGCTAACGCCAATGAAATTAAATATTTTTCTTTTGCAAATCGTCGTCCAAAATGATCGTCCTTTATTTGGAAGAAGAAATTTCGAGCCTCTTGGCATTTGAAATAAAGAAAACCTCGCCTGGGATGGATATCCAATATACTAATAATTCAAAATAATTATTCGTCCACATCCAATTATTTATCGATGTCTCATCGAACAAAAGTATACAAAATTAATAAATTTGCGTTCAATACAAATTGAATTATTACGTATCATCGTGTAGACTGCGAAAAAAAATTTTTTTCCAATGTCGCGACAACGTGTGATAACAAAATGATAATTCGATTTGTCTCTCATGGAATTATATCTGGCATACGGAGTTCACGGTTATCTCGATATGTCTATGTAAAATCTCATTTATCGTTATCGATTATTACCACGAATCGGGTTTTATCTTTTCCTCGCTCTGACGTGTCGCCCTCGCGCGGATAACGAAAACAAAAAAAAATAATAACAATAACAAAGGAAACATAATTGTATAAAAGGTGTGCAAATGAATTTGGGTCGTGACGTACGTATTTGAAACAAATATGTACACCAGGATGGGCTTTCGTTATAGGTCGTCACACGTACTGCAACAGTGTGACGTGAAATGAGGATCTTCTAATTGGATCAAGTTCGATCGGTCGGCCTCGGGTCTGGGAGCACACACGGGCCGGCCGCACCTGACACAGAAATTAAACGCATTCCTCATTTCGCTCTAAATACTGCTCGTCGCTTTGGTAATCGGATTGTCGAAGGTCTCATGTCTGAAAATTTCATTGATACGAAACACGTGTAGAAGCGACAGCCCGTGAAAATTATATCCATAAATATAATATACAATAAATATAATAGATAATAATATAATATATATATATAATATATATTTTATATTATAAGTATAATATAATATGTACATAATTATATCGATTATAAATATGACTGTGTAAAAAAAAACCATTTCATTTATTTTATATAGTCTTGTAGTATTTTTTCTTGTGGCAATTTTTAATGAAAACTTGTTTTCAAGCAAGTTTTGAAGCTAAATTCTTTCTTCTAGGAGAAAAAATCGTTAGTGGATTTTGAAAACAATTTCGTTTTCTACAAAAACGGTCTCAAGTAAAAATATTCTAAATCCAGTGATTCGCTATTCAGAAGTCCTGGAAGTTCATTTTATGATTTAAAAAAATCATTTTTTCGTTATACGTAACGTGAGACCCCGACATACTCGGAGGTCGAAGGACTTTGGCACATCAACGATTCTTCGAACGTGCGCACGCCCGATAAACGTATTCTAAAATGCATTGAAGAATTATCGTAACGTCACGGGTTATATTGTACTTTGCTCGGCATCTATCACTAAAATCATCGAAGGCCGGCGTTAAATAACGTTTCGAAGCGTCAAGCTCATTTTTCTCGTATTGGCGGCTTCAATAATGTCACGAAATAAAACGCTTATCATCGATAATCGACGTACCAACGAAAATTGGATTATTATTCGCAAACAAATGTTCGATCGGAATCTTTTGAATAATCAAGTAATATTGATTCAAACTTTTTATAGATAAAATTGTTTGAAATCTCAGATATTAATTTAGAAAATGTCCCCTCAAATATTTTTACGCAGCATAAAATAGTTTTTAATTAGGTACCAAGGTTAAGAGCCTTCGATATTCGATTAACACGAATAATGTCGAATTAATTCCGGGTGAGAATTAGTGGTGAAAAATTTGAAATTTTGGAACAATCAGTTATTAATTGATAGTAGATAGTACCTGAACAGCCATAATACTGGCCATGGCCGTGAGATCGGCGAGGGTTCGCAGATAATTGAAATATCTCGACGACTCTTCGACTCCGGTTTCGAATTCACCGGTTTCCTGCCGAACCATCTTATTTTTCCCACAATCCTTTCACAAATAAAATTCCACAATGCGTTCCGACAAAATCGGATTTCATCAAGTTTTTTTCTCACTGTATATCACATTAATTTCCACCACAATATACAAAATACCGCGTATCACAGAAACGTTTAATCATTCTTTTAAGTCCGATGAATCAATTTTTGAGAAAAAATTAATCAAAATAAATAAAACAGTTCTAAGTTTCAACGAGATTGTGGTCTTCGTTCACTGACGTTACTCGCGTGATCAACGAAATCGGCAATAATTTGCGGCGTCCTCTTCTCATCGGCTTTGAGTCCAAAGTTATATCGGATGGCCCGACGGTAAACGTTCGTCGAGCCAGTTTCATTCAGACACGTGAAACTTTTTGTAAAAATTTTAATTAACGAAACTTTTGTATCACCACCAATTGCGCAATTTTTTTTACTTTCGACAAGTGACAACTTTGTTCATTCCACGAAAAAATATATGTAAAATATATATATATTTTTTCTTTTTCAAACACAATTTATCGTAGCCACTTTACGTAATTTATGATTGGAATTATTTGATATAAAATTGACGATAATTTTTAGACGTTTAACGCTGTGACAATTAAGGTTTATTCGTTAACGAGTAGAGGACCTTCTCGTTCGAACGTTCAACGTGATCTACGTGCCGGCTCGTGCCGCGCGGGTTTTATCAAGCCTCAACTGCCAACCCCCCCCACCCCTCTGGCCATCACTGAGGCTTCGTACAACGGACTGCCATCAGCAAGCTCCACGTAGAGGCTGCAGATGTAACGAACGTTCGAAGAGCCGGCTACTGATTTACTATATTCGTCTTCACGGTTTTTCGTCGAAGTGGGGGATGAGATAACTCGGTTTGTTTTACACATTGAACCGCCACTCCGACCGAACGTTTATAAAACTTCTTCTCCGTAACGATGCTGCTACCAAAAAAAAATCGAGAAACTCGTGGGAAGCACATTTTTAACATCTTTGCGAAAGGCGTGAGTGAAATTTTTAACGGTAAGCAGAAAACTTAAAAAAGGAGGGAAAACAAGGATAACGGAATCATGGGAAATTGATTCATATTGTCGGAAGCTTTTAAACTGTTCGGAGAATCTGTCGGTACTGCATAATTTATGATTTTTTCAGGCTAATTCGGGAATTATTTTTTTATGGATTTATTGCTGATGTTTCGAAAAATTGATTTTGAAAGAAAAATAGTTTTTGTTGTTCAGTCGGATTGTCTATCATAGGGCGGAGACGGCGATAAGACTCATATTTTTATTTTTATTTTACTTATTTTAATTTTAATTTCATTTTATTTATTTTTATTTTATTTTATTTATTTTAATTTTATTTTATTTATTTTAATTTTATTTTATTTCTTTGTATTTTGTTGTATTTTATGCAGGTTATTTTATTTTCAATATCGATACTCCCCGAGTTCTTTGCCTTCTTTAAATTTAAACTGAATTTGTCAAATTCTTCGTAAAATAAGAAGTACTCGACGTATAGAAAAATTTGAACCAAACCTTATCTAGATACCCGGAGTTGTTGAATTAAAAATTCGTCAGATATCGAAAACTACGATTTCGAAATGTATTTTCTCAGATCTTGCGTCAACACGCTACCGACTCACGCGAGGATTACATTTTTTTTTTCTCGGAGATGTCGAACGATGAACATACAAACGAAACGAGAGTAGTGAATATTTTTCACGGAAAAATGAGTCATTTTTTTTTTCCAAAACAGAATTCTCGCAAGGGGGATCGGAGCTGTGGCCCAGTTCGGTAATTAACGCGTCACTCGACACGTGTTCTCGGTAACTCGAATCAGGGACGATCCACTTTTTGAGAATGCAAAGCCGAGTAGCTGAAAAAAGAACGAAATTTCGGAGATCGACGCGGTTCAATGATCCAAATAGACACCTTTGTTTCGAAATTCCACGAACCTAAGCAAATTATTAATAACGCTATCTTATCTCTCATCGTTATGTCTCCGCAAAAAAAGCTTATGTTGCTGTTTATCAAGTCTGCGTATGAGTTTCAGTTCAATTGAATTATATTCATTGGGGCTCACGAAAAATAAATATATTAAATTTTATTTCATTTGTCGAAAACAAAATCAAAAGGAAAGCAAATAAAAAACGTTTTTTTTGTACAACATTGCGATCAATGGCACGTGTTTCCATTGTAATTATGTTCTAAAATAGGATGTAAGGTGAGCATTCATAAAATTTCTATTCCCATCGAGCTGTTAGTGCTGTCGACGGAAAAGCGCCTCGGAAAAGGATATAGACGTAAAAACAAAAGGTTGAATCCTCGCAAAATTAAACCACGGTACAGATCCGGTATTTTTGAAGCGTTTGCGTAACAGGAAAAATTACTAGACATACACAATCTGGACTTCCCCCATTCCTGCGCGACACATTTTTGCAGCTTCGTATTCATTTATATTTATACGCATATATATACAGGATAATGTGTATCATTTGTCAGTTTTATATACTCCCACCCGTGGGCCGACTGCTGCAAACGGAGCTTTTCCGGGTCGAGATAAGAGTCCACGGATGTACGAGTATTGAGATGTAGAACGCGAAAAAGAAAAAAACAAAAAAAAATAAAATAAAATTCACCAGAGCGAGTATACATTACACAAGACAAGTGAAAATGTAAATGCCCGTAAAGTAGGCTATTGAAAAAGCAGAGTCATGAAAAGAGATGCAACGAGATGCGTCGACGCAGCGATTAAAATTTAAAAAAAGTAATATCTATTAAGAAATTTAATATTTTTTAGAGAATCAAAATCGCCCAGAAAATTACAGGATTCCCCTCGAAAAAAAACACACACACGCACGCAACGTCACGAGTGTCTCGCTACATCCGGGTACAAATTACTCGATAAAGAGGAAAGAGAAGGAAAAAAAAAACGAAAGTTGCATTACATAAAAATGACGATATTTCGATTACCGTTATCGCTCTCGTGGTTGCCAATACGCGGTGCGCAAGAATAATTCACATGCGGGTGTTCGTTCAAACTGTGAAATTATTTCTTCTTCTTCTTTTTTTTTTGGAAATATTTTTGACGACTGAGCGAAGTCGTGAAACAGGAATGTAGGTCGTGGAAACGAGTCGAAGGATGGATACGACGGAGAGGACGCGAATGACGCCGGTGCTACCGTCGCGGATGGTCGATTGTTTAAAGTCAAGTAAATACTGTTGCCGCTCATTATTTTAAATTCAAAACGTTGGTGTTTCGAGACGTGTCTTATCGCTTCCGAGTTTTGGTCACGGCGAGAAAAGCCGGCGTAGAGGTATATTTATATATTATACGTATTTTGAATACAATAATGATGAAGAAATACTCGAATCGTTACAATGAACGTCGGAAAAGTCGTACAAACAAATATGATAAATCCGTAGATAGCAATAGGTTAAGAATCAATTAATAATTATCGAAGTCACGAGAGGGTCGTGGGATGAGCGAAGCCTGCGGGGCTCGAACGACGAGGAATATTAAGATGATACATATATATGTATATATATGTCTATAATTATCTATAGACAAACGAGCACACGTGATGAGACCGTGATTGATGAGGACATAGTATCATAATAGTAGCTAAGAAGATACAATATGTATTCATCAATCACGGTGCCATAACGTGTGCTCGTTTCGTATATAGATAATTCAATTTGTGCATACCGTGATGCACATTCAGCTATAAGTTACAACTGTTCTCAACCGATGCACAATCATTTATTACCGTCGACAAAATCCTCTTAACACAATTTTATTCTCAGCGAAATAATTTTTTTTTCTTTTGTTCTACGCGCGTCAGCACTTTTGCCAAGTTTGTCGACGATGTACCAAAAGTGAAGTGGGACAGAATTATTCGTTCGTCAAATGAGTAACGTTGCGTGTGGAAACGTGGTGATGCAAATTTGAAGCTTGTAATCGTCGCTCATTAATTTTTTGCATAGATATTTTATCGGCGTGACGTAAGAAACAAAATACGCTATTTAGGGGCACAAGAAAATTGATGAGGACGGTGCGGTAAAGCTACCAGCCAGAGATGGGCTTTTTCTTCTTAATTATATGATTCTGAATTATATATAATAAATATAATATTATGAATTATGAATAATAAATCTAAATTATGTATAATTAATTCGATGGAAATGTATTCGAAATACTTTGCGATTATGTTAATGCTGTGATTAATTATCATGGAATAATTTTAATTTTTACATTCCCGCAATGATAATGAATTATTCGGAGAAATTACGAAAATTTTGGATTTCAGCTTTAATTGGATGAAAATCCAATTCTAATTGGATTGAATGTTGGAAGTTAATGGATTTTTTTTGAATTTCATGTTTTATGATTGATTCCAATATTTAATAAAAATTATAGTTCATGATAATTTACCGGGCAATAAAAGGATTTCAAATACATTTTTATTTAATGAATGCCGATTTCTGCCACTAGCGGCGGCCTGTACAAATGTTTCGAGATCGTTGCTGTGCACGTGCTCGGAAACGTCGCAGCATTTAATCGGTACGTGCTCAATGCACTGTGTTACTTTTATCCGCGTAAAATCACCGGACACATATCGCGATCAGCTCTCGGTACGTAGTGTGCATCTGTTTCAGCGTCCGATGTCAAGAAGGATATAATATGCCACTGTGTTGAAAAGAATTTGCGGCAAAATTATCAAACATAAGCGAAAAGTTTCAACGGAAATCGATTGCAAAATTGTGAAAGCGACGTCTTGACATCTGAAGTGAATATTTACAGATTGAAGTGAATATCAAAATTTCAAAGCGAATATTGAATGTTCGTTAAATTTGTAATAAAAGAAAAATTTTGCATGACCTATGAAATTACGGTGAAAATAATTAACGAGAAAATCTGAAGAAATTGAGGCTTCATTTCTCGATGGGGACTTTTATTTCTCGAAGTCAGCAAAAAAAATTGCTGACAGCGAAGCCCAAAGCCAGTACTGTATTTGGCGCACCCACCTATATGCAGAGGTTTAGTAGATTAGCTCGTTCGAATTCGTGAAGATGACAGTTAATCTTCACCCCGTCGCGTGTTGCAGTACACGTTCGATGTCGTGGCAAGTGCAAAACTGCGTTTACCCGTGTAATGAGAGCCCCCACAAGTACAGATGTTCTCGCACCCGTTTAACGCGAGCACTTTACAAGCACACAGAATCATCTCAACAACGTCCATCGAAGAGTGTGTTAATACGACGTGCGCTCGCGCGCGCACGTGTGCAATTGTGCGCATGTTTATGAGCGTGTGTGTGTGCGCGTGTGTCACTCGACTATTCGCGCTTTTTTCTTCGCCCCCTCGACGGCTTAATTCGTAATTATTGTTTTCACACCGAAATAATCGCGCTCGGCTCATAAATATATTTCTTGTCACGATAATTGCGATTGTTCAGCGCGACGTACGAAAACCCACAATCGCTAACAAACGCGATAGAAATGTATCACCGTCGTTATAAAATCTTGGCAACGTCGCGCGAGATTATGCGACATAGACGAAACGCGATCGTTTTATTTTATTCGTCGAAAAATTTCAAATGCCATAGAGTTCAATAATTTGTGGATTTCGTCGAATGCAATTCGGGCGATCATTGTTGGCTTGTAGTCAATCGTTTTATTACGACTATGCTGAGATAAAATTAATTAAATTGCAATAAAATAACCTTAAAAAAAAGAAACATGAATAAATAATAGAATCGTAAGCTAGAAACGGCTCAAAAATCGACTTTGAATTATTTTTGTATAAAGAAAGAAATCAAAAAAATCAAAATTTCAATACGTCAAAGTCTACAAATCGGTCAACGAACTTTCCGCGGGCTTTGGGACGTTGTTTACGTAATCGATCGTGAAATCGAAGAAACTGGGATTTAAATTTTACCATCGTTCAGGTTCGTCGACCGAAACTTCGTGGATTGCATTAAAACGTTGCCACAACAGACCGTGATGCAACGATTTGTTTATTTACGTGATTTTCTTATGCCCGAGAATGCATCGGTTCAAATGCATACTGTTATAGTCCGATCACGCGGAATTTATAGCAAGGTCTATAAATTATTCTCACGAGTTGAGGTGAATCGTCAACAACGCATTCGCGCGTTGCACGTATACGTATGTTGCAATTTTTCTCGTTGCGACGTATTTACATCTAACGAAATTTACATTTGTGTAGTACATACGTGCATATCTCTCGACACTGCGAAGATTCTTGTTTCTTCTCGCATTATCACTTTAATATCACGCGTACGCATCGTGTAAATTAATGACGCGCGAACAACACGCTCGTATAATCTACCTAACGCGAACTTTTTATTTTATTGAATTTCATTATTACAATTATTATTATTATTTTCAGCCTTTTGTTTCATTTTTCCGACGTCGTCTCATTTCCGAAATCGTCATCGTCAACTCTTTGTACGAAGCAACGTCTACGACTACATACAAATACAATCATTTATATACATATATAAAGATATACACAAATGATCGCCGAGTTATCAATGCAGTTGAGTAAAGCAAACGAGATGGTTTTACAAAGAACGAAACGGAATAATAATTTCCGAGATCCCGAGCACGTACGCACGCGCGCCTTTTAAGTCGTGTTTCCACGTGGCGTTACGACGAACGATCGAACGAACGAGTAAAATTGCGTAGCACGTGGTCAAGCCGAATCGCTTTTGATACACTCAATAAGGCAAACGTACGTCTGACTCGGAGTATCTCAGTCGGTCAATTATCTCGAATCAATGTAGAAACGTCGAAACCGATCTTGACCCACGCACGCTTCGCAACGATGTAACATTTTACAAATCGACCGTTCGAGCTGATAAACACACGAAGCTGTATAAATGCAAAATTTCCATGAACAATTGACAAATTCATAGAAATAACAAACAAAATAAAAAATAACAATTTAAAAAAACGTAAATCTCATCGTCGAAATCATTCGGTCATGCAATCAAAGCTCCGTCACAAAACATTGTTTTCCATTTTGTTTGTTCATAATTTTATTTATTCGTTCATTTATTTACTTCATTTTATTTTATTTTTGTGATTGTGCGCGTGAATTTTTTTTCCACACCGTACCGCTCGATTCGGCACGTGTTTCCGAGAAACGAACGAGAAATCATATTTTCGTGGAGTTTCTTCAGTGTCAAATGGTATCTCGAATGGATTAAAATCATAACGTGGCAGAAGCCGTCGGCATGTCGAACGGGAGGCGGTCGGAGAGTGGGGGGGGCGGTGAGTTAGATGCCGAGACCGAAAGTCTCCTCGTTGAGACGCGGATTCGATAGCGGCAATTTGTCTCGCTGAACCGAGAATCGCGGTCTCGCACTTACACACGCGTACACGCGATCACTTCGCATACGACGATAGCGATACGCTCGCGCGCGCGCTCCCGTATGTTATCACCGTCAGCGTCACGTACGCCAAGCGAGAACTTCGTGAGTCGAACGTATTTACGTCACGGGTCCTTGTTTGCCGTCGTTATTAACTTCATCATTGTATGCGTGGGTGGATCCGTGTGTGTGCGGTTAGAATACGAGGGAAAGAAGCCACCCAATGCCGCTGTATCCCATCTATACGTTCTCCCTCCTCACGCCCCTGACCCCCGTTTCCGTCAAGTACATACGAGTCTAATAAAAAATACATACATGTGATGAGCGCGAGCTAACGAGGCCGCACACGAGCTTTCTTCGACGATACGAAAGCTGAAGATTGCGAGGAAAATTGTTGTTCCGGAGTGACGTTTACACACACGAGTCGTCGCAAGCAAATTCTACTTGCGTGGAGATGTCGTGTGTGTGTGTGGAGGGTGGGGGAAGGGGGTGGGGGTTGTTGTTCAACGAGAAATTGCGACGCTGACGGGGTTGAATGAATTCGTTGGATCGGTGGATTTTGATGGCGAATGTTGATGATTATGATTTTTGCAGAGTTGACGATTTAGAAAAATTCGGGGAAATTTTTGATCGAGATTTTGATAGATAGTCGAGGTACTACGGGCTACCATTCGAGTTTCGGAGAAGTAGGATATTCCATCGTCAAATAGCATTTTTGTGTGCATCTTCTTGGATCAGTGAAAAAGATTTAAAAAAAAAAACAAAGAAAACGATATTGTTTTGTATAAGTTAGAAGTAATTTCAATAAGCAAAAAAATGCAAGAGAAAAACTAAAAGAAAATTCGAGTAAAGCAGCAATTTTCGGAGCCGTCGGTCCAGAACGGTGCCTCGATTCATGGAACTTAGCCGTTCGCAGCAAAAGAACGAACGAACAGACAGATCGAACGTACGAAAGATGCAGCGAAAATATTTTTTCAGCACTTATAAAAGATCGTCGGTTTCGTTCGAAGAGCAATCGATTTATTTGTTCGATCGAGTTGAATCCGAGAATCCGGAGCACAAACGTTTCGCGGCTTGCGCAATGAAAATATTGCCATGTGCGAGACGCCGGATACGGAGAAGGAGAAAGATTCGCGGAACATGGAGAACGTTGAGACGCGGACGCTCGGGCGGCACCGGTGGACGATCTCGTCTCGCGTCTACCAGACTGCACACGGCAGGGCGCACAGACAGTCCTTACGCCGAATGCAGTTTGCACGTTAAGCCGTTAAGCGGATGCGGGAAGAATCGATTGGGGGAAAACCCGCGATATACATCGAGGAAACGCGTCGGTACGTGACGGTAAAGATTATTTCTGGATAAAGTTCGAAGCGCGGATAATCGGAAGATATGTTTAATTATACATATGAGTTGTTCCACGGCTAATCGCACGGTGGAAACCCGACCGGTCATCGATTCGGATAAAAAAATTGGCCTTAAAGTACGTCATAAGAACAGCGTGCGATACATTTTTCAGATTTTTTCCGTAATTTTTTTTTCAGTTGTGAATTTTTGAAAATTCCTTAAAAAAAAATGTTCAAATGCAAATATCTCCTGGATAAAACGTTCAAATTCAATTGCACGCTCGTCAAAATTTGCGTTTTGAACTGCTCTTTCAGAAATTAATATTGTGAAAAAAATTCAATTGTTTTTTTTCACGTTTTAAAAATTAAAATTTACTTTTTGAAAAAACGCCATTTTACATATATATATTAGTAAGAAAAGAACGCTATTATATGAATAAATTATATTTGTATGATGAAAGTATCGAATTATGATTATAATAATTCAGCAATAAATATAAAATATAACGTAATACACTATATTATACTATATAATATAGTATATATATTCCGTCTTATTATTATCATTAATTATTAATTAATTAATTAATCAATAATAGTATGATTGTAGTTTTATATATATGTGTATACATGCATAAGTATATATATGAACATACGTCGCACGCGAAAAACCGAGTTCAAAAGCGATCGGAGATGACGTACCCAGTTTACTCACCGGAACAAGTTCGAGGGTTCGAAACTACGTGACTAACGACGAACGCGACACTTTTCCTCGGTCATTGAGATCGATAGGACCTACGAATCGATATTCGAGGAACTCGAGCAACTACGAACGCGTGATTTCGCGCGTGGCTACCTATTTGATAAGTATCGGATAACTCTAACGCCGTAATCGGGGGAACCTCGCCGTGTTCGGTACGTGAACGAAGTTCAGGATGGAAAGCGACGTTTCGAGGTTTGCCCACGACGTCGTTTGACGTCAGGAGGCCGATGCTTATTTGGCAAGATTCAAACGCGAGGTGCGAATATAAGTTTATCGTGCCGTTTCCGGATGACGCAGATGAGACGACTTTTTTTGGCAATCTCGACAATGGTGACGAGATTTTTAACCTTTGTTGTGCACCAGGGTATGACGTACCCCGACACATCTTCGAGCGCGATTTTTTCGTAAAATTTTCTC
Organism: Sussaba pulchella; assembly: GCA_963971145.1. Lineage (NCBI taxonomy): Eukaryota > Metazoa > Arthropoda > Insecta > Hymenoptera > Ichneumonidae > Sussaba > Sussaba pulchella. The sequence continues at coordinate 11,708,486 of OZ020166.1, forward strand.
TTGAAAATAATTTTTTTTTATTCCGATTCGATTAGAGTTGAAAAATTAATGACATCGGTTGGACCGTATTTGAGAAGCTTCAAGGAGTACCCCGTATTCTTTTTCAAATGAACATGGCGGATAGTGTAACCGTAACAAACGCTTGAACTTGCTGGGGTACGCCATACTCCATGTGCGTAGCGTGACATTTTTCAGAAGTGTACTCGACAAAAGCTAATACATGTAAGATGATTCGCGATAACGATGAAGGATTTAATCCCGGTGATAAACGTTATTTGAGATTTTTGGGGGACAATTGTGGTTTAAAATCAGTATAAATTGATAGATAGAATTGAAGAATCGAAGCATTGAAGTAGCGATCAGCAGAATTGAATAGATAGGTTACGTTTATTAAATAATCGATATTATGCGATTGATGAATATAAGCGGCAATTAAAGATGTGAAAAAAATCCGAAATCAAAGAGAAAAAAATGCTTTCGAAGGTCGAAGTGAGGTATAGCAAAATTTGCCCTGATCGTATATTTTAATAACGGAATCTTCACGTGGGTTATATACATAGGCAAGCGCATACACGAATTAGGTTAGGAAAATTATCTTCAGTGCCATCGAGACATGTAAATGAAATGTAATACAATATCCGAGCATCTATATTTGCGTTGAATAAACGTCACTTTCATCCGGGTCACCATTGAACGACATACAATGGTCCGGATGATGATACCGGAAATAAATACGGCGGGAATAGAGATTATTTCCGGATGGCACCGACGGGCTCGAATAGAATGGTCTCTCATGGAAATTTACAACAATAATTTTATCGACTTATATAGAAATCTAAATACATTTCTTCCGAGAATTAAAACTGACGGAGTCGTCTCAAATTAATTTATTTATGTATAAAGAAGAGTGACTGTTTTTTTTTACAGATCTACAGTTTTATTCTGAGCTTGAGTGAACTTTGCACTCTTGAAGTTAAAAATGAAGGGAAAATCGCTGTCTACCTAAGATTTTGAAAAAACCAGCCTCATCCTCTTTTCCACCGCTTCAAGTAGAATTTTGGTACTTCTTGATGAACATTTGCACACTTGACGTTAAAAGTGGGACAAGAATGACAGCCTACCTGATATTTCGAAAGAAAAAACTACCCCCATCCCCCTCAACGAAGCCTCTTCACTGATCTACATAAAGCTCGGGGAACGCCGGGTACTTCAACTTAGGCTGATACATAAATTTTACGACGAAATTTTTAAAAGATATTCCTAAATTGAATAAAAAATTTGATCAAATAGGTCGCAACACAAAACACCGTTATCCGTGAAATTGTCTCATTGTCGTTAACCGTTATCACATCTGAGGTTAGATATCTCGATCATGGAAATTTACCGCGACCCACATGACGTTTCAGCGTCTTAGCACCGTTGATTGGCGTCACGAATCTCAACTCAAACAAAAAAATTAATGCAGAATTAATTTCAATCAAATAAAAATTTTTTTAACAACGAGACCTCCCGTCGTCGTCGTTCCGCTTCGTACATTCGCGCACGAGGAAAATCTCGTGGCGCAGATAACGCTGACATGTACATTGGAGATTATGCAATAGCATGTGGCACCATGGGGCACGATAATAGTTTACACACGTTTCGGCGCGGCTACTCGGTGATGAATAACGTGCTCTGCCACGTGAGGCGTTCCAACCTTTCTACCCTTATCCCATCTCTCTTTCTCTCTCTCTCTCTCCCTCTCTCTCTCTCTCTCTCTCTCTCTGCCATTGAACGAAGCGACACTTTTTATCCTTTTTTTTATCATACCAGACCATTAAACGTGCCCCAGAATATCTCGGATCACGAATAAAAGCTTTCACCAATTATAACTCTGATCATTTAATTATTCCAGTCCTAAAAAAAATATAGAAAATTTTTTTTCGTCACAGCGCAAAGTATTGCATAACGCAACAATTGTATCGGAAAATTCACCCGTCATAGCCATCGATGCCAGACGGCTAGAAATTGTTGATTATGTCACGTCCACGGTTGTCGAGCTTTGTGGATTTGTCACGTTATTAGTCCGTCACTGATGTCGGATCGTTTGCGACGATTTATTATTGTCCGTCGGATAAGTGTACCGAGAGTACCGAGAGGAAAGTGGAGCAAGAAGGAGAGAAGGATACCCAAGAGTGTATTTATGAAACTCGACACGAATAACGTCGCTCGCTGCTCGTAATCCGGGATCACGGGGGTTCGATCGATTATCCGGGATCCACATTCGCGGCTGGTTGGACGAGAATATTTCACGCGATTGGAGGAAAATTGTTTCGAATATCCGTAAATGTTTAACACCCGTGGGAGGAGTATCGCGTAATTTATGGGATTGTTACGAGAACGACGGTGAGAGAAATTATCGGCGCCCGGTCGGTTCGCAACGCTGGAAATCGAATTCGACGAGTAAAAACGTGACTGGCGGCTGTGAACGTCGTAAGAGGCAGCAGACTGTTCTACAGGCGCCACCACTTTCGACTGGAACCGAGCCAAAATACTAGGAGAAAAAAAATAAAAATAAAAAATAGACTCGTAGACGTGCTGTGAATTTTTTAAATATTACGTTGAATTCGTTTCGTAAATTTCGCAATTCGATGCGCGAAGAGAGAAAAATTTCGGGTATTCGGACCAGACCGAGGTTACTTTTAGCTATAACGACCAAAGCTATTTGAATTATCCGAACGGAATAATTAGACAGTGCTTCTCTAAGCTTCAAACTGTCGAAAAAGACGGCAATTTTTTATTATTTAATAAAAAAATTATTTTACGTTAGCCTGAGTGTTTGAATTTGTTTGAGCTTCGGGGATGTGCGATTCAATGAATCGCACGACGAATCAATGTCGCGGAAGCTGAAAGAGAGAAGATTCGCACGTGGTACGAAATTATCGAACTAACAAGCACCAAACCGACCTCACGTTTTTCTCGACTACTTTCGTAGCGATGAAATCATAACATAATCGGTTTGGGCGTCTTTCAAACGTATCGGGGGATAATTTTCTGCACAATCTTTTTACGTATTTGTTTTGCAACGATAATTCCCACGTTTCGAAGTAGCGACCCGAGATATTAAATATACGGGAATGAGAGATGAAGCTCTTTTTTTCTTCTTAAAAAAATAAAAATAAAATAAAATAAAATAAGAATTTTTTTTTAAATTAAAAATGTCTGCCCGGAAGTATCTTTGAGGATTTATGACAGCTTCGTGTTTTTATCTCGACGTTCGATGTTCGAGGTTCTCTCGTTCGGAAAATCATAATAAGATTGGGATGCATCCGAGGGACGAAAAGATGAAACCAAACGAGATTGCCGAGGACGTCCGAATGCGGGTCAAGTACGGGTAATTTTAAGTCGCTTCGTGCGTTCTCCCTGGAACGTTACCCAGTGTTTGATGTATACACAGCAAGTGCTCTGTGCAATGAAAACCTGATTTATGACAATCTCCGCATATAACAAAAGATCCTTCGGCGAAGAAGCAACTCGCTCGCACTAAATCTCGTAGTTCTGACGTTAACTCGCGATGCAACTGCGCTTTTAGTTTGTCGCACACATGAACGACGATCGCAATAACAAATTACGTAAAAATATATATATTTTTGCCAAATTTTCATCAACACGATCTTTTTTTTTATTCTTTCGTTTGTATAATCTTCTTGAATACGTGATGTATGAGATTTCGCGAATTATTACAATTTTGCTGATGAGATATCGAAGAAAGAAGACAACGGCGATGGAGAATCCGAGAAAGCAGGTGGGGATGGGTACAAGTCAAGAGGATAGCAGTTGGGATGAGCAACCTTCACCCAGTTTCGTGAAACATCTGAATAATATAGAAGAAAACAAAAGGAGTACGAAGATCCACGCTCGAGGGAGCGTTAGATAAGAATTCATTTCTGCTTTCTGCGTTGGTTTATTATTATTATTATTATTTAGATTATTATTATTATTATTATTTAGATTATTATTATTATTATTATTCAGATTATTATTATTATCATTATTTAATCTCAAGACAAGGAGATAAATATAAAACAGTTAAAATATACTAAAAATGCAGACGCTGTGCAATGTGTCAGCAGATAAGTCGAAGATAGAGCGTGCGCATCAACAGTTTGACGTATTGTCAATTACCAAGTTTTTTCGTTCAATGTGACTGTGATGCCAATGACTGTGTAGTTTCAATGCGGCTCATCTATAATGCAAAAGCACGATCGTAATTATCGATTTATCAGATTGTTGACGGAAGTGTTGCAGACAAAACTGCTAATTATTCATGTGTCCGCAAAAACAACGTGAAATTCATGTTTGATGATAATTTTTTCCTTCTTCTTGTTGTTAATAATTTTTCCAAAGCTGACGAGATTATTTTTCGATGCTACGAGAAAAAATTGTTCACTTCAAGAAATAAGAATTGTTCGGCTAATTTGTTCGATGATAAAAATGAAAAAAACATTGTTGAACGGGATGATGCCCAGTTACCGGACACGTGGGGGCAACAACGTGTCGCGCTATTATCGCTGACCCGACTAACGAGGTCTGAGAATATAAATTGCAAGCCTCTATATACACACGCATTGATCGAGATGTATTGTACATTTCTGTATGACCGTTTACAGACGACGGTCATGAGGTTCTTCCCATAATCAGCGTAGTAAAAATTAATCGTTTTAGACGATTAATTTTTTTTTCTAACAACATTTTTTTTACATTCCGAACGCGACGAGCAAACGGAAACCGGTTTTACGTTGCTAAATCGTATTGCCAACCCTAATATAAATGCATTGTCGCGTTAATCAATGAATTTGCGTTCGTCTTTGTTACAGCTAAAATTTTATCACGGTATCGCGATTATTGCTGATAATTATCGACGCCGATAAGCAGGTTTCTACGAAAATTACCGTTGATATTAATAGTCTCGGGAAATCGATTATTTCAGCCACACGATCAACGCCATGTTCTTATCATTTTTTTTGTATTGTTATATCTATAGAATGACAGCGAGGAAACCAGAGTTCGTGGAAAAATGAACGTAGATTAATATCCGAATGTCAACGGCAGATAATAAATTCATACCTGAGAACAACGAATTTTCACTTCAAAAATCAAATTAGTTTACATTTCTGATCGTTCTTATCAGTCTCGTGGAAGAATTTTTTATCTCAACAACAATTTCTCGTACATTTCTCAATTCAACGGAAAAAGTAAGAATCTCACGATATTAATCATTTCAGTCAATCCATTTCCTTAAACCGACAACATTCCAACAACACGTAATCAAATTTTAATAATTGAATGTAAACAAAACTTATAATCAATGTAATTGAGTTCAAATAGTTAATATTGAATTCTGATAATAATTGAATATTTTCTTCTAAATTCATGAAACCAATTTCAATCGTGAATATTGTAAAATCAGATGAGTCGACGGCTGAGAATCGAAGCTGCAAATTGATCACAATGATCATGCGTGTCTGGTATGCTTTGCGAATGTCCCATTCGCGCCGCATATATTTTTCAATAGAGTTTTATTGCCCACGCATTGCGTAGAAATTTAAATCTCGGTCTCCCAACGAATGTGATATCAATGGTTAAAGCGATGTCAACCAAGTGCTGCGGACAGACGCTTGTGATTGATATTCATTGAATCGTTTGACAATCGAGAAGCGACTCGATGAATTGACACGTGAATACCACGTTCAAGATGCTGCATCGAGTTATGAATAGCACGCGGGCTCGACGACCTAATCAATGAATCCACTTTGGATCTCGCGTTCGCACGTTGCCATAGTCGGGGATTCAATGAAAATTTATTTAAAATAATTTCCCATCGAAATAACTATGATTAATTATCGCACAAGAATTAAAATTTGCTACATCTGTGCAATATGATTATCAATGATTTTTATAAATTATTGTTTTACAATGAATCGTGATATTTAATTGAAATTGTTATTGACGATGATTCGGCAATTGGAGTATTTTAAATACATTTCCATTGTATCGTCAAATAATTATTCAAATAGAATTTTATTATTTAAACGAATTGAATTAAATTAAGTAATATCTGTAACCAATATCTGTGGCTGTAGCTATGAATTGACACTCAAAAATCTTACAAACATTACTAAATACTTGTCAATGTTATTTTACATCATACTACCTATGCTGAAACAGCTTACGTGGGATAGCAGATGTAATTTTCTAATCGTAACAAAAAAAAAATAGTACATACAGTATAGACACGCGCTTTTACACCGCAAAGCAAATAATACAACGTTACAATCTCGGGTCCAAATTTTCCATAGCCAAGGTATTATTTGCACTAGCAAATTCGACGTTGTAACTTGTTGATCCCTCGGTCAACAATGAACGAAAAAAAAAACACATACACTTGTATGCACAACGTTGGCGGTTTCTCCCAATGGCTCCCGGGCACTAACAACAGTTACGAATCGATGACAACTTTAATCCCGCGATACAATATTTACCCCCGAGGACGGAGGCCAAAGTTAATTAACGGTTTTCGAGAGTTCGGTTCTTTATTATTTTTTATTTCGTTATTTTTTCTCTTTTCGCGAACAAATGCGCTGAATGACGCGTATTGGAGTCGCAAAAATATGTTTTTTCTTGATGTATGGAATTTTTCCAACCCCGACGGTATCGCGGGAAGAGAAATTATTCGAGATCACGAGTCAATTCAGTGTCAATAAAAATTTGACGATCAATGATTGCGACTTTGTTGTGCACCGGGATAACGGCACATTTTCGAGCGCGATTTTTTGGTAAAATTTTCTCTTGAGACTAAGACTGCGTTGTGGACGTTTGTTGGAAAAACGGAATGTTTGAACGAAGGTTAAATTCTTGTATGAATATTTTGAAAAAAGGCTTGAAAACGAAGCTGAGATGAAATTATTATGCGATCAGTCAAGTGGAAATGTTTAAAATTGCAAAAATGTGAATCATCTGTGGAGCCGACTTCTATTTTGCTGTAGTTATCGCCGACTTGATAATTCCAAAGCTAAGGATCTTCGCTCGCAACCTTCTGTCATTGAGGTGACGAAAGTGTTTCGGTTCGTTCAGTCATGGGAATCGCGTAAATTTTACTGACCCGAAGTTGTCATCGATTGCAAGTTCGGTGGTTTTTATTCTCACGAATAAAAATCAACCGACCATTTGGGTTGTTTATTTCGTCGAATAAACAATTTTATAAAATGAAGGTAAAAAATTATTTGGTAATCTATGAATTTTCGTTCTCATACCGTTCGAAATATCATAGAACACGACGGAAACTCGCTTCAGGCAAAGGCAGTGGGACGTTCGGTTGCAGCGAGAAATCCAAAAAATTATTATTTCATTTCAATTAATGAATGAATGGAAGGATTTTCAATTATTGGTATTCGTTTCAAATTGGATTTTGATTTTAAAAAAAATTGTTTGATAAAAAAATAAATAACACATTGGAAAAACTGCTGATATTAACAATACTGTATGGATTGAGGGAGTTAGTTTCGTATCGAGTTTTCGGAGTCTATTGACTTTATTCAATCATCTTCGAAGAAATTTTGTTTCTCAGCTCAGTGAAGTTTTCAGTGATTCACAAGTTACCGGTAACGCATGTACAAATTGTATGTACAAACCGGATGTGGAAGATTTCACGGGTGTGACGCGCGTGTCTCTATTTTTCAAATCAATAACGTTGCCGCCTCAACGTCGCGCCAAACTCGATCCAAATAACGAACTTACTGACACGTTTGCGTTTATTTTTTTATTATTTTTTCATCGTCAATTGGAGGGTCCCAATTTTCAACAGAAAAGCTCAATTTGATTTGTAATTATACATAGAGAATGATATGATATATATTGTATGATATATAGAGGAATTCCCAGCTGAAGAGAATTAAAAAAAAAATCAAAAGCCAAATTTTCCGTCTCCGGAAAAAATGTTTCTAAAAACAATTTCAAACAATCATTTCCTCGTTATTTCGTTCAGTTTTTCTTCCCTATTATCTTCATTCCCGCGTGGGTTGAAATTTTTCCGGAAATATTTGGTTTACGCAATTTTTCACATTGTTTCGACGTTTCGATATACGCTCGAACAGAAATTGTATCGCAATTGTTCAACGGTAGATATTAATCCGCATTTTCCGAACGTATGGTAACCGATACGCGTGGGATTAACCGAAACGTGAATCCCCAACTTTGCTGCCTCCCACATACAACTCCGGTTCAGTATCACTGAATAACGAGACCTCCCTCGAATTGAAATGTCAAAACCCAATTTACCAAAGGGCTTATAAAATTCAACAAACTCGCACAACTCCGCAGGCTCAAAAACATGGACGAGCGGATGGTTGTATTATATGTTTTTCAATCAAACAACGTTGACACTGACGTACAAACAAAAATAAAAAAAAATAAAAATAATGTTTTGCTAAAAAAATAGAAAGGTTTTACTAGAACGATGTAACATTCTTTGAATAATAAAAGTCGAGCAAGTTGACCTTTTCCCGTGTGTAAAAATTCAGATTCCAATGAATGAAAGAAAAAAAATCTTTTTCCTCCCATCATCAGTAATATCTTATTTGGATACATTTGCAGGTAAATCTGTCATCGATTAAATGATAAAAATCAAGCTAGTTGATGTTTTTTTTCCAAAATTCTGATTCCAATAGATGCCAGAAAAATATCGTTTATCTTCGATGATCAGTGCAATCTTATTTCGATGCATTTATTACCTACAGATGCCGGGTTGCTGACGTTTATTATTATATGCACGGACAAATCTGTCATCATATCATGGACGTTTATATCAACTATTTTTCGGCGTGTTTCTCAACGAATCAAACATTTTTGCGTGACGATGGCGGAGCGTATTCATTGAAACGGCAGAAATGGCATATATCTCTGCGTACGGCAAACATTTTCACTTTATATTGGCATTCACGTGCGGCACGCGCGCTCGTAGCAGCTCGGGAAATTAAAGGCAAAGAGCTTGAATACCCAGCTTTGAATTGACTAGACTAGACGCGGCTTTGTATAAGTTCAACGTGTGCAATGTTCGTAACGATGCCGGTTATATATATATTTCCTCGATCGTCCGACAGCTTCTTTTGAACCCTGGTAGCCCAAGTCGGTCTGGGAGTCCGCCCACGCGTAAGCGGATTTTATGAAATCACGTCGAGAAGTCGTAGCTGGAAACACGTACATGCATTTATGGGTTCTGCAGCAAATGAGATTGCCGGAAAAGGGAAATTTGCCACATTGCTTTCTTTGTATATAAACCGTAGAACGAACGGACCAGAGATTGGCCGTGCAATTGAATCAGCCGTCCATGGATGATTTTCGACGTAGGTACGAAAATATTTCGCGATACTTTCGACGCTTGATTGGAGTTGGAATAACGACATACTCTCCCAGGTTGATGACTACTCCCCTGATTCACTATTGACTACTCGGATTACCTTTTTTTCGGTCCGGCAAATGATTGTTTAGAAAAAGCGTAACGAATTCTCAAAGTTTGAACAGGCGTTGCATCTTTTTCTTTTTTTTTTAAGGACTGTTTTTCTTCTGTTTTCACGATGTTAATATCGACGTGATTAAAATATATTTGATTGGAAATGGTGATCCTTTCAATACATTCCTCGTTTTTATATTGAAAGCGTCTGCTGAGATTGCAGTCTGATGCAAATTTCCGATCTTCACGGTGATAATTGAAAAATGATGATAAAAAAGTTCGATTTATTGGACGAATTATGCAAAGGTCAATGAGGGGGTCTAACTGTTCTGCAATTGCCGACAAAAATATGGATCAGCATCGCAAAGTTTCGCGTGTAATTGATCTGGAAAGCCGATAAAAATATTGGAGAGCCTTTCGTAAATATTAATATTAACAGAAAAGTAGAAAAATGTGTGAAAAATATTTTTGTATATTTATATATATTCAAAAATGTCGAGCCGCTGTCGCCGTCTCATCGACGAAATAAATTTATTGATCGATCAGAGAGCCTCGGGAATATCTCGATTCCTTCGACCGCGAAGACTAATAAGACATCGAAAGCCTCGCGGGAACAGAACTAAATTCAACTAGGCAGACAGGAAGAAAAAAAAATAAAGGCAAAGAAAGCCGGAGGCAACACAGCGCTCTTGATTCATCACCGCGAGGCGTCGCGAACGTCGCGTCGATCGATAAGATGTGACACCATTCGCACAACACGGAAAGCACGAAAGAAGAGAAATACAGATTGTGAATAAAAACATTATTTTCTACTCAATAATCTCAAGGATATTGTATCCAAGTTCACATGAAGAATCTAAAAACTTAGTCAAATCGTTGTGCTTGCTTCGAAATTTGAAAAAAAAAAAATCGAATTGATTTAGGCTGACTGCAATCGAATTGCACATCTGTCATACGGAACCGTTTTCTAAGTTAGATATAGATGACGGTGTCTGAACCAATGAAATATGACGTAATTGTTGTTTATATATCACTCGGAAATGATTGTAATACATTTATAAATGAATGAATAAATAAATAAATAAATAAATAAATAAATGAATAAATAAATAAATAAATAAATAAATAAATAAATAAATAAATAAATGAATAAATAAATAAATAAATAAATAAATAAATAAATAAATAAATAAATAAATAAATAAATAAATAAATAAATAAATAAATAAATAAATAAATAAATAAATAAATAAATAAATAAATAAATAAATAAATAAATAAATAAATAAATAAATAAATAAATAAATAAATAAATAAATAAATAAATAAATAAATAAATAAATAAATAAATAAATAAATAAATAAATAAATAAATAAATAAATAAATAAATAAATAAATAAATAAATAAATAAATAAATAAATAAATAAATAAATAAATAAATAAATAAATAAATAAATAAATAAATAAATAAATAAATAAATAAATAAATAAATAAATAAATAAATAAATAAATAAATAAATAAATAAATAAATAAATAAATAAATAAATAAATAAATAAATAAATAAATAACTAAGGTACAATTTAGATACTGAAAAGCTTCGACTTATGCTGAAAGCATGCAGGTAGAGAAAAACCGGACAAGAATATAGTCCGAAAGAAAAAAAATTAAAATCTTCAGTCTAGAGGCGGTGACATTTTCTTTTTGCCCATTGTTCCACCGGAGAAAATCTTCCGCGAGGAACGCAGCACTACATTTGCCCACTCGGGCTCCGAATAACTCGCGGAAGTCGGAAAAGAATACCGAGAACCGCGAAGCGCAGTGAGGAATTTTTTTCCTCTCACTTTCTGGAATATAAAACAATATTTGAAATCTGAGAGAGAATTCTCGGAAGTTATGGATTGCGCAGTATATCCAACGTAGTTAAATCTGCCTGGATAAGATAGTGGCTATGAAAAACTTTTTTCGAGGAAACACGAAAGTTTGCCGAATCAAATTTTTCGCGAACTACTTCTGTGTACGCCGTGTAGCTTGGGGCTCAAACGCTGCACCGTATCTTGCCATATATATACGTATATATTAAGGTGGGTTATGAATTGCAGAATCCTTGTCAGAGCAACGATATAAACGTGGCATATGATGACCCATATAAGTCCATTTTTTTTTTGTGAAAGTAGGATTCATACCCATCAATTCCGTATAGTATTCGATTCTTCTAGGGATAATCAATCACCCCATCAATACAATCACCGGAAAATAAAAAAAATTGCATTTATTAAAAAATTACAATTTATATTTCTCAAATAATTTTTTTTCTATCGACCAAGACCTGAGCGCATTAAAAATTCTTTTTTTAAAAAAAAGAAAAAAATAATTTTTTTTTCTCGGGTAATTTTGAAGGCTCCATCTTGCAATAGCGTTTGGAAATTTCCTTATAATTCATAAGAATTTTGTGAATTTTTTCAGGCGAAAAAAAACGGACATTCTTTTTTTTATTTTTTTTATTTAAAAAAAAAATCTCGTAAAATATATTTTTTAAAAATTTGAAAAAAATTGTGCTCGCTTTTTTCGATGAGTACTTTCGAATAAAAAATTATGAAAACGATCTAAAAAATGACCGCCAGAAGTTGATCGATCTGTCATGGAATGCCCCATATACATATCGAATTTGAGTGAAAGGACTTTGAAAAATCTTCTTTTGTCGCATCGCCAATTCTGCAAAATTACCAAAGCGAAAAAAAAAAAAAAATAAACAAAATAATAACAACGAAAATGTAATTCACCATAAAAAGTTCTTGAAATTACGTTCACCCCGTTTCGGTGATGATTTCCGTCGTAAAAGCGCTCAAGCCTCGATTATTCTGTCAACGTCTGCGTTTGCCGGGTATTTCCACGAACGTGAGACGCGAAGGGGCAAAATCGCGAAATTCTCGGAAAACCGCGAGTGGCGGGGTTTTTTTTATCGCGAATACGATTCGCCGAGAGGATACGGGAGGCACGAGGGCCGATTAGATTGAAATTAGCTTCCGCGAGTCGCGGATGAATATCCGAGTTATCGTTCGACCCGCTTTGCAAAGTTTCGTGTCTGGTTCGGCTGTCGAGCAAAACCATCGAACGTCCTCACGTAGTCGGGTCAAGGTGGCCATTCGGTGATGCTTGCCGATGCTCCTCACGCTCGTGGTACGAGTACATTACTCGATTAATTGCCGATCGTACAATCTGTGTCCTCGTTGAATGCACAATCGGCTGATAATATTACTTCGATCGACATCTGATAACCGAATAATCGAAGAACAATGTCTCAATACGTAATCAATGATCAGTTTGATGAATGATAATTCGAAAGAAAAAAAAACATTGACGAAGTGCAACGTAGAATCATGACGGATGAAAATTGTTACGGTTATTTACGGTATGTTGGTTGAAAAATGAGACAAAATGGGATACCCGGAGAATCGATTGGAAAGAATCGCAAGCAGCTGGACGAGATCGAGATTTGTCTGAGCGACTGATTCGAATCGTAGAATGCTTCCGGCCTTTTAGGGTGTACAGTCATACACGAAGAGTGCCGTAGATGAAACGAGATTGCATTTTCAAGCTCGAATTAACGCGTGGTCTCTCCCCCCCCCCCCCCCTTCGATTATTTTCTTCGATCGTTCCTTATATAGCTGCTGAAAATTCCATATTTGAAAACCAACTGATATATTTATAAATTTTGAAGCTATCTTGAGACAGGAGGTTTTTCGTCTGAGTATACCATTTCGCCCCACTAGAAGGCCCTAAGTCGACAATAGCTGCAATAATTATATTATATTGTCATTATTATATTAATGAATAATGAAAAATTGAAAATAATAATAATCATAGACTATTATTATGTCACTATTATTTCTCTATCATGTATATTATTTTTCGTGTTCCATATATCCGCATCGTCGTAATCTCAACGCGAAATTGTCACAAATTCGTCGTTAATTACAAAGATGTATATTTTTTTGCAAAAAATATCCCACGCTTTTACAACCCGAGATGATTTTCCAGCAGTACTCATGCACGATTGTATTCTCATACCTGGCAAGACTCACAATCGTTATCGGCAACACTCATCCTCATTGTCCGGTCTCCATTACTCAGTAATGTAACACCAGTCGATGAATAATTTTTCTCTCGATGCATCACCGCGCAAGCCGATGCGACATCGTTTTTTTCTTTTTTTTCTTATCGCAAAAACCCCGTTATTGTGTTATCGATGATGTCTCGTGTTTCCAGTCAAAGCAAGTGTGAAAGAAAAATTCGTTCATCGAAGATTAGCGATTCTATTTATCGTCACAGAAACTTGAGTGGAAACTACTCGAATCTATTTGTGAATCGCGTATTTCCCTATTGATCGCGATTGCAACATCGATCGAACGGAATCAAGACACTTCATGGAAGAGTACATTATCACACTCGAGAAATCCGTAGTACAGATAACAAATGTTCGAGTGCGATTGAAACGTTTTTGTGTTATCAGGAATGAATAAATAAATAAACGATGAAATAAATAAATATCGGTATAATGCCCGTCGCTCTTTCTACACGCGTTAGAGTGAGAAACCGGATGCGAAACGATACATAAACCGGATTTTTCGTTGCGCAAGTGGTGACGAAAGCCGCGGAAGAAAAATAAAATAAAAATAAAAATCTACAGAGAAATTAGAAAGGGATCGTTCGTCACGAAGGATAAACTCCGGCAATTCATCAGTCGTGACGCAGTTGCTGAGGTGGCAGCTTATTCGCCACCCCCGCGTAAAAAAACGGTCGTACGCTACCGTGTATTCCTTGACCGGCTGACCTGAATTTTCCTGAATGAACAAACCACCCCCCGAAGCCCCGGCCGCGCCTAACACGCCCGTTACTCACGCTTGAAATGAGAAGTCGCGTCGCGAAGCCGTTCATGAAAAGGCAACAGTCTTCTTTCATAAATTTCTATACTTATAGTACTACGTGCGCAACCACCGTCTCTCTCGAACAAAAACGCCGTGAGATTTTTTTTCTTTTTTTCGTTTTAAATCCCGAAAAATTGAATTCTTATGTCGGTAGATTTTTCAATGGTGATTTTAACATCCTAGACTCTTTATAAGTTGACGATATTTCACTTTTATGCAGTACTATCAATGAAGATTGTTCGAGTTGACGTTGACGTCGTAACTGCTAGGTTGATGTTTCAGTTATAAATACCACGAAAAAGTTGCAGGGATGATTTCAGACGGGGGAGATTTATTTTGTTTAAAGTCAACCTATTCGGATTTTATGTTCTCGAATTTTCTTCGAACAATGCCGGGAGATCATTTTTCAAAATCTTTTTCTTCGTCAGCACAGTGGAACATTTGAAACGTTCGTATCGAGAATAAACATCTCAACGATATTGGATATACGGCGGCATTGGTTTGCCAGGAGAACGAGTCGAGCATTAGTCAGACGAGTATTATTCATTATTTATGTATTTGTTGGATCATTGGACGAATTTTTTTAATTGATTTGTTCTTTCCTCAACAGTGTTGCTATTGAGAATAAAACGAATAGGAATTTACTTCGGAATGTGGCTCGTACTTTGCTTAGAAAATGTGTGGTTTTTTTCTTCGTATAAAAATTAGCGTGAGATAGACGATTCGGTTTTGGCGGCCGTACTTACGATGCTAGAAAAATATCCATTTGATTCAAAATGTCAATGCTCGACATAGATTTCTTATCGCACAATTTCGGAACCTGCCTGGGAGCATCAGGCAGGTTCCGGTCTTCACGACCCCAAAACCGAGTCGGCCCGCTTCGCATAAAAAGATTTTATTTCCCTGTGTCTACACGCATGTATCCCTGATATTGTAAATTTACACATATGTTCTCTAAGTTATGCTGAATCTATTGGCATAATCGGAATCGAAACGATGACTTTCGTTTTCCCGTGAAAAATGAAAATCTTACTCGATGAACCGTGTGCCTCGCGTCGCGTAAGCCGAGCCGGCCTGCTACGAATAGAAAGATTTTATTTCCCTGAGTCTACACGCATGTATCCCTGATATTGTAAATTTACACATATGTTCTCTAAACTATACTGAATCTATTGGCACAATCGGAAACGGAACGATGACTTTCCTTTTCCCGTGAAAATTGAAAATGTTACTCGATGCACCGTGTGCCTCGCGTTGCGTAAGCCGAGCCGGCCTGCTACGAATGAAAAGATTTTATTTCCCTGAATCTACACGCATGTATCCCTGATATTGTAAATTTACACATATGTTCTCTAAACTATACTGAATCTATTGGCACAATCGGAATCGGAACGATGACTTTCCTTTTCCCGTGAAAAATGAAAATCTAACTCGATGCACCGTGCGCCTCGCATCGCGTGAACGGCTATCCGCTTGGCTCACAGTCCCAACCAAAACTTTTGCGGGCCAATGGATTTTCGGTGCTAGCTTTCGGTGCTAGCTTCAGCGCCATTCAGCCCCGAGCTTCACGTGCTCAGACTTTTTCATGGTAGCTCTTGGCCACATGGCTAACGTCAAAAGCCATTCGACAAAATGTCCCAATATACCCGCGGGTTACGTGCATTCAACGTTGAAAAATCTTGCGCTGACGTATCAGCGGTCGTGACGTCCGTAAGTCTCGACGATTCCGTTGCACGATGAACGAGAAACATTTTCTATCACATTGTCGTGACGCGAACGAATAATGGAAGTTTTATCGGAACATTGAAATGTCGCCGGGTCACGTAAAGGCTACTTCCTGATGTTTCGATGTAGTGAAACGGAATACGTGTCGTACATCAGAATAGAGTAGATTTTAATTTTTTTTTATCATTTCCATTCGTCGCAATGATTTTTCCACGATTTGTACAGAATTATTTCATTTAGTTTGACGATAATTGATCGAATGATAATTTATTTCTTAAATCACGTTACTCCGTGATTGATGACAATAATAAAACATAATGAACCGTATTATTTAATGTTGAGTCAGGATGCAAGTGCACCGCTCGTGTTATGCAAATTGTACGAAACTTTGGTACCGGAGGGACCCACTAAATAAAGCGCTTTATTAAACCCATAAATTAAATGATCTGACATTTATTGAGACCGCTTTCGAAAGTTTCGAGACCAAAACAAGACCGTGTTCTGTATTTCGACACTGCATCATCAAGTTAAATAAAATTTTCCGGTAAAACTTTTCGTGAAAGTTCGTCTTTTCAATTAAAAATTTCTTTTATAATCATTCAATTTAATCACGACGGAAAACTCTTTGCCACTCCTTGGATTTTATCACCGGGCGCTTAATTATCTGAAACTCTCTTTGGTTATGGCAGGCCTTATTATTTCTTCTAGCTGGCGGGATTGCGGAACAGGGACAAGGACAATTTGCTCGCCATTGCGACTAACCGGTCGATGAAGGATAGTTAACGATGTCCGGTGGTTGGAACGTGAGTTCGGGCGAGACTCCTTAAGAAATTTCTTTTTCCATGGAAATCACGTTTATCCGCAAAAATGCCCGAAGCGCTTGACCCAATTCGCGTTTGCGCGCCCTTTCCGATCTATCCAACTTTAACTCTTATATCACACACCCGTTTTTTCGATAAAACACCTAATACGGGGTCAATTTGATCCTGCACGAACTTTGACTGTCCGCCATCTTTGACTGACCCGTCGGATCAGGTTGAAAAAAATCTCAAATATATTTTAATCACTGTCAAATCAATTGATCTTAATGGAAAGTGCGATTGGAATTATTTACATGCATAACATTTTTTTGGAAAAAAGCTCGTTTACGAGGAAATTACAGTCACAATGACTCTGTAATCCGATTCGAATAATCCAACGTATTTCAAGGGTTTTATCGTAGAAAAGGAAATTCGTTGAATTCGACATCTCTGCCGGAGGGTTTATACGGTTATCTGAACTCGAGACCACGCCCAGCGTCGTTTTTTTATCGAATTAATCCGCGAAGGAGATTTTCGCGAATGCCGCGTACTCCAAGATCTTCGAGTAATTCGAGTATTTTCATACGATTATTCGTTAAACGTACGAAGGGCAAGAAACTTTGATAGTCAGGGACGTGGAAAATTGAGAGTAATTCGAGTCGGAAGTAAACGTAAATAGTGAAAAGGTACGTACTTTGAGGGACGCCATGTCGGACACGGATCGATGTGTCTGAATAGTTTCCAACTGGTCCAAGCACCAGTCCAACTCCTCCATCGTCTCGACTGCGAGCTTCATGTAGGGCTCTTCTGAAAATTAAATATCGAAATAATGGCTTTAAATAATTGCATGAACATTCATACAAATTTTGTTGTTGTCTTCGATACTGTTCGAACTATTCTTGTGAATTGGCAAATTATTGAATCAATAAAGTCGTTGTGTCTTGATGACAAAGGGAACAACTTTACATTCATAATTTATTCTCAAAATTTTTCAACGACTAAACGCATTAATTCTCCCGTTGTCAATTAATGATGTATATGAAATTATGTCGTTCCATAAGTTATTTACCTCCTGGAGCTACGATGCGCGGCTGTGGCGTGCTGCTCCCCTGGGCAGCGCTGCTCCTTCTGGATCTGTAATTATCCGACACAATTAACAAACTGTCGAAAATAATACGTGAGCCGAAAAATGATATGACTATTATAATTTTAAACTGGTAACCAAAAATGTTTCAATGTTAAACGAAATAAGCTATTAATCACGACTCCTTAAATTCACATTCTAATTTTTGAAAATTGGAATCAATACTAAAATGTCATTTTTTTGCGCAATAATAATAAAAATGGTATATACATAGAATAATAATAATTATAAAATAATAATAATAATAATAATAATAATAATAATAATAATAATAATAATAATAATAATAATAATAATAATAATAATAATAATAATAATAATAATAATAATAATAATAATAATAATAATAACAATAATAATAATAATAATAATAATAATAATAATAATAATAATAATAATAATAATAATAATAATAATAATAATAATAATAATAATAATAATAATAATAATAATAATAATAATAATAATAATAATAATAATAATAATAATAATAATAATAATAATAATAATAATAATAATAATAACACTAGAGAAATTTGTTCCGATATACTCACTTGTTCGTCGGGACATTCGTGAGCGACAGGAAGTTGGTCCTTACCGAGCGTAGAGATGCGAGTATTTGGGCAAAAGGTGTAACGATGAGATCCTCACCATGACTGCAATATAACAAATCGACAATCAATGACCGCTCATTTTTTTCACTCATTTTGTTGACTTTATTCAATTTTTTTTTTCAAACATAATTCCATCAAGGAAAAAAATGTATTTACAATAATTAATGTGTCTTCTCTCTCAATCATAGTGCTATATATTGTATTGGTTTGCAAAGCTCTAAGGGCATGCGTGTATTTTACACATTGCGATATGTCGTTGAGGATCACTGTACGAAAATAACATTCGTGCATTGAAAACGATTGAAATCGATTTCGATGAGCAATCAGAGCCACGCCCTATAGAAGTCTCCCTAAGCAGATTTATCTTATCGTACTGTTTCGTTTTCGGTTTTTTGCTTATTTTGTAGTTGAGCAGAAATATATCGAATCACCAAGTCAGAGTCGAGAGAATCTGTGACTCGCGTTCGATGAATATAAATATGTAATCTGCGATAATTTGTTCACCTAGCGAAAAGAAATCTCGGTTGTATTATCCAAGAAAAATCAAGCACGATAGTTTTCATTCAAGTCTATGTATTCACATTATTATCCATTCACCTCAGAGAACGTTATTACCGTTCAGTCCGTAATACAGTCACCCAGAAAGTCCTGGCCGCCCAATGACGTCGTTCACCCCAATACGCACCCCTTACTTTCCTCAAGGGATGATTTTCTCGCTTTCTGTACTTCCCTTTGATCGCTAAATTTCTCTCAGGCAAAAATAATTCGAAGAACAAAGCTTTCCCGATAATTCCTTTTCCGGTATTGCGTCGAGCCCTTCATCGTACCGTAAAAATGGGATCGCCAAGAGCTTGGAGTCAAATCCTATCATCGGGTTCATGTGCGACGATGCGAGTTCAGTTTTTTATCTACTGTAGAAATGTAGGTTTTCAAAAAAATTGAAAAAATTAAAAAAACGCGGTTCACCGAATTATTTATTTTTCCATTAACCAGCATAACCGTAATCGATGAGGAAAGAACGTTCTATCCGCCGAAGTCTCCTGGCACTGACATCGACTTCAATCAATTTCCCTCCAGAACGTGCTGATTAAACCATCTCATTATGGGTAACATTTACCGGGCTGTAGTTTACTTCACCTCCATATATTTCGCTTTGCTTATAGAACACGTGAATGGATGTATCGATCCGCGGTGCTCGATTCACGTGATAAAGAACTGATTAACACTATCACGGTGCTCTTCCCACAACGTACTAAACTACCCTCGGTCCAGGTCACGCTCGACGATAAGTAATTGAAAATTGATGCAAACAATTTTCATTGACAACCCGTAATCGCGATGTGACCGAGCTTTCGTATCAATTAAACGGGGATTTCATCGGGTTGGATGATGTAGCAGCGTGGACTATTATATCGTACTGAGTAAACCTCATGAGCAAAAGAGAAATCTACGACGGATGATCCCACTACCCTGATACAGGATCAGGATGGATTTCCTAGGCACATTGATCATAGCTTTGCACGCAGCAGAATCAACTCCGTCGGTTTGTAAAGGAAATTCCATCTCAAACAGGAACATCAATTCGTGTCCTCTCGATACGTTCTGCTAATTAGTCTTCCCTGATCAACCTTTGTATAATTACGCATCAAATGCGAATCCGAAATAATACCACAGCTCTCGGAATCCTCAAAGTGGTCGGCGTACATCATCGTCCCACGCGCGGATCTTCATCCGGACGATCCGAAGCACACGTGCGTAATACCCGACGAATATTCGACGTTGTAAAGCCTCTGCTGCGGAACAAAATGCTTCGAATGAAAGAGCTTTTGCCTAGTCAACGATACGCCGGCGATTCGAACATGCGGAAAATCTATACGGCTGGTGACATCCATTGAAGAGATTTTCGCAACAAGATGGTTACGGGGGATTTCACAATGAAGGGTTGACTTATTTTCTTGAACATAGCCATTCATGAAACGTACGATTTGAACGTATTTTCCGCGAGTATGGGCTATACATTTCAAACAGCACATTATGCTCGCTTCGACGAGCTCGGGAAAATGGTGAACATCCTTAAGATTGGTTGTGTCACTGGCTATTGACAATATCTACAGGGCTGAAACTTCCAAGCCCATCAGTCTTTTTTTTCTTCTTTTCGTGCCATTTGATAGAATACGCGCAGACAAGCTTGCAAGATCGTATTATTTACGGAGGATAAAGAAACCTTTCATAGGGAGACGGATTACCTAACTTCAAGAGAGCGTCTTACACTAAATGTTTATATATATTGATATTGACTTTGAACGATGAACCGGTGGAGCTTCTCACGCTTCTTGTTCATCATCGTCTTGTCGGCTGAGGGTTATTTTATCTCGAGACTGTATTTGGTTCCAAATAAGAGTATGAACGTTTTAATTGGTTAAAGGCAATCTCGTTTTTACGGTTAACCCCTTTTTTACCTAGAATAATTTTTATCTCTTAAAACTATCCGGAATCAATAAATTAGATTATTGAGAAACGTCCGGAGTCGCATATCCTTGCAAATTCGTATTTTTCTATGGGCTGAAGAATTTATTTCTCCCCGTATCGTTAATCATGTGACTTGCAAAAGCTCCCGGACAAAGTGGAAGCAGACGGTCGAAGATACTCGATTTTTCACGACTGATCGATGTTGTTACGAAAGCGGGATTTGAACGCGTATCGCATCGTAAGGCGAATGAAATGAAATACGTAGTTTGCGGATGGAATCGTAGCTGGACGAGAGAATTTAATGGCAAACGAGAATAAGTGGTCGAGCAGACGGACGTTAATTCGATAACAGGTGCAGCAATTGCATGGTGTTGAAGGATCCGTGGAAAATCTGAGAAAATTTATTTTTAGGGTGTAGCAACGATTGTTTCGATACGATGTGAAACTTGTTTTTGCCGACACTCATCGATCACAATGCACCTTTCGATCAGTGACGGTTGTAAGCGCGTGGG
Source organism: Sussaba pulchella (assembly GCA_963971145.1). Taxonomy (NCBI): domain Eukaryota; kingdom Metazoa; phylum Arthropoda; class Insecta; order Hymenoptera; family Ichneumonidae; genus Sussaba; species Sussaba pulchella. The sequence goes on from OZ020166.1 coordinate 11,730,167, forward strand.
CGTACTACGGGGTTAACGACGGAACACTTGTCTAGGTCACAATCGAGTTTCGCAATCTCGAAGCTTGACGTAAATACCAATGTATTTCAGATTTATTCACTCATGCTTCTTTTTTCCGGCGTATGAGATGATCGGTTGGGAAAAACGTGAGATTGGGATTGGAACAAAAGTGTAGATCGTGGACCGTTCGTTCATGATAGCATTTTTTTTCTCCATACGACAAAATTTAACATCCCCGGCAAAGTTTGCTTTGCTCGTTAGATGATTCGGTCGGCCAAAACGCAGATCCGGTCGAGAAAAGCACCGGCGACGTTTCATATTATTTCCAGTCGTCCAGACTAAATAATTACTCTTAATTCGTAAGTGAACTTGATTTCTTACTGTCTGTTCGTATTCGAGTGTCAGCGGTGAGTTGCTGATAATCTTTATGAGTCTGCGACGAAACTATTGGCTACAACCTGAATTGTGGTGGTTTTTTGTTTTTTTTTAAATATAACTTTTTGCCCATATAGCCGAAGGGTTGTTTTATGACGTTATATTGGTAATTCGATCATGAAACCTCAAAGATCGTATCATCGACTTACGATTTCAATGAATCAGCGAATGTGAAAATGTTATGCCGGAATAAAATAGGACATTGAAGGATAAAAGAATAGATGTCCCAAACGGATGTAATTAGTGGGAACGTATCAATGTCTGCGTTAATCAACCAAATGGACCGAACCCCATGCCTCAAAAGTTGTTACACGGACGGATGATATGTTCATTTTGCAGTTGGCACAATTAATCTCTCACGACAGTATTCCGCTCTCCCGGAAAATCGTCGTAAATTCAAAGAGATTCGTAAAAACAACCTGTCGGATCCTAAGGCCTCGGGTGGTAGCGGAAAGTCCTGACGTGTGCATCCCTGAACGGCCTCGGGGCGGTTACGATGAACCCGTGCAAGGTCTACGTAGTGATATATACGTATACATGTGCCCTGGGTATCCCCGGTTATATATACTAGGTTCATGCTATAAGGATTCATCGTCTACAATATGAATATGCATATGTAAAGAAAGCGAGTTTCTTCAATTCAAATTTCGCCGCACACCTCTGGGCGCGAATAAGGTAGAGACCATGCGAGGCAGTGGATACAGACCAGGGGACTCAATGGATATAGACAGTAGAGAAATCACGTGTTAAGAGTATTCGTGCGAGATAGGTTATCTGATCAAATTACTACGATTACTATCGAAAGTGAGAAAGAAAGGATCGATACAATAAAATTTAATTGTCGTTTCTTCGTTTTACAGGTATGAATACGGATGTAAATAGTGTAAATAAGGTGTGTAAATAATAAACCAAGAACCTTTGTTTTACAGAGTAACACATTCGGTTTATTATTATTGTCGACTGCAACCCCGATAATCGAATAGAATACAATCTCATTATATATATATTTACTGCGTATGAACCTGGTATATATAACCGGGAATATATATATACCGGGAATACATTCGTATTCGCATATATATATAGAGAGATCGTCTTTCTCCGTGTACATATCCGTGTAGGAAATGGATGGCTTCCTTTCTCCCGTCTGAGAGCACCCTTCTCGCATCTGCCGAAAGGCGTACGGGAGGGGATTACCCGTTACCCACGTCATCCTGTTTTTCCGAACGTTTCTCATTCTTCTTCTCTGGTTATTTTTTTGTTTTCACAACTTTCACGCTACCCCAGTTCTCGTAGCGTTATACCAGCTCTTTCAATCATAGCTGACTCGGCTTGCCAACCCCGCATAGTTCATGCAATACCGTAACATATTTTTCTCACCTCAAACCCACCGTTATTTAATTTAGTTTCAATGATCCAAGGGATCCGAACAAGAGCCATGATGGGAACACGAGAGGAATGCGAAACCCGTGCGAGGAATGAAGAGAAAACAGTGAACGGATAAAGCCCCTGAGTCCAACCAACTGCTGCTGTGTAGAGTTCCAACTGGAGATATCGAAACCGCAGTCGGGCGCCATGGCAACACCCGGCCAAATCCCTGCAGCGAACTATCACGTGCTTCCCCGCAATTATTCATCTTTTTCCACATTATTTTTCCATTCATCACTATTTTTTCGGTGATTTTAATTCGACGTTATCAGCATATTTTATGGCATCTATTACCATGCGTTATGCGTATACTTGCTCGGCTTTTTGCCATTTTGAGTAATTTGCCATCGAAACATGTTCCTTGCATCGCGACGACAGAATATAATTTCGCCAATTTTCTTTCAGCCATCATCGTTCGGACCGTCGGGATTCGATTCTTAACGGGATCCGCAAGGACGTGAGAAACACCAGACAAACGACGTTGGGCATTTCAATCAGGAAATTGCCTTCCGGGACATTAGTCATTGCGGGTTGCGACCCCTTCTCTCCCGCCCTGATATCCCCATCGGACCGATAGAAGCGCGGAACGCGCGGGAGTGAAAGTACAAATATGGCGGAGAACGGAGAGAGAGAGAGAGAGCAAAGCGGTCGGAATATGGATCGCCCTTGATTCTGCAAGTTTCGAGCGAGAGGATTATTTGCGATGGAGGGAGGGCATAGGAGGATGAGGGGTAGAAATGCAAACGGGAATCGCAACAGCGGGAGTGCAAGAGCTTTGCCGAGTGCGACCGTGACCTTTGACAGCTTTCATCCACCGTGCGTCAAACCTTCGGATTTTCCTCGAAAGCGACAAATGACCGACAAAGCCCGTCAGATGAACTGGAAAAATCGCAATCCTTGGTTTTCTACGTCACAGTCTTTCATTGATCACGAAGTTAATACACCGACGGTTGTATGAAAATGGCTGGGGCGGATTATCGTGCCTCCACGAATTATTCGATGCAGCGGCAATCGGGACCTCTCGATATAAATATAAATATAAATTGAGCAAAATAAAAATATTAAGGATGTAAAAAGAAATATAGAGAGATGTATATGGAATCGGACGTACATATTCTTTATACAGACTCTACACAATCTATTAACAATTCGTAGACGATTAATAGAATTGTATTTAATATATGAATTGATATTATAAATAAACAAATTATAAAACAATAAATGTATATCTTTTCGCTATATAAACTATATACACTTTATAAACTGAAACATGAATTATTTGTTTCTATGCATTTATATGCGAATAATCGGGGCACTACTGTGATGACTCAACAGCAATCAACCGGAGTGGTTGGAGTTTCGTTACTTTATTGGGAAATTCGAGACTCGATCGTCCCACGGCTGGGTCGCCGTTGATGGCGATGGATTATGTGGATGGAGCTCGCCACAGGCTCGTTCGTGAGAAGCCGAAGACTAGTTTCGCAAAGTCGTAGATCGTTAGGGAACATTGTCGAGAAGAGGATGACTCTGACGTCGTTACGACGACCATCGAGCGTCTCGACAAGTTAAATTGGACGAATCGTTCGTGAGGATTTGGATTATTACGTCCCATCGAAACTCTCGTCCTTTGACAACGAGAATGCGGTGATAGTTCAAAATCCAAGAATGGAACCCATGGGTGTGATGAACGTGATAGTTGCGCGGAATATTATTCAAACGGAATTGTCGGATGAAGAGAGATTGAAATCGCGTGTGAACGAACCAAAATGTTTTATCGATTTTACGCTGTGGTTGGATAAAGCTAGTGATCATAGCCCGATAACCAATCGCTTGGGCCGTTTGGTCATTTGATCGGACGATTAAGGGATCGCAGTAGACATCTGTACGCGATTGAAGGAAGGGGAATTTCGACTTTGACTACCTCTGCCCGAGAGACTCGTGCTTCACATTTTTCTCTCGGTTAGATAGAAAAAAAATTCGGATAAAACACATAAGAACGCAGGTGGCTTGCAATTTAAATAAATCTTATATGTTGCAAATTAATCCCATTTTCCGTTGTGTCCTAGTTATTTTTCGACATTGTATACTTTTCTTTTGGCCCTTGCATCTATTTTTCGGTCCTGTTTGCTAACTGCCAAAAAATCGTTGCCAAATTATAGGGTAATCGCATGTAGCGTTAACGGACGACGAACATCTTATTATTCGATCATGATCGTTCGAGGGGAGCAATATATACGGTAGCCAAACGCGAATTGCCAGGAACCGTAGCGCGGTAGATATATATGCGGTACATGACGAAGCGTTTCCGCATGACTACAAAGCTCGCCGTTCGGACGGCTCATTTCACACCCGGATGAGCAAAACGGCGAGCGTATGAGACAGTTCACGAGAACTGTCGACAAAATTTAACCCCTCGTCTCATCGAATATATTTTGTTGCTTACGTCATTCGGCCGTTGCTTTTTTTCCTAAATTGGCAATACCTCAACTTCGCGGAATTTGTTTGTTTGCGTTGGGGGTGGACAGAATGGTGATGATTGAAATTATTGTGTTATAACGAGCGACGTAAGATCGTGTCGCAATCCGTAGAAAATTTTCGCGGCGTGAAGCAAAATAAGGTTGTTATTCTATAATATATAAAATAAGGTTCTTATTCCGATTTCAGGCTGGAAAATATGTTGCATGTAACGTTGCATGTAATATGATTTAAATGCAGATGCAATGCGGAGAAATAAGGGGAAGAGAATTCTAAATTATTGTATATTTTCCGAAAATAATTTTAAATACGTATGCTATTTGAAATTATGAAACGAATTTTTTTGTATTTTGCATAATAAGCCCTTATCATAGATATTCTACATGATGGATAAAGTGGAAATGAAAATTCGAGTACCCAATTGCCCTTCTCTTCAATTCTCATAGGAATATATTCGAGTGTTAACTACCGCAAAATATGTGGATCAATAAGACGTATCCATGTCAGAGAAATAACCATGCCAAATTTCTAGTTTCCACGTCACATGGTTTCTAAATAAAATCGGCTGTGACAGACAGTCACACACGCGAGTGATCTTACGAGAGTCCGATTTTTTCTTTGAAGCTACGAAACCGTAAAAATCAGCCTTAAACGTCCGAAAGCATTAGCAATAATTTCTGTAATTTTTTCTTCAAAAAAAGGGGAAACTACCAAAAACAATGAGTCTCCTAAATCCATCGTCAAGTCAATCCATATGGTACAAGAATAATGTCGAAACTTACAATTCACGTTTGGACGCAGCGTCGAAACAATTTTCCCAAAACACGGCTCTTCGTGGTGGTCTGACCCTAAGTGCGGATGTTGACAGGGTGCGGGGAAGACCGCCGACGCCACCGCCGACGCCACCGCCGACGCCACCCGCGCCGAGCGAGGGTGAACTCATGCCACCGCCGCACCTCTTTAATCCACCCGAAGCGACGACAAGCTCCTCCAGACCTCCGCTGGAGCCCGACATTTTCATCAATGTCCTCGGCTCGCCGACTCCGTTGGTCCAGACGAACGATTTATCCCGGCATAATAAGCTCCCGAATCCGGCCCCGAGTCCATGAACCACCCCCCTCCACGCATTCACCCGTTACGACGATTAAACGGTGGAACGGCGCAATTTTTCAAGCTCGACGTCTGACCAACGCGGCACTTTTTCACTTGCTACTCAATGTACCGGTCATTGTTGCGTCATCGTCGTTACGTTTCCATTCGCCAATTGTAACGTCGACGAGCAAATTTTTACGATTCGCGTTTATTCGTGGATATTAAAAACATTTTAATGCTCACATCACTCGTGTACTCATATTTTATTGAACGAATTTCCAGTACAATATTCGAGGGGGTGGCTCACTTTTGCACTGATTCGTTGGAAGTCGAACCAACCAGTAGCGAGAATCTTTTGTCTCGTTTAACGGGGTCAAGGCTGTTTCGTATTTGCATCTTTTTTATTCTGCATCAAAAAGTCGCAAGCTGGTTTTATCGACTGGAGGCTGAACTGGCTCGAGGGCTAGTTTCCTTGAACCCATTCGTTCGGACAACGATCGGTGTATCAACATGAGGTTGATGTTTAGCTCTGTAAAATCCGTGTACGTGCGGCATTGTTACATATTTTTCGTTGTTTCTTCATACATTGTTTAATTATTTAATTCGTGGGTGGTCAGGGGGTGTCGTTGATCAGCCTTGTTACCGACGAATGAAGAAAGCATAATTTTTTTTCTGTTTTTTTTTTCATTACCGTGCGTATTGTACGATTATCGTATGACGGAAAAATGCGACCTGTTACGCGAGAGGTCTTGCGTGCGTTAAGGCACCGGTCGGTCTCGGTAGAGCACGAACTCCCGCAGATTCGTATTACAACCGTTTGTTCTCAAGGCTAGAGAAAATTGAATAATGTCGGTGCATCGTTCTAGCAGCGGCTGACGCGATTATCAGCTTTATCATACGTTCAACACGATTGTCCTAATGGTAGATACGAAAGTCATTATCTTTCTGAGGATGAAGTAGAACTAGAAACTGGGATTTGTCAATTTTACGGGTTAGGAATTTCACGAGCAATTTTTTTCGGAGGAACGATCACTGTTACTTCTCAACGACTTTTGATTACTTTTATTCGTAGAATAATATATTTATATGGATTATTGTATTAGTGATAAATGATGAATTAATAATTAAAAATACACATTGAACAAATATAATAACAAGAATGATAAGTTATAAACATGATAATATAATTAACTTCTGTTATTACAAATCATTATTAACATTGTTACTAATTATATTGTCATATTAATTCGGATTTTATATCAACTATACATTATTTCCATCACTATATTTGTTGTATATTCAATTATTTAATATAGATATACATATCGATAAAGTCAGTAGAGTCATTATTTGCAATTTTTTCTCGTAAAATCCGCGGCCCGTCAAACAACGACCCCCTTAAGCCTAGTTTACATTGAAATTCCATTGCTGGACTAATTTCGATTGAAATACGAACAAATTTTTTTCGCATTAAAGGATAAAATACGAAAAAATATTTTAATGACGTTTCCGAGTGCATCTACATTTTTCACGGAATTGTGAATGAATTCGAATCTTTTATAGATTATTAAAAATGTGCATTCCATCATCGATGAAACCTCCTTTGCTTGCGCGATTTAATTTATTTCCATTCAACGAAGCTTCGGTCTGTGAGGGGTAATATTTTTCAGTACAATCCCATATTTTCCGGTGGCACAACGATGTGCAATGACAAATTCCACCCCAAAGCCGGAGGCTTAGGCGATGGAATGCCATTATCGAAAGCAAAAATAGCAAACAGGCCGGAATCGAGCATATCTTTGAAGTATAAAAAGTTTGCTATGCCGGATCGCCAGTGAAAAATGTCATAGGAAGTGAAAAAACGGAAAAGAGATGGAAAAAAAAACGTCTACCCGCCGACATGACGACGACGATGAATCGTCTAGAAGTTTCATTGGAATTTCTCTCGGGAAATGAGAGGACGAGCCCACTCTCGCCATGCGCGCGGATTCTCGGAGCGTCGTCTTGAGAATTTCCTCCCTCGTGGAAAAATCTTACTTCCGTTCGCCGTGACTGGCCTTATTTGAGCGCATCGATGCTTCAAAACCACCGAGAGATGCAATATCGTCGACACGAATCGTCATCTCTGAAAGCTCGCCTTGACAACGAACGCCGATGAAGGAAGAAGAAAAAAAATGTCATTCAGCGCAATCTCGCTCGAATTGTTCATGAGAAAAGCGAGGCTTGATTATCCGCCATGCGAAAGGATCAATGATAATAAAATACGATAAAGCAATGCAAATTAGTTTTAAAATATTCCTGCGCGCGATAAAAAAAACTATTATGCGCTACGCATTATTTTATTGCACTTTTTGTAGTTGACACGTCGTCAACGGGTTTTCATATTTATTTATTTTTCCCATTGAACCGCGTGCGCGTTCGCGGAGATGTATCGTAAACAATAGATTTAACCGCGCCATAAACGAACGAAGCTGAGAGACCGATGATTCGAAGCGATGTGATTTGATGGTCGGCGAGGAAGACATTGGCGAAAACGAGACGTTTGACGCTGAGAGAACAATGTCGCAATTTCGCAACGGCTTCCCACAATGGCCCTGTGTGCAGTTCGTAACTGGGACAAGTACCAACTTATCCAAATGAAACTAATTAGGCTTGGCCCCCTCATAACCGGTGTACCAGTTGACTCGATACGCGCTAGCGTTTACACCGAGATTCCGCGATGGCGCTGCTTGTTTGCAAGCTCACTTCACGTACCGTGAATCTACAATTTCCTTTGGCCGGTGCAGTGTTTCATGTCGCGAGGATTGACGTATATATGTATATATATTAGAGTGTCCGTTAAAATAACTTTTTTTTGGGCTACCTCTTGTTTCGATAGGTTATGATGTACAAAAAAAGGGAAAAATACTTTTTTTCGATTTAGTGCATGCCTGATAGTGCCGAGAATCGATTAAGGTGAAAAAAGGGCTTTTTCAGAGTTTTTCGCGTGTATCTCGTGATATATGCATTTCTTCTAATATGAGTACTCATAATAAATGAAAGATTATAACTTTTTCTATAAATCATGTCTCCTGCGTTAATTCCGTAATATGTATATTAAGGCGGCTTGAAAAAAAACTTTTTTTTTTCTTCAACCAAAATACACTCACGCCAAAGTATCTTCCATCAAGAGAATTGTGTCCAAAGATGAGCCCGATCGGAATATTTTTAGGGGTTGCGCAAGATTTTTCTAGTTTTCCCATTTGATTAACATGGGAAGGGCGTCAAGTTCCCATTCAAAAAATCGTAGCTCCGCCAATTTTATAGGTACGTCGATCTGGTTAGTTCCATTTGAAAGCGCTTGAAAAACTGCTTAAAATGACGTACGGACCTTTGTGATCCAATTGCAACTTCAGTCGATAATTTTATTTTTCCATAAATATGTTGTTCTTTTCCGGTACAGACATACCGAGTGTCGCATTTTTAGTTATACTTCAGGTTTCCACGAAAAAAAAAATCCAATCGAATAGGAGTTTAATCAGGGTTTGAAGGAGGACATCCAAAAAAATAAATTTTCCAAAAATTCCAAAATAGCAGCGCTATGGGAGACAACATATTGGTTTAAAATGGAAACCATGTGCTTCAAAAATCTTAAAAATAATCCTCGTCAATACTTACAACTTTTGTATGAGTCATTTTTGGCTCCGTAGAAATCCGTGCGGAATTAAGCCCGATCCGACTATTTCAAGGGGTCGCCTCGATTATTTTAAAATGTTTACATTTGAATAACACTGCGCAATAATTTCATTATCGAATGAACGTGAATCGACGAAAATGAGCTATAACAAGATAAATTACGAATGATCGCGTTGCAGTAGAGTCACCCGAAGTTACGAAAATCAAATAATAATATAAGAAGAGAGAATTAACAACATTTTATCACAGACGAATATTATTAATTTTAATGATTTTGTGGGTTAAATTTTTAATTCTCTCTTCTTATATTATTATTTGATTTTCGTAACTTCGGGTGACTCTACTGCAACGCGATCATTCGTAATTTATCTTGTTATAGCTCATTTTCGTCGATTCACGTTCATTCGATAATGAAATTATTGCGCCGTGTTATTCAAATGTAAACATTTTAAAAAAATCGAGGCGACCCCTTGAAATAGTCGGATCGGGCTTAATTCCGCGCGGATTTCTACGGAGCCAAAAATGACTCATACAAAATTTGTAAGTATTGACGAGAATTATTTTTAAGATTTTTGGAACACATGGTTTCCATTTTAAACTAATATGTTGTCTACCATAGCGCTGCCATTTTGGAATTTTTGGAAAATTTATTTTTTCGGATGTCCTCCTTCAAACCCTAATTGAACTTCTATTCGATTGGATTTTTTTTTTTCGTGGAAACCTGAAGTATAACTAAAAATGCGACACTCGGTATGTCTGTACCGGAAAAGAACAACATATTTATGGAAAAATAAAATTATCGACTGAAGTTGCAATTGGATCACAAAGGTCCGCACGTCATTTTAAGCAGTTTTTCAAGCGCTTTCAAATGGAACTAACCAGATCAACGCACCTATAAAATTAGCAGAGCTACGATTTTTTGAATGGGAACTTGACGCCCTTCCCATGTTAATCAAATGGGAAAACTAGAAAAATCTTGCGCAACCCCTAAAAATATTCCGATCGGGCTCATCTTTGGACACAATTCTCTTGATGGAAGATACTTTGGCGTGAGTGTATTTTGGTTGAAAAAAAAAAAAGTTTTTTTTCAAGCCGCCTTAATATACATATTACGGAATTAACGCAAGAGACATGATTTATAGAAAAAGTTATAATCTTTCATTTATTATGAGTACTCATATTAGAAGAAATGCATATATCACGAGATACACGCGAAAAACTCTGAAAAAGCCCTTTTTTCACCTTAATCGATTCTCGGCACTATCAGGCATGCACTAAATCGAAAAAAAGTATTTTTCCCTTTTTTTGTACATCATAACCTATCGAAACAAGAGGTAGCCCAAAAAAAAGTTATTTTAACGGACACTCTAATATATATATATTCACATCTGTACGAGAATTCCCATCTTTGTTGGCCACCCAAGTGGGAAAAAAATATATAGAGTAGATATATAAGGAATGAATACAGAAAAAAATTCGCTTCGGTTTAACCTATCAATTTTACCGTGTGAGATTTACCAAAAAAAAAAAAAAAAAAAAATGGAAGAAAGCAGATTTTGATTGAAGTGTCCGTGGTTGAAAAAAAAATCGCGTCGCCCGTCCCTGTTAACGAATACGCTGCCGTATTTGGGGTTCCTCGACTGAATTTTGGTTCATGGATGCGGATCAACGACGGGGTGTTCGAAAACCGTTCGAAAATAGTCACCAACCTCGCTACGTACGCACAAACTTCGTCGTATAAATTTAGAAGTCAGCCGCAGGACAGGGACGCAATTAAAACGTAACCGATGGCACTGCAATCATGAACCTATCCACCTGGCTGATGCGAATCTCCGTGAGATTCACTGCTAAATTTATTCCGAACCTCCTCGCTATCACATTTTCATCAAAATTTCGTTCAACGAAGGCATTGTCTCTGTCACATTCGATGATTTCACGGATAACACGATTCGTCATAACGTCATCGTTCAGGATATTTTCATATTTAAAAGTTAATTCGTCTTTAGAATTGTCGAATAATATGATTTGTCATTTCCAGACATCGGAACGGGACCGCGTTTTTTCAAAAAATTAACTACAACAAAAATGTGAAGCTAGTTGAATCCTAATTCAAAGTGAATTTTAATTAAACTTTTATCGAAATTAAAAATTATACTTAAATAAATGAAATTTGATTTATTTTTAAATTAATTTATTCATTTTTATTTATTTTTAATCCAAACTTTTTAATTCAAATTTAAATTATAATAAATGTAATTATTTAGGGCTATTTATATTTCCGTTTTCACCATTTTGGGGTCGAATTTGCGATAAGAAAATGTGAGCTATAGTTCGAGCAGCGACTATCATTGACATGCAGAGAATAATGTTTCAAGTTTCGCCTTCAAAAGATGACGGCAACGAGGCCAACCCCCAATGTCTCGGGCGAGTGTCGGCACAGCCAAGTACCGGAGTAACTATTATGTGCTTTTACTGCCAGCCTACACCCGGCATCGTCTATATACGCATATATATCTGCACTTTGCGGCTGTCAGTGTAGCGCATAACCCGAGTATATACACCGATCGAAGTTCCAAGCCAATTATAGCACCCGACTATTGCGCGTTCGATGCATCGACGACCGGCTCTCTCTCTCTCCCTCTCTCTCTCTCTCTCTCTCTCTCTCTCTCTCTCTCTCTCTCTCTCTCTCTCTCTCTCTCTCTCTCTCTCTCTCTCTCTCTCTCTCTCTTTCTCTCTCTCTATCTCTTGTGGTGATCAGCCGCAAGCGCAAACCCAGGTGTTGCGCCCTCAACTCACGAACTCGACAAAACGATGTACCAGATGTCAAACAAGATACTTAGCAGGGGGAATTTCAGGCTCATATCCGTGAAATTGACTCGACACGATGCATTTCTCAATGGCGATTTATTATTTTTCCATCGCAATTTTTTAATTTTAATTTCCCGAATTAATTCGATATCAATGTGGATCGTACGAAAAAATGTTTGCCAGTGATTGCACCGAATCACACAACCGTGGAATCCGTCATCGACGAAGTCTCGTGAGATTCATTGCCGAAGAATGCAGCAATTTCAAGCGATTATGCGATATTCCATTATTCAAAAGTGTACACTCATGCGGTATAGAACACCGTTGCTTGATTCGGTTCGTATCACAATGGAATATCGTCGCGGTCGACTTTTTATATATCTCGAACGGAAAAACTGTGTATTCGATATTTGATTTTTTTCAAATTAACAGTTTTGAGCGTCGGCGTAATTGAAATCGTTTGAAACGTCAGAAAACGTAATTTTCAACTGACTTATGGGTGTACGATTGCGAATTTACCGAAAAAATGACAAAAACCATTGCCATTAGTTTCCAAAATTTTAAATCGATTTAATATACATACATATATATTTTTGTATCATTGTGCTGGTAAAAGCGAGCACGAATTGTTAAGAATTAATAGTAATGATTTCTTTATTTTTTCTTGTTAAAACTGATAAAACGGGTTAAATGGATTTTATGGGTTTCCTCAGAACCCAGTTTTAAGTTACATTCTATATTCGACGTATAAAATGATATATATCTTATGTATAATTTAAGTTATTCTAGTAATCTATGTTATTATTCTATATTAGATTCTTTCTCATATTGTTATTATCGCGTTAAACGTATGATAAAGTTGATGATCGCGTCAGCCGCTGTTGAAAACGATGCACCGACATTATTTAACAGTCTCTAGCCTTGAAGACAAACGTTTGCAATACGTATCAATCGAATCGAATAAAATCAAAAGCCGGTCACGATATTCATGAGAATTTATGTCCTCTTTAAAATTATTTCACGCTTTTGATTTTTTAAAATATCTATATAAATCTATTTATTTTTCGTGTTCCATTTTGTTTGTACAAATATTCGTGCCGAGCTAACATTCTTCGAAACTTTGCACAGATATAATATATTGATAAAAAGGCTCTGCAATTAAATTATTCGTTTTGCGCGGCTCGAGCCCGATCACGAACAACCATCGGCGTTCCCTCGCGCTGCCGGCGAAGTAAAGGGAAAGTAATACCGAACACGCGCAATCACGATTATACTTTTACTCCGATGCGAGGCAAGCGAAAAAAATTATGACGTCAAGTGACGCAACGAGGACAGGAATTTTCAAGCGTTTACGATCTATATCTCGTTACACCATGCACCGAGTTTTACATAGTGCGAACACCGCGAGACATCCGCAAAAAGAAAAAAAAGACTGACTTGCTTTCACACCGGACAAAATGCCGACGCGAATGCTTAATCCTTTTCCTATTAATTTAGCGAGCAACTAATTGCTATTCACAAACGTCTAGTTTGAAATTCATACGAAGACATGAATCTTTATGCTAATCCGAGGCTCGGGTGAATCGAAATACGTTCGTCATATGATTTTGTGCGTCGCGCTGCAATCGATAGATAATTCTGAATTTCAGTTCATTGAGGACGTTCGTATACTACGTTCTGGACCAGAAAAAAATCAACAGTCAGGTGCAAACACTTTTAAAACGATCATCGATAATAAATATTTGCATTTGGCTGTCCGAGAAAATGTCTAACAGCGATCAAAACAATATTTTTAACTTTGGAGTGAAATAAGCACTTTCGTGTATTTCGTTCATTTCTTTAGAGAAAAAATGTATGACAATAAACTGTCGAAAAATGCCTCAAACTAGATGCTCGTGTTTTTTCCTTGGCTTTTTTCTTTTCTGCAAGATTTTGTGCAGATTTTCATTTTTCTTAGCTGACCAGACCCTAGAGAAGTCGATGCGAATAAATACATATCAATGATTCAATTTTTGCGACTGCGATTTCACGTAGCTCAAAATTTATGCAATTTTCAACAACCAACAGGTTTTCAAGAGGTCGAAAGAAAATATTCTATAATAAGAATATACTCAAATATAGAAACGCTATTAGCAATTATAGCATAAGAAAAATTTTCTGACCGTTATTAATTCGACAAAAACTATATCAACCATTCTTTTTCCTGTCGTTGAATATATCTTCGCAGCTCGTTCGATATTTTTCTCTTTTTTTCTTGCTGCAATAGACCTCGACCCGTCCGTCAAACGTTCGTAATTTTCGCCTATCGAGCTGATTACAATATTTCCGAATAATCGAAATTAGGCTGCGATATTGCTAAATCGTCGCGCGACGAACAAATGACCGCCAATCAAACCAACAATTCGCACGTTACTCGTCGAGGCGTTCCTTCATCAAAATTTTTACGAGCCAACGATACATCATTACAGAATTTTCATCTTGTTTTGAATTTTTCCAACAAATATAATCTCCTCCTTCCCCTCTTACCGGCCCCTAAAGTTCCCTGATTTATTTTCGTTGCGTCCAAAAACGACACGAGATAAAAAAAGACACTCGCTTCGTAATCATTCGTGACGCGTCGTGCGTTTGAAACCCGATCATCGAGCACAATCTTTTATATATATTTCGCGTTATCCGATATCATTACGTCTGTTATCAAATTGAAAACGTGATTGCGAATGGGAACAACAGGCCGGTCATGCCACGAAGATGAGGTAAGTAGTACTACACGGTACGATTTTTATTATCGTTTGACGTAAAGTTTCTCATCGTACGTACGCGAGATAATCATCTTATCTTTCGTCGTTCAACTGTCGAATCGTGATAAACAATCGCGGCCAACGATTCAACGCGTCTTAACAACGCTTTTCAAATAAACAAATCCTAATCGTGGCAACGTTTTTTTCTTAACAGATAACCGCGAAAACGCGATGTCTTATCCTTCTCGCGCGATTTAAAAAAAAAACGTGACTTCGAGTTGTAACACGTGTTACGTAATTGTGATATATTTTATTGCTGCTTTCACTGCACCAATGCTGGTCAACGACGACGCGAATTCAATTATTCTGATTAATAGAAACATAGTTCAAAACGCACGCATGCACACTCACACACACGCACACACCCCCACAATCACCCTGTTCCCTCGATTTCGTGTTTCATCGATTGATTAAATCGCAGCTAAACGAAACGTCACGGTTCCATCGAATTATTCACTCGCTACGTATTATTTATTTATTATCCATGTATCCCTCTGAATTTTCACACGACGCGTAACTTGATTTAAAAATTTCATTTTTCATTCACCATCACTCGTTTTATCGTTTCGTTTTATTTAGTTTGAAAACGAAAAAAAAAAAAAATGTCTTCGTTCCGACAGTCACGACGTAGTTTTTTAAAATGACAAGACCGTGAATAAAATTGTAACGAGCGAAGGATTTGGATAGTTTGAAGAGGCGATATAAACGCCAGTCGTGTTTGCCGCGGATGTCGAACTGGCCAGGGTGTTCTGGGTTCCGCGGGGGATTTGCCCGATGGTGGGGATGACCGGAGACGAGCCAAGAGAGTGGATCGTACAGCTCGGGGGCACGCGATTCGCGCGGGAAGCCTGCGCGAAGCGATTGCGCGGGCTGTGAGCGAAGAGACATATCTAGGAGCTTCGTCGAGGCTATACGTTCGTCGTTGATAGCGCGTTTCCAACTCCCACGGGTGGTATAGGTACGCAGATACGTCGGAGCGGTCGAAGCGACACGATGACGGAAGCCCTCTGCGTCGGTCGGGTGTCCGTCGACCATGGTGGATTTTTTCAACACCGGCCGAGAATCGATCAATCGGACAATGTCCGAGTGACTGACTGACTACTGGTTAATCCTCGAGAGCCCGAGTAATCGCTATCATCATTACATAACACGTCGATTGGCACTTGGCTCTCGTATTGTCAATTAAACTTTAATTTGACACGAACCGACTCGATTAAATCTCTTTATCACATCGTTGTACTATCGGCAATTCATTTTTATTTGGATTTATCTATGCTGTTTACTTTCTTATTTATTCGTGAATTTATTTATTTATTTATTTATTTATTCGTCGGATATTAACGGAAAGTTTTGAATTGAAAAAACAAAAGTAAGAGAAAAATTCTTAATCCGTACGACAATGCTGCGTTGTACCGACAGTCCGGTTTATTATTTTCATTCGGTAAATTCACTATTTCCAACAATGTCGGAGGAGCATACATTCTATTCAATAGAAAAAAAGATACAAAAATAAAAAACAATCGAGCATTGTTTTTTTGTTAGTCGCTGAATTTTTTCCTCAACCAAAATTGATTTTAAAAAATCGTCCATTATTTTACCGTCGTCCCGATCGTGAACTTCGCATTGCTCTAAAATTTAAAACAAACCAAAATACAAATCCTCACTGCCGCAATTGGGGAAAAAAACGTACATTTAACGTAGCTCGTGTTCTAGTACGAGAAACACGCGAATAGAACACGAGAAAACAAAGATTTGTTTGTTTGCCAGCTTCGGCGTACCGTCCGAAGTATATTAATGGCGGGCTGTTGAGATTTTGCGTCAAAGCTTGCGACCGAGTTCGCCGTCTCACGTCGTATTCACGGTTGTCTAAAATGGTATGACTGGTTCGACGACTAATTACGATCAACTTCCTCGAGAGTCATCGCGAATCTCGAGACGAAGGAGGCGTGGGTGTTTATAGCGCCTCGACGAAGCCCACCCACTGACACCGTATTAAGAATCGAACTGTGATTATGTACCAGCAGCATCGACGATTATCTTCCGCGAGAGAAGTTTCCACATCTGGCTTCGCAGGCATTGATCGTGGCATACGTATTCTCCTCTAAACCTGTCTTCGTCTCTCCGTCTCTCTTCGCCTGAATCTCTCTAACGTCTCTCTTCGCGTCACCGTCTCTCTCCCTCTCGTTCTGTCTCTCGTCGTGTCTCTGTTTTCCTGGTTATCGATATCCCTTCCTCTTTGACAGTTGCACAAAGCGAAGGAAGCAAGGACGTGGCAACCAAAACGACTTTAATAATTATTTCTCTTATGAGTAGACACACGGAGACTGGAAATTTATGGCGCGAAGCGGGAATAAAATTGCAATTTAATCAAATGAATTTAAGCTAAATTCTGACCAAACCGACATTTATTCGTGGCCAATTTTTAAACACGTATAAGAGATTTTTTAATTTACTTATGTACTTTTTAAACTTTTCTCGGTGTTATTTTTTACTGGCTGCTCATCCTTGGAATGAGGTTGGAATAGTTTCATTTGAATTATTATTGAAACCCAATTCGATTCTAACAAACCTGTATTTGAATTAATGTTTTCGTAAATCAATGTTTAATTAATTCAATTCAGATAAATTAATATTCATTTCATTAAATTTAAATTTATTTAGTTTTCCTCATTTCTTACGGTTAAATCGAGGGTCATGAAAATATCTGAAATTATTGATCGAGTCGATACTGTTACAACGAATCATAAAGGGAAATCGTGAAACTGTTGCAGTCCGCCATTTTCCGCCCAAGCCGGAAAAGCGAAGCGTTAATTACCGGATTCACGGACGAATTGTTATTGATTTTTCGGGAGTTTCGAATTGGCTATTATCCAACAACCGTGCAATAGGACGTCACCCGTGCTTCGCCGAGCGTGGAACGAGAATCAACAGCAGGCATTCGTTCGCCCCTTCTCCTCCCTCCCTCAACCTAACCCAAGTCTCATAACAATGGCAAAGTCCGTCTGACCGTACAGTGACCTGTTTCACTTAAATCGCCATTCCCGTCTGAAACGCAATGAGCTGTCGTCACCGTGCCGATTATTTTTTTAAAATTTTAATCACGTTCATTTCCTTCTTCAATTTCAATCGTACGTCTTCTTCCAAATCTCGTACAGGCATTTTTTTCCACAAATAAAATTTTATGACGTTATTCTCGACCGTGTCCGTAGTTTCCACGAGGTATAAATATCCGCGACTGGAATGCGCCGAGCCTCCTGACAAAACTGGTTTTCGATTATTCCGTTTTTATATATATTTTTTTTCCGAATATATTTTTTAAATTATGAAAATCATTCAAATTTACGGCCGCGCGAGGGTTTTGGATAAAATCGTCCTCGACAGAAACTCGGAGGTGTAGGATAGTAAGAGGGGCGGGCGATGTTGCGTATGAAAGGCCACTGCACTCTATTCGCGCATATTTGCAGTGCTCGATAGATAAAAGGACTACGGGTAGTTGTCACTGCATCCTACGGTTCAATACGGATACATGCAATCCGCGGCACGCTTACGTATACCTATACATACGTACAAATGTATGTATACTCATCCAGCATATATACATACGGTTTGTACGCGATAGTGGCGAACCGACGGCCGCATCGCGTTCACACATTATTACGAACCGAACACTCAGACACCTACTACGTCACTCCGGTGTGGTAACCGTTGGCTTAACCAGAGAGCGTACGAGATAGTCGAGTCACGTAATAGTCGAGCCAATAGCGACGTAGGTAAGCGGTTGCTCCGTCCGGCAAAACGATCGTGCAGTTTGGTACAATATATATTTATCTATATAAATATATTTATATATACGGCGCCTATACACCTACGCTGCCCACATATATGTGTGTGTGTGTGTGTATCGGCGCCACTCACGAGTAGCCCGCAATTTTTTTTTTCTTGATGCAACGATAAATACTCACGTTGCAATAATGTTCGTAATATCGTCGCGAAACGTTTTCTCACATTATTACACGACGATGGAACCTACTTCGACAATAACGTGTAATAAAATTTTTTTAAGTTCCGAAACAGTGAGGAGGAGAATGTGTAATTGAAAAATTTCTTTAGACGTCAAATCATTTCCGAAATTACGTATTTTGTAAATTAGAGCAATGATATTTTGTGAATTATTGCCAAATGTTATCGAGGGTGTGTTATTGAGGAGTCACGTGACAGGAGAGACTTCCGGGAGAGGATGAATATTGATCAACGAGAGGATTGAAGGTGACGGGGAAGGGGGGGGGGGGCGATAATGAAAGTCGAGTGATTTTATCGCTGATTTTGAAGAAATTGATAAGATCAGAAGTAACTTTTTCGTCGAAGTTGCTATTGCACGACTATCCTACAATTTTCCAAGTATTTTCATAACAGTTTCGACAATCAGGAACTCAGTTTTCGAGGTAATTTGGTAGGCCACGCACACGAACGTTCGATATTTGCTCGAAAAAAAAATTCATCTCCCAGAATGGAATTTATCTCGAGCGATGACGGAAGTCACACACGCGTGTGTGTGCACATGGGTTTGGAACACGGAGACGGCCGCATTGTGGTTAAAACTCGCGGTGTTTTTAGAGTTAGCAGTATTGATAAGACAGCGAGCGAGACACGTGCGAAGAATCTCGCAATGTTAGATGAAATTTTTCGCTTTTTATGGTTCGACGACAACGAATTCCTGTGATATTCTGTTCGCTCTATGCGCATGTAATTTTTTACATTATTTCACTTCACCGCAAAATGATAAAACGTTTCTTCGATCGATGGAATTTACTTATTCGTTTATTTATTTATGTATTTATTTATTTAAAAATAAAAATAGAATTTTGTTTGTCATTTGAGTTTACTTATCATACGAATATATTGTTTGACGAATGTGATAATCATCGTAACAGTTTCATAGCGCTTTGATCAAATATTACGACGTTTACCAATTAACGTCGATCCTTCGATCAATCGATATCGATATCGAATCGGCATTCTGCCGATCGAGCATATTATTCCGGACGTTTGTCAATATTTTTCATACCGCGAGTGGTTGCATTACGCGTGGCAATCACGATAGTCGACGGAAAATATACAAGTGGATCAAAATAATTGAGTTTTGAATGACAAAAGCGCTTGTTGCTTGCCGATATCTAATTAATCAACGCGATTGGCTCATTGTCGATGCATTATACGCCTGAAACAGCCCGAAGCACACGCAATAATAAGTATATCACGACTTCACAACCATTAATCAACGGATCATTGAATTTATCGATCACCAGCTTTCAATCAACTGCCGCTTCGGTTTAATTGCATCGTTTGAAACGTTCAATCAATATAACCTTGACGGTCATACACGTAATGTAACCACAAATCCCTCGAGTAATCAAAATTAAAAATAAACATATTTTTCAAAATTCCCTAAGCTAGAACAAAAATATCGATACGATTATGATAATAATTATTATTTCAATTTTGAAATCGAAAAACATTTGAAAAATTGATAAAATGATATACATTAATAAGAGTATTGACTCTTATTAATGTATATCAGTTTTGGCTCGCTCGTATTTCGCTACTGAAAAAGAATCGAAAAAAGAAAAAAAAAACTACACACTTTCCAATCTCAATGTTCGATCATCGATCTTATCTTTGCACTCAATAATTTTTCGTACGGATCCTCGAGGACATATCACGGATGGACGAACTATTAAGGTGATAAAGCGACTTACCTGTACTGATCGGTAAATATCCTGAAAATAACAATTCAAATTTATTCAAAAAACGTTTTCAACTATTTTTCACATGCTCGCGTTGATAAACGCGTTACTAAATATTTATATACGCCCACGGTTCACACGGTCGCACATAAACCAATCGTAAATCCGGCGAATTTTCATCACAGCGATTTTTCCTCAATTTGGGTCGTAACGACGTACCTGGCACAACGGTTGACGACGATAATATCCGTGAAGTAGATAAAGCAAGCAAAATATTCGCTACGCAGCAGCATATTGTCGCTCGACGACTGATTTAACAAAGTGCAATGTGACAAGCAATTGGCGCGGCTATCATCGAAAAGCTACGGCATTGATTAGAATGGTAGGTCGCGCAATTGCTACGTGACAATACGATAATTTGAATTTCAAATGTTTTTCCTTGCACGAGAATTCATAGAGCACCGGTGCTGCGTGGAAAAAAAAATTCTTTGTAGATAGGAAAATTGAATCTATCGAGCGGCATTGTCGACATAAAAATTTTCGTTAGATTCACTTGTTAATACCGATTTTTGACAATGTCAACATTGTGCTGTGCTAATGTTGAAGAAATTAAAAAATTTAATTTGAAACTCGCGATTATAACTTTGCAAATGATAATATTGAATTTTTCCGGGCGGTTTTTTCGACACAGAAATTCTTGTTTGATTGACTTATCGATTACGATGTTTAGCGATGATTTGCATTTTGTCTCAGTCTTCTTTAACGATTTTTCTATCGACACACGTTGGACGGAAAACAGACATTTTTATCGGGTTATCAGCGACGCAAAATCAACGAAAGTAATGCGTGTGGGATGAAAAGCGGTGCTTGTGCAATGTATGGCAAGTATAAGCGATATTACGGTGCTCCCAGCTAGCGCTGAAAGCGATTAGCGCCGAGGAAATCCCATAATCCCATGTGAGCTCCCAATCAAGACGTACAGATCCTAACATTTTTGGGATGATTCTAAATACCGCTCGGTGTTCAAGTCGACCGACAGAGCGCGCTGCGATCGAATAGTGTTGTCGTTTTCACCAGACGCAACGTGTATATATTATCTAACATAAGGTAAATAGGACGAAAAATCTCTACTGGGTTTGTGAATCCATGTAGATTGAGGTGTCTCTCAATATCGTCATTCTGGATTTTCGATACGCCTGAAAAAACAAATCCATCGGTCTCGGTGGCCATACCCCTCAATTTTAACAGACCCAGATCAATCTATGTATATCACTTTTCTACGCGAGATGACTACGTATTCTGTTTGTGAGGTGTAATAATTTTGAACCAGAATAAAAGCCTTTAAAACAAAATTAAGTTGAAATAATTAAAAAATGTAATGTTATTCAAATGAGAAATTTTCATTGTTTATTGGCATGGGTTAATGATGTCGTAGAAGCATTCGATTCCCCCAGATATTTTGTTATATACCGTGAATCGCACCAGGGCTAGTCGTCTTGAAAATTGATAATGACCATATTACAGGACACCCCAAATTGAACGAACACCGTCCGATCGTAGAGCGCTCCGAGCGCCATTTCCGGTAAATTCCACCGAGCCTCGACTTAGAAGCTGGGGGAGGGAGGGGGGGGGGGGGGGGGGGGGGGGTTCTACCCCCACCAACAAAGAAAAACAATTCTGAAACTTGCATGTGAGACTGGACAAAAAAAATGGACACAAGCCGGGTGGATGAAAAACAACAACGTTTAAGCAGTGAAATAAATAAATCTCACGACGAAGATGAATATCCAAAAACTTAAAAATCAGACGACCACCGGAAAATATGATTCATCGGGGGTAGCACTAGATTAAATTGGGAATCGGGATATCCTCGGCACTCGAACGAAAGCTTGGCACAGCGTAGTATCTTATAAAAAAAAACAACTAAAGAAACATACTTGAAAGAGTGTTAGAATATAAGAAAGAGAGAAGAAGAGAAAAAAAAACGCATGCAGTCTAAAATCGGACGGTTGAGGTTGTGACAGACGACAGAGAGAAAGAGGCTGAGAAAAGACGAAAAGAAAATCATCAGACACATGATTGAGAAAGAAGTAAAAACGTAAAGCATCTTTAAAGTCACTTAGAAATGTACATTATGCGTATTTCATAGATTGTTCATAGTATTTGCTGCGGAAAGGTTCTCTTCACGTATGAGAGAAGCGAAAATAAAAAAATATCTATAAAAATATTGAAAAAAAAAAGAGAGCATAGATAATAGAATCGATTACATACGCTCGCTCGACAGGCAGCTCTGTTTCTTTGAACCTGCAACCCAAGGACGAGACATCGAACTTTATAAAAAGTTTTCAGGCACCGTCTCACATGGACTCGAACAATATGAACCAAGAAAAACCCGAGGAAAAGAAAATATCCGTACCGAGCAATCTACTAACTCCGAGGAAAATGATAATAATGATAATAAGTTCGTCAACATCGTTAACTCGAGAGAATTCATTTGGCAGCATACGAATCTACGCGATTAATCCGAGG
Organism: Sussaba pulchella; assembly: GCA_963971145.1. Lineage (NCBI taxonomy): Eukaryota > Metazoa > Arthropoda > Insecta > Hymenoptera > Ichneumonidae > Sussaba > Sussaba pulchella. The sequence goes on from OZ020166.1 coordinate 11,753,151, forward strand.
GAGCTGCGATTTTATTTAAGATACTGTCTAATTATATTCGAAAAGAAAATCAAAAGTAAAGCCCGTGCTATAATCGAAATGCAGACGCGTGAAAACAATTTACCATAATATCAAACCCACGTATTGTGCATAAATTGCGTCAGCAATTGCTTGAATATTTTCCCCGCTGACGAGAGCTCAACAACAACAATTTCGACAATATACGTGTGAAAAATAAATAAATAAACATACGAACAATATTGCACCTGTTAAGCACCACCGCCACCAAAGCTACACAAATATTTATGCACGTATACTCATGTGAATCCATTGACTACACGTCACAGACATTGCGTAATACGGACAATACGTATGGATGGAGGAAGAAAATGATTTGGTTTTTTTTTTTTACAAACAATTGTCAATTGTCTCGTGAATTAGTCAAACGGTTGGGCTCGTTAGTCGGACGAAGTAATGACAACGTTGAGAACACGGATGGATGAAATAATTGTAATCGGTATACCAGAGGGCGAGCTAGGCCTAGATCTTGCGACGATAGTGGACACTTTTCCATATCGAATGCTGAATATCTCTTCAACCAAAAACCTATCCTGTTTCATGAATTCGAATATTAGAGTCACATTTTATTTGCTTGTTTTTTTTCTCCAAATCTACTTTATTTATATATTCATTCGTTCATTCATTTGTTTTTGTGAATTAGATTTTTTTTCAGATATCTTTCGTCGTCGAGATATTTTCAACAGCGTGGATAATGCAGACGGACACTCACACAGACTGATTGCAGTGGTTAACGTACCGTGGCGTTCGGCCAAACCGGTTTATTATACACGGCGAGTCGACCAAATTAGCGTAAACGAAGTGACGAATGAATGATAAATTCGTTTATTTATCTCGCGAGTTGTTGTTGCGAAGTTTAATTGCCATGTGTGCGAGTGTGACCGCATACGCGTGGTAGCAAGTGGTAACAGACGGTGGCGGTCAGCCAAGAATGATTTACCGATTTCGGGTAGGTTCGACGGCGAGAGCTCTTAAGAAAACGTCGAATTGAAAATTGTCGAGCTTTGACAAACAAATGTTTTTTTCGTTTACGATTTTAGAAAACAAAGTCAATTTTTTTTTTTCATTTTTTCAATTTTAATTTGGCGTGTTCGTGAATCCGGAGGTTGGAAATTGTTATGGCAGATCTTTGGGTGGCTGTGACGGATTTCAATCGGCCGGGATATCAGGAACGACCCAGAATCGTATTCCGACGCGTGCTCGGTGGTCGCGGGTCGATAATGAATGACGCGCGTGGCTCCTTCGTCGAAGGGTTAACCGCCGGGCTAAATTCTAACCCGGCGTCGAACCGTCCAATTGCGATAATTAAACATTCCACAAATCGTTTCGAACCTCATGAGGCTATTGGAAACAAATAATCTCGAATTCCGAGCCAATGATTGACAGACCTTTTTTCGTTACGTGAAATGTCGAATGATAGTACATTATGACACTAGTACGAAAAGTTTTTTTCAGACGAGTGTGAGTTTGCAGAACGAGCAGAAGGCGAGTGTTGCAGTCACACGAGTCCAAAAAACGTTTTTCGTACGAGTATCGTACGAATTTTCATGTCACAAGGTGCGTAAATGTTTGACGCGAACGAAGTGAGCGTAAAACCGCACTTTTACGCGCAGCGTGTCATAAATTTTTTTTTAAATTAAAATTGATTAGCACTGTGAGGAAATGTTCGAATTAATTGTTTGATATAAGCAGAAAAGTGTATATGTACAAAAATGTAAATTGTTTTTAACAATGAGACGAAAAATTGATTTAATCAAAATTCGTGACCGATTTTGTGAGATAAAACCGTACAATAAAATGTGTATTGCATTTTATTTTGTTTATTTATATATTTGAATATTAATTTTTGTTCAATCGCTGAGGTATTTTTTATTAAATTTGTCATTTAGATGGAAAAAAAGTTAAATACGCGAAAAATCTGTATTATCGACAATTTTGTTTCGACGTTACGCCTGAATTGGCGCTGCTCTATCGGATGTTTCCGTCATCATCGAAAGCCACGAAGCAACCCGCGGCTGCTACGTAACGTTGATAAGAAGCCGTGCGGCAAGATCGAATTTTATCACTCTCTGCTTTACCCGCAACGAGGATATAGAGAGCACTGGTCGTGAGAATCTCTGGCAAAGGGAGCTTCCTACATTATCAAACACTGAGAAAACCGGTGTCCATTATCATCGCAGAAGTTTCCTAGCTTCCCTACCCACATGACCAATCAAAAATACAATAATTTTTGAAATTTCCAATAAAGAAACTGAATTTAATCGGGTTGCATTAATTTTACGAAATCCAAGATTTTTCTTTTTTTTACGAAGGATATCGAAAATTGATAAACGGTTCAATTGCCGTGACTTGAATTTAAGTAAGGAATGATTAACCATTACATTATTAATTTACTAAGAAGAAGATCGTCCGTTGAAATTTTTGTTGCTTCGAGATAATTTCTTCGCCAATCATTAACCTATAAAGTGCGTTTAAGTCGTGCGACAATTTTGCTTTGCATGAAACAAATTACGAATTATTTGCGACGAACAAATCCCACGTATTTTCGAAAATAAAACCACGTGAAATGGTCACACCGATTGAAGAATATAGCTTAAGGCGATAAAATGACGTTTGAAAATTCGTCATCGGTATAAACCTAAAGATCGACAATAGAAAAATTCACTTCATTGACTATTAGAAATGTAACTCGCCACAACGTTGACCTTCATTCGGAACTAAACGATTTTCATTCGAATAATTATTCAATATTATACAAATCCCATAAATTCGTCACAAATTAATCGATCAAAATACGTTGCAAGTTAGTAAAATGAAACTCGTTTTAATTCGAGCTAAATCAATCGATAATGCAACGTCTTTTATTTATTGAATAAAAATAGAGATTCAATTATTCGAATGGATGGCGATCTTTTAACTTTGGTTGTGTTACGTGGTTTGTGAACTTAGAACCATGTGTATCGCGAATCGAACATATTAAACTAGAAAAATACGATTTCAACGAACATTGAAGCCGGATGCTTACCTCTCGCTGGCAATGGAGCTGTTGCGCGACATTGATTTCGGTGACATTTCGAAATCGCTGTCGCTTCGATAGAGAAAGCTCTCTCTTCTTTGGGGAAGCGTCTGGAGAACCAGGCCAGCACTCGGCGAGGCTCCTCCGCCACCTCCGGCTCCTCCGTCCAGCGTTGAAGCTCCATTTTCGACGTCGAAACTGGAAATTACAACCAAAAAAAAACAAGAAATAAATAAACGAAACACCCAAAATATCGATGAAAGATCGAACGATTGAAAATAGATCAATGGCCTATCAATAGTGGAGGATTGAATCGATAGCGATGAAACTGGTTCTCAAAGCTTTCGAGGCAAAAATAGAAACAACGTTGAAGAGTCTTCCTGCGGTATTACATAGTGAAGAGTTGGACAATGACCTCACGAAAATAAACGTGATTTTCGGGCTTTCAACGAAGCCCATCTGTCTGGCATTATCGAACATCTGCCTGCGGTGCAGTCGGAGCAATGGAAAATAAGAAGAAAAAAATCGTTCGAGCTATCGGAAAATATTTTTATTTCCTGGCAAACGTCGCGAGTAGGTATACATATGTATTCGTGTGCGCTTATATATTATAACACACACACACAGAGACATACATATAGATATATATAAAAGTTTTATGTACGCAGGTAGATAAACATATTTTTTCGTACACGTATAACGTATAGAGTCATATACTTTCAGCGTCCATCGGTAAATATGAATATCCATAAAAATGAATAAACAGAACATCATTTTCTTATTTCTCACCAGCGTGTCTCAAGCTCATCACGGTCAATGAATAAATGATGAAACTCCACTTATCACACAGCAAAATGTCATTTGTAGAAAAAAAGAAAAAATAAATTCAATTCATTCGGACATCGACCCGATCACACACGTGATACGTTATTTACGTAATACTCGGCTAAATTTATCCAGCACTCAACTCGGTATCCATTGGTCGAAAAAAAAATGTGTTAAGTGGAATTATAACGAAAAACCGTTGATATAAATCGGATAAAGAATGTCACAAGTTTGTAACCATGGAAACGCATCAGATCGAAAACAAAATGTCTTTCGTTTGTTATAAATCGTCTAGAAACGGTCGTCATATCGAGCAAGCGAATGGTTGATTACATGGACGATGTCAAAAAAAAACAAAAATGGGAAAAAAAATGAAAAACGAGATGACGCATAAATACTACATATAGTAACTCGTGCTAACGGTCGTTCGTTAAGCGTCGCAGTCTGCGCGGTACGGATTGCTACCACTTCCGGCCACAGACCGCTGTACAATTGTCATTACGTCGAATTACGTAAGCAAAGCAATTTTAATTCCATGCCGGCGGCGAAGCCAAACGCACTTTTAAACAGTTTATCGCTTGACTCGACCATTTTACGAGATACGCCGTGACTGCACGAGAGTCAATTATCGAATCCCTTTACCGATACGCGTTTCAAGATTTTCAAACAATTTTTTTCAAAGTTTTTTTTCTTTGCTCAGTCGATCTGACAAAATAGTTAATCAAGGAGAAGGAAGAACGATTGTTCGATCGTTACGGGCTTCGCGAGCCGTTGCGGGAAGCGTATCGGATACATTGCAGTCAGACCGCAATGAATCGGCAAATCGATTGCGTAATCCAATATCGAAGAATCGGAAAAGTACCCGATGCAACCGTTGGGCGTGTACCAGAACTGTCAGGCTCTGGTTGGCTTTTGCTCGTCGATCAATTGGCTTCCACGGACGATTCGCCGTAATTTTTCTTTTTTTTTTTTCAATTAATGGTGTATAACTCGTTCGATCACAGTCGAATGATCTTGCGAACTGGCGAGGCGACGTTCTAACGTTGACGTACGGGCGTTGAATAAATCTTTGCTCAGCCTTTTCGAGTCTCTCGCGACGAGCTGTTCATTCACGGTGAAAAGAAAAGAAGGAAAAAAACACGCACGACGAACGCGTCACGCGATATATCTCATCGTCACCACAACGCGACGCTTATTCGCATTTTCCGGTAAGTCCTTGAACAAGAGTTACGAATAGGAGATAAAAGAAAAGTTAAAAAAATGTTTTAAACAATTATTAGCTATGATGCGATGCACCTGATATCAATCAATTGCAAACGCACGTGGTACTATCTTGAATAACTTTGTGACGCTTTTGTTGGATGAAAAAAAAAATCTTAACACGTGACTGCCTCATTAATTAGTTGTTGTTGCCTAATCCAAGAATTTCCATAATGCGAGTGTTGCTTATAATTATCGACATCGAAGCTAAAATCAGATATACGTGATTAGCACAACATTATTCGTGTGATTGAAACATGAGGTGATTAAACAGCAAAAAAAATTAACTTCAATCCGTCGCAGTGGAAAAATAAAAAACGAACAAAATAAGAAGAAAAATAAAGAGAAAAACGTACGTCTTGCAGAATTTAAGCTAAATTTTTTCTTCAAATCCAGATTTGTGCCACAATTTTGTTTTGTTTTGGAAAAAAAATGATCAGTACGTTCAGAAGAGAGGAAAAAACGGACGTCGAAGTAGGAACTGAAAGCCACTTGTAACAATGGTTAAATCGGTTTTTTTTTTTTTAATCTTCAATTCAGAGCATTGTTTAACGTTAACTGACACTGAAAGTGACAAGAGCGTATTATCGACGAGCGTGCGAACAACGGTGTCGTGTCAGCGCGACAACACGAAGAGTGACAATTGCATTAAATCAATCGTGATGACGTGGCAATCGTAACTGCAATAATGAAGTGTCGTGAGAATATTTTACAAACGCAAAACCAGACATTTATTTATCATAGAACGTTATTTTGAATTACGACGGGGGCTTTGTGCGGTTCACGCCTCGTGTTTCGAACGAAAACGAATAACCTGTTGATTTTCATTTCTTTTCCTTTCAAACGGTTCTGTGGACTACATCTTCCACAATGAAAGATGTAGAAGGCTATCGGCTATCATTTTAACGCGTACGACGCAATATTTCCCGAAAATAGAGAAAATGTGTGTATTTTAAACGGGAAACTTCACCTCGTTTCAGGGGATGATTAGAGTCGGACTACAAAGATCAAATTGGGCTTAAATTCGTTTCTTTTCTTTCGGAATCGATTGAAACCCCGGCACAATTAAAATAGAAAAATGACCCGAATAAGAACCATCCTATTGTGAATAGGACAATTGAATAAGCTCCGGTGTTTTCCGGATAAAAGCGTCTCTTGTCGGATCCGCGTTATATTGTACGTTCATAATCTCGGCCAGTACAACGTTGAATAGTGCAATACTTTTGCGTGATATCGCAGTACAAGGACGAACATTGAAGCTCAAAAGGGAGAGAGAGAGAGCGAGAGGGAACGAGAGAGTGCGCGTGTGTGTGTGTGAGAGAGTGAGAGAGAGATGGCGGGCCTCTGGGCATCCCCGTTGCGGCGAAAAAATGCGTTCGCGTTGTGTGTAGCGACAAAGGCGCGTTTGTTTGCAACGCGAAACTACCGAGCCCAGTCAACAAATATTTGCAACGGGACCGAAATAGAAAAGTGATTCGAAGTATTCTGGTCGATCGAGGTATCCCGATCAACCCCATAGCATCCCCCCCCCCCCCTCCCTCCACACCTCCCCCAACGTTTAGTCGCTCTGTTGCCGACGTGTCGATGGGTTCTGGATTAATTTTATCGACTGCAAATAACGAGAACCGTCATTGAGACAATAACCGTTTCGATCTCTATTGAGAAATGAGGGATGCCGAGATTTGTCGGTAAATTCGGAGACTCCGGGGAAAAAAAATTAATCATCGTAGAATAAAAGTGGAAAGCAGCAATGGACATTATTGAAGTAAGTGAAATTGAAAGAATAGTAATAAAAGTCATGGGTGCATATGCGACAAAAAACTAAAACGATTCAGTTGCGGGGAGGTTAAAAGTCATTGAGGATAGTTCAAAGGTTGAGGTATTTTTCACAAATTCATATTAAATTTATAAAATGGAATATATGTAGGGCAACCCATGTCGAATCACCGGTCTGAAACCCTTCTATCCCGTGATGTGGGCGATGATTTTTTTTTTTTGATATCTTTTGGATCCTACGACCTCACTAATTTTTTTTTAGAATTTTTAGACCCCTCCGTCCTCTCCCCGCACCACTATTTTTTTTTATCAAGAGCTATTTTTCCCCTTTTCATTTGGTGAAATTTTTCTCCCAGATACTTGTTTGAAATCGAAGAACTTTTTTCATGAAATTGGAGCGGGTAGCGGATTCCTAATATTTATTTTTTCCAATTTTAAAAAAATTCGAGTTTTTCCGAAATTGCAAAAAAAAAAAAAATATATATATATATTAGAAACTCGCCACCCACTCCAATTCTAAGAAAATTTTTCTTCAATTTCAATAGAGTATCAGGGAAAAAAATTTCATCAAAATAAAAAGGGAGAAAATAGCAGTTACCTCTTGATAACAAAAAAATGGCAGTGACAACATGGCAACATGGCATGGAGGGGAAGGAAGGGTCGAAGAAATCTTTAAAAAAATTTGTGAGGTCGTAGAATCCAAAAGATACTAAAAAAAATCATCGATCACATCGGGGGATAGAAGGGTTTCAGTCCGGTGATTCGGCATGGTTTGCCCCATATATATTTCACGTTATCATTTCAACTTCAATATGGAATTTTGAGATCTACCAGTTGGGTTCGACTGACAGCACCTGGTTTTCGACAACGGCAAATTCTAATTTATATGATGACGTTTTCAGTCGTCGGACTGTTAAGTTTCGTCAAACAATATATCTTTATATTAATGTGACAACACCTGTAATAATTGATATCTAAATTACAGCGCCTGGCTTCGGGCAATTTTCATGCGAATTATTATTTATACGATCATATGAATAAACATTTCTTTGTTTTTGTCCGTGTGGAATTCTCAGTTGACGGAATTTCAAGTTTTCTCAAACAATATTTTTAATTTATAATAATTTAAAAATCGAGCAGAAGACATTCGTGTAATATTTTGGAGTAAACGGGTGGAACCCGTTTGAAAACGATCCTTCCGAACTTTTTCATGCAATCCAATTCGAATCGCATCTTGCAGTATTACAATTTTCCATAAAAATTCGGGCTATCGGGAAACAACTAATGTCTACGAAAATAATTTAATAAAATCAAAACAAAAATTGCAGAACTATTTTTTACGCGCTCCTTTTGGTATTCTCGGTAAATAAATCCAATTCATCATTTAACGACGATCAATGTCTGCAAAGAAATTCACGGAGCATCGAAAAAAATTGCGAAATTATTTTTTATTCGATCTTTTCGATTTTCTCGATACGAATGAATCCAATTACGGATGCCGAAACTTACGGCACAGCGACGTAGAGCAGTCTCGGATGCGGTTTCGCTTTCGCGAGGGTGGACACGCAACCGCTGTGCCTTCTGAAAGAAGTCATCGGTAGCGAGACCCTCATGGTTCCAGAATCTCTTCTCGCGATTTTTGAGCTCATCTCCGACGGCACCAAAATCGCGTATTCGCTCATTTTTCCCCCACAAAAAATCTTTCAATAAAATTATCGTTCACAATATTTCCCCCCGGCTCGAATATTCACCCATTCACGTTTCGTCGAATAATATCCAATCGAATGAATTCACTAAAATTCAATTGACACTCCGTCATCGAAATCTTCGTTCGACCGTCAAAACAAACACAAGCACAAACGAAAAAGCACAAAAAATCGTTTCATGCGAATAATCCAAAATTTCACTCTGATATCGAAAACTTTATTCGACCAGCGACGAAAAAAAAAAACAACAAAGTCTTTTTTGCAAATAACCGGAAGTTCCGATACTCCGGTTTCAAAAATTTCATTTCACCAGCAACGAAAATAAAGAAAAAAAATCTCCCCAAAATAACAAGAGCGTAAAAAATCGTTTTTCCGGAATAATCCGAAGCGATCCGAATTGACAAAGTTCGAAACTGCAGGTTTATCGCGTGTGATAACGGCGACGATCTCCCGCTTTATCGGTAGCTTGTCTATCGCGGGTGTAACAGACAGGCAAGCTCCGTCAGATCCGACTCTTGACTCTCGCGATATCGACTCCCGTTCCCTCTCGAGTGCCACTACCGCGTGTTCTCCCCCCTCCCCCTCCACGCCGCCGTACGATTTTTCATTCTCTCCCGGAACGGAACGCCTTCAACCATGAGCCACGAGTGCGCAGTGTGACGAGAGTCGACGATCCCACGCGGCCAATCACTGATTATCCTCGCGATGCTTCCACGACGTTGAGAGCTCTCAATAGCTTTTTTTTTTTTTTTTAATTCTAATTCTTCATTCTTGTTTCTCCATTAATCTGACTTACGATTATGACCGATGGCAGAAAAATGTTACGGCACACCAGCGAATGTACTTTGCTAACTTTTGTATTTTTATCATTATTATTGTTTTCATCCAAGTTTTTCCCGAAGGATTGCGCAATTCCTCACACTATCGAAACCTGTCGACGGTCCTCATATTTTCTCAAGTAGTTGCAACATTCAGGCTTTACTTTAATTTTTTTTCTACCCGAAAAAAAGAACAATAATTCTTAGGGCAATAGCACGAATTAAATGTCGAAAGGAAAGAATGAAAAAAATCTTTAAAAACTGATCCGACGGTGATACGGTATTGATTCTTTAAAAAAAAAAGCTTTACAGCGTGGAGATCACGTGCAAAGATTGCGGGGGATTAGAAACCTCGTAGAGGGTGGCACCGAAAATTTTTACGGCTGAACGCGAATATGTGTATTTTTCGTTCGAACTCCAACGAAACTGAGAGACCCCTATTTTCGTTTCGGCCATCATTGGCGCATCTGTATAAACAATCTGCGGTCTCCCCGTCAGAACCTCCGGCGAATAGCTGAATGGGAGAACTTGCGAATGGCTCGTGCGAACGACTACGAAGTTTCGTCACCAGAGGGCGAGGATCGAAGGAGGGAGAACGGAATAAACCAAAACCCATCGTACTCATCCACTCGTAATGGGAAATCGATTGCGTTGTCGCTTCTCTGCCGCGAAATAAAAAAAAAAAAAGAGAAGGAAACGAAAGACTCTACGTGATTATTTCGCGTGTTTCGGGTAAATCTTCGATGTCCGTGATTGAATTGATGCATTAATTTTTTTTTCCGGGTAATGGAAGAAGTGAAATTGACGTTGGTTGAATATTGGATCGTTTTAACGCGTGCCGAGTTTTAACGAATAATAAACTTATGCGGTAAGTTGCGAAAAAAAGAACGAAAACAATAACAACCAAGAGAAGGAACGCCGACGACACTTTGGCGATAACGGCTTATCGCCCGACGAAAGCCAGAGAGAGAGAGAGAGGGCGGGGGGTGCAAATGGGATTTCCGAAAAACAAAAATGTAACGTCATTATTTAGCCCGAGTGAGGTGGTAAAAAATAATGTAAAAAATAACATCATTTACAGCTGTCGAAATATACGATGCACCTTCGCGAGTAGCAATCGACGGACAATTAATAACGCAATTGGTTGTAAAAATTATGTCTTACGTTGTTGTAAACTCTGGCACGACACTGATTATTGATAATCATTCTTATCGTTCTCGAGTAAAATACAATGCATTATTTTATTTATAATCACAAAATTATCCGATTGATCTTTGAACAAAGAGACCGCGAGAGTAGCCCAATTATTGTTCATTTAATTTGATACAAATTTTTATTGCCCCAAAAATGTATCAATATCATTATTATTATTATTTTTTTTAAATGTATTTATCTCCGTTTCGATCGTTTCTCACAATATTCCATCGTAAATGTTTCTTCGGGCTGTTAGCCATCTGTTGCACACTTATTTTTATCTTGTTCGTTATTTATTGCAGTTAAGAATTTTTTTAAAATCAATCACCACAGTATAATGTGAAACAAAAATTAAAAATGCGTTGAAAAACATTCGAACAAGAGTGCGTATTGTGTTAAAACGTTTCGTATGTTGAACGCTTGATGTTCATCAGTCGCGTGCCGGCAGGGAACTGACTGATTCCATACCGTAGACGGTTGCTTATACGTAACCATAGCTTATCGAAACGAATGAACACGTCGCCTACTTCGACTGGACACTGAATAAACCTTTAATAAAAATATTAATAATAATAATAACAACAACAATAATAATAATAATAATAATAACAACAACAATAATAATAATAATAATAATAATAATAATAATAACAAAAACAACAATAATAATAATAATAGTAATAATAATAATACATCTTAATTCAAATGATTCCCGTTGCAACGAAATTTAAAGTAAATTATAATCTGAAGTTGAAGATCGAACATGTCAAAAGTCAACTTCGCATCGAGTCGTTCACCTGAATTACAGACGCTCTTCATCAAAATTCTTGCAAATTATGCAAGCTACGTCTATTCCTGGAACGCTTATATTTGTGTTTCTGATAAGAAATGCCAATTTTGTACACCCAATGAAGTACGTAAAAGTCGATATGCCAATTGTGTCAACTTGGCCACAGGATCGTGGACCAGAAAAATGTTTGAATAGTCTGACCTAAATTTTGAGTAATGCTTAAAAAAAACAATGTTTCACTACGATTTGAAGTAACCGAGTTTTATAATCTTAAACTACAATTCGAAATAGCATTCTAACAGATGAAATTCTCGCGCGCGCAGAATCTTGACCCGTTATTTCTCTTTTTTAGGAAACATTTTTGATTATCAGTTGCAAGCGCATTGGAATTTAGAATTCATTAATGCATCAGCATCTGGAAAAAAAATCATTTTAGATAACAAATCAGTGAGAAGCACAATCTCATGTTAGACAAAGTCAAATGCGGTTGGAATATCTCGTTTCGGTGAATCGCTAAAAGCTCATAGTCAATATAATTACGTTAGATAAGTGAGATCGTGGCGGAGTCGACGAAAATTCCGCGTGTGACGTCGCGTACGAGAGATCAGACGGTTATCTAAATATTTTGAATATGCTATTTCAGTGACCGAACTTTTTGAGGTGGAAAATAAATAGCGAAAAGGCGCAACAGACAGTCAAAGCAAATATGAACATACGAATTGAGCTCTGGGAGCGTTTTTTTTTCTTTCTCGTGCGAAGCAATTTCTTCAGACATTCCTCAGACGATTTCAACGCAGCGACGCCCGGCAAGATGCAGTCTCGCTTTTGCATGTCGATACCGTCGTTGCAAGAGACCGAAAAAATGTGAAAATAAATAAAAATATCGCCTTTTTCACGCGGCGTGGAATGCAGCAGCTCAATGACAGCTGTTGCACATACTACAGCATCAAATATCCTATTTTAATGAATATTTACTCGGTCTGCAAATTACACGAACGTTCGCTATTTTCTTATATCCACGTATTAATTTTTTTCCTCGTCGCTTTTTATTCGCGAGTATATTCACCGATGCGATAGAAATTCAATCACGAACTCGATTGATGTCGAAGGATAATTCGAACAACAGCGATAGACCGCTGAATAACGAATGCGATGAATGCAGAATGACAAGTATTATTTTTCAACGAAGAGTACACTCAATTATAGCAGCGGTGGATATTGGTTACGGTGGTTATTACGCCGATGTCATCTCTCGGGAAATTTCGTTTGGAATCGAGTGCGTCATCTCGTCGTCCTTTTGACGCATGTCGTACCACCATCGGCGTCGTACCATGTCTCGGGGGTCTCGTAGGACCGTCGAATAATTACACTCGTAATACATTCAAAATGTTATTCTCAATTTTTCTATTTTTTGTTCACTCGAATATTCGAAGTCTATTCGACATTGATACGTGATCGAGCATGATTTGTGTGATAAATTCCGCGAAAAACTGCTATTCGGAGTTTTTTTTTCTTTTTTTTTTGTTTACTCGAATATCCGGAGTCGATTCGACATTGATACGTGATTGAGCATGATTTGTATGATATATTTTATATCTATATATACGTTGATATATAGTGTAATACGGTTTGTCGAGAAACGTGTGCGATGTATCGATCGGTATAACGTTGTGGCGTGACACGGGTTTATTATCACCCAACAGGTCTCTCTTTCTCCTGCATTGCCACCCTCCGACCTCAGGGTCGTCAGATTTGTGTCAAGATCCTTTTTTCGTTGTATCTCGGACTTAGTCGATTCCCGTCGACTTCGACATGTTGTTTTTTTTAGGGTCATGTATTCGTGAAAATTTTCATTGGAGCTGGGAGGGGGGGGGGAGTCAACTATGCGGTTGATAAAAATGCAATATATATTCGCATACATGATGCACGACGCGGAGCTTGTTTGTCACAAGAAAAATAGCAGACATGAAATAAAAATAAAAAAATAAAAAATAGAAAAATGGAAAAAAAGAAAGAAAAAAGAATTTGAAAAAATAATAATAAGAGGAATCCAGAAGAAGTCGTCGATGATACGCTTATTTGGGGTGATTTCTCTTAGAGATTGAAAATCTTATTCAGTATCGTACATTTTCGCAAGATATAGATAAATCTCGATTTATTGAATTTTATAACTGTGATAATTTTTCCCTTTCATCATGTAAATTTGTTTATTTTTCTATCTATTACTGATTCGTATGAGACACTAGCTCGGAAAATTCGTAGCTCCATTCTTTCACAAAGATAAAGGCGTTATAAAATCTCCCATATATCTGAAAATAACGTCGAAGCAGAGTGTAAAATCGAGTATGACCTCTTTTTATATCGGCTTGTGGTAATGACGTTAATAAAAAATGTGCGGCACGTATATGAACCACCAGCTTGGATGGTATTTGAACACGGACTTTGCGGTTCGTCGCAAACGCAGACGGTGAGTTACACTCGATAAAGTTTTATTTTTCCAGCCGACGGAGCTTTAACGAACGTTTGATCAACGCGTAATGTACAGCGAGATCTCGTGGCTACAATTACTGAAATTGAGGTCGTTTTCCAGATGCGACGCTTCCGTTTGATGCCGAATTTATGGAACTCCGGTGGACTCGCCACTTGCGTGACGTAGCAGATTGCACGAAAGCAGCGATTCAACAGCTTCGATATTTTTTTTGTAGAAATTCGAATAGCACGAATGGCTGTCCGTTTGGAAGAAAATATCCATAATAATAAAATTAACAACATAATAACAACACCACATGTTGATAATAACATTATAATTTGTATATTTCACGCCAGAACTAATGACACTATCGTTGTTCTGCTCGAGGAATTTTTGTCATAATGAAATAAAACTGACTCTGCCCATAATCCATAAATTCGATAAAAACCGAAAGCATTTTCGGCGGGATACATAATTGTTTTCGTAATAATTTCTTTGTTTTGCGATTTTTTTCTTTTGATCAAGTTTACTTCCTTATTTACAATTTTTCGCAATTTTTCAATTTTTGTTTGCATGCAATATACAAAATAATTCGGAGCAACAATAAGCATGTAATTAATTACAAGATACATTATGAATTCCTTTTTGAATGATACGAATCTGTGAATTAAGACTCGGGCAAGCTTACTGGCTATTTATATGAAGTAGATAAAGGCAAATTCGATGGATTCGTAATTCACTTCTTTGCTCATAGGAAATTAAGAATAAAAAATTTCTGTAACGGATGATTCTGTATTGAATACCAGAGAAGAGTACGCGATTTAAAAATTCATTGTAAATCATCGCGAATCGGAACAGAAATAAAGATTTCAATCGATGTTTATTCAATACCCAAGACGGAATAATTGAATCAAAAAATTTAACCCCATCTCAACGCTAGAAATAAAACGTAAGAGAATTCACGAAAGTTCAAGATTGACTAAATTTTCATAAAACACCGAAGAAGGAATATTTTTATTTGATAAATTTATAATAACTATAGTTAAATTATAATTATATTTATAATTTAATTTGATAACGTTGTCCTTAATGCTAAAATTTAATCACAAAAGAATTTACGGAAGTAAAAAATTGAATAAATTTTTATCAAATACGATCGCGTACGATCTTACCTCTTGCTGTCGAAATAATATCGACGCGAGTGTCGACGTTGTCGATGTCGCCGTTTGTCTTGATAAGGCGGCAGACTGATGGTCGTTTCTTTCGAGTCCCGGCGCGAGTCCCTTCGCTCATTGATGCAATCCTTGACCAGAGAGCCACCCCGAGACTCTCGGCCATTGCGACGAATTTCCGAACCGCTGTTGGATCTCAACACCGCCCAGAGAAAAAACGAAAGGGCTATCATAGCCCTTCTCTACGCTCACTCCGACGGACTTTCCGGATCAACGCAATTTTTATCCTCGCTATTTACTCGAAACACTCTCACAGCGATCATTTATTTCCGTCGTGCGTCTTGCCGTCGATGATTTTACACGTCGTTTTCGAAAATCCGTGCGCACGTACAAAAACGTCAACACAATCATTTTCACGTATATTTCGCGGTCTCACGGTTCAACATTGACGGGAAAAAAAAAGTTATGGTGATTCGTTGCTGCAATTAAACCGACGAGCTTTCAACTTCGGTGGACAACGAGAGCTCGTTCGGTGCTCTGTACTGGAGTTAAATGAACGAAATGTCAGATAATGACGTAATTTCTCCGATTCAATACTTCATTGTAATTGCGGTATTTAAAATTTTTTCATGTCTTGATAGAAAAGAGAATTATTACAGTGCCAATGACATATTTTTTTGAAGAAATCAATTTTATTAATATATGTATAGTTAATTAATTATATACATATATAATTAATTAATTGAGATTGTGACTGATGAAGACTAATCATTTAATAATGCATATATAATTATGCTTAATATAGATATAAATTCATTTTCTCAAAAAATACGTCGTTGACATTGTAATCATTCTCGTTTCATTCAAGACTCAAGAAATTCTAAAATAGTACGAGAGATCACATAAGTGTATTAAAAAATTATTTACCACCTATCACCCTGCCAAATACGAAAATTCGATTAATTTAATTGCCTATGCTGTTTCTGAAACCGGAATTTAACATGTAGAGCATTGTAATGGAATTTCGATACAACGAGATGTAATTAATCATGTCGATCGAATAATTCATTGACGCCCGGGGATTTGCGGGATAGCCCGTGACGCAGACTCGATCGATCTTTCCGACATCATGTACCCCGCTTTTGTGCTCGCTGTTCGTACACGATGCGTTTGAGTAATTCGTTTCCGCTAGGCAACAATGGTTGACGCATTGTCGGAATTCACCAGCCTCGTTCGAACGCGAATAAATTCGTGTAACAAAATTTATTCCAGCCTGACGGTGGGGAAACGAAGAGAGACGAAGAAAACTCATGACTTGCAGAAACAAAACAGTTCTTCTGATGGTCCATCGATGCCCGCTTGATGGGTAGTTCGACGCAACCAACAGGGAACGATGGTGGAAACTGTACTGAAGAGGGAGAAGACGCAGAAAATAGATTTGATATTGGTAATCTAGAATTTTTACGAAAATTTTTATTGAAAAAACAATTTAATGATAATAATAGTAGATAATCAATCAATAGATTAATTTTTATATTAAATTTCTTTCTGCTACGGAATGATGGAATTATTGGGACCTGAACGAGATTACGGGACAATTCGTCCACGTTTGCCTGACCAAGCTTTGCGATTTCCTTGGGGGCCGAAAGGTTCGTTGGACAACGGAAAAGTTTCAAGTACGTGGCGCACGTGGAGAAGAAGGGGCGTGAACGCCGTTTGCACCCAAAGTTGATTCTATGATGGAGCTTATATACATGGGGCAAAATTTCCCAATTCACCGAGCTGAAACCCTCCTATTTCCCCATGTGGACGATGATTTTTTTTTAGTATCTTTGGGATCTTACGACCTCACTAATTTTTTTTAAGATTTTTAAGACCCCTTCTTCCCCTCCCCTCCCCTTGCCATATTGTTTATATCAAGAGGTAACTGCTATTTATCCCCTTTTTATTTGGATGAAATTTTTTTCCCGCATACTCTAATGAAATTAAAGAACTTTTTTCATAAAATTGGAGTGGGCAGCGGGTCCCTAATATTTTTATTTATTTTTTTGAAATTTTGCAAAAACTCGAGTTTTTCCGAAATTTGAATATATGATGATGGTTTTCCATCTAAAAAAAGAAAAGAAAAATGAAATCTATCTTGCAAAAAATCGATATTCCGATTATTTCGATAGAAAATCGATAGAAAATAGTTACCTCCTGATGATAGCAACAATTAATTCATGCTCAAAAATCGATTTTCCATCGAAATAATCGAAACATCGATTTTTTTGCATGATAGATTTCATTTTTCTTTTATTTTTTTGGATAGGAAACCATTAGAAAAACCCGCTGCCCACTCCAATTTTATGAAAAAAGTTTTTCAATTTCAATAGAGTATTTTTTAAACAAATGCATCAAATTAAAAGGGGATAAATCGCAGTTACCTATTTAAAAAAATGGCGGGGGGGGGGGGGAGAAGGGGTCTAAAAAAACTAATAAAAAATTAGTGAGGTCGTAGGGACCAAAAGATACTAAAAAAAAAATCATCGTCCACATCGGGGGATAGGAGGGTTTCAGTTCGGTGAATTGGGAAATTTTGCCCCATAACATAGATGTATTTTTCTTTTAGCCTGTGTAGTCCTAGCTTCGAAAGTGTGGATCTTTGTGGGATGTTTCTCTACCGAGCTTTGCCCTTAATGGTCTCATTCGGTCCGATCCGGTGGGATCCATTCGTTTCGAGAAGACGGGACACATTTCTACTTCGAGACTCGACAACTCAGGGTAACTTCTTCGGAGCCCCCGCCGTTTGTTAATGTAGAAAATAAACAGGTCGTCGTGAATTAGATTAGAAAAATAATGCCGCTTGCGCGAGACCACGAAAGTAATTAAATTTCAAAATCGAAAATATCGTATATAAAAAAAATTTCATGATTTTGATTATTTTTATTATTATTATTATTATTATTATCGTTATTATTATTATTTTTTATTATTATTATTATTAATTTATTTCGATCGAACAATAAACGTATTGGAATATCCTATTAACAGCGACAATCATTAAACAGCCATTATTCCGTTCACGTAGTGTACAGATATAGCCAAAGTTATTGAAATATCTATCAATCATGATTACCGTCTAGAAATTTTCCACCGACAATGAAAATTCGTAAATTTTGCGTTTGCGTTTGAGCTCGGGATTTAATATCGGAAGCTTTCTAGACCGGCCTAAAGTGACGTTTATCACGAGAGATTGGCATTATTGCCGACCCGAAGAATGGTCGGTTGTGCTGGCCGAGAAGCAAAACATCGACTTCGAACGAACGTTCCCGCGCTTTATACGTACGTGTGCATCAATATCAACCTCTGGCACTTGCACACGTAAGCGTAATCGTGTTCGCGCCTGTATTTCGTATCCGCACGAGCGTGTATTGGGTCCGACTATCACGTTTCACGTTCCGGCATATTGGCAGACACAATGGATATATGTGTGTCAGGCATCACAGCCCTCGTGACATTTTCCTCGAGCCATTATAAGCATACTGGCTACTCTGTAGCCGCTTCTATCGGTTAGCACGACCAACAGCGGCCGCACAACGACGTTAAATTAAATAGCTTCCTCGCAAACTCACGATGGCGGTATGCGATCCGCACGTTGACGTCGAGAATGGAGCAAGGGAGCGGGGGATGGTTTTGCCAGATTTCGGCATCTCCGCTGGGTCACTGTTTCCAATAATAATCCGCGACAATTTCTTCCTCGAAATTACTCGATTGTGACCAGTCATTAGAATTCGAGTGCATGATGGGGAGATCATACGTTAATTTTTTTTTCTTTAGCCAGCTAACGCAAAATTCTTTGCAATTATCGATTGAAAATGAAAAAAACGATCGACTCCACATCATGAACCCTTTTAAATGATACCTACACCGCACAATCAATGAAATAAATTTCGAGATTCTACGTCGCACGGTTTTAAGAAAAATCGGTTATGATATAAGGACGAAAGGACAGACACGCGAGTGACCTTATGAGGGTGCATTTATCATCGGAAGCTACGAGAGCCCAGAATGGGATACAAACAATCCGGAAGCGAATTTCATCGTGAGAAAATCTCTAGCCGACAGGATAGAGAATTTTTGTGTCCGAATTCTAAGGTATAATTGTGGTCAGATCCCACGCTGGTCTTAAGAGATTTGATCAGCGGATCAAGTTCGGTAAGGAGACGAGAGATCCTGGCCCAAAAGGATCCACGAAAATTTCATTCTGACGTTATTTCGAATTGGATCAAGCCGAGGACTCCCTCGGCAATTTCCCGTCACTCAACCCTACATCCCCTGCGGGTCCTCACACTCGCTATCACACACACGCACACACACGCACACGTTTTTCGTTTTACGTACATCCTTGCTTTGGCAACGCGCACGTGCGGGGCTCACGTATCACGCGATGAATGCAAGTTAAGCGTGTATGCGCTGGATCGTAGCACAAAGTCTGTCTCCGACAAAAGCGCAGCGACAAAAGCCACGAAAACCTTTCGAGATCCTGATTTAATATCACTGCTCGCGGAAATTGTAACGAAATTACGCACGAATGAATAGAAACAACTTTTACAGTGGAAGTTTCGTTCCAATCGAACGAGCACTGCGGTGGTTGTAAAAAAAATGACAATAGGCTTTACCACGTTCGGGGATATGGGCGGAAACCCGCACAAATGCTATCGGGCATTGAACATGTATAGATGCAACACAAATCGGCGAAAAGGTGGATGCAAGAGAATTTTACTACTACAGCGATACCTGCTTCTGCATTAATTTCATGTCACAGGCTGCTAGTCACAGTTTTATATCAGCTTTTGAATAAATATGAAGAAATCAGAATTTACCGCCCTGCCGCAGTATTTGATACATATATAATCGATTTTTAATGAAGATTTTAATTTTCTTAAATTTATTAATTTTAGATAATTCTTCAATTGTTTATATTGGCCGCGGGTGTTTGTGAAAATTCCATCTAGCGATATAATCTAACAATTCGTTATATTCTCCAAAAAAATTCCCCAAATTTCTAATTCAAATTTTTCATAAACGAAATTGAAAAATTTAGTGGAATTATAATAACCAAACCAATAACCAAACGTTGAGAAAATGTTTTAACAATTTTTAGAAAATTGTATTTTTTTCTCGACCGGTCATTTTTTATTGAAAAAAAGTACGACTCAGATCGACTTGGTGCCGAATATTAATTCGACCATCAACACTCCGGGCATTAATCGTCACACCGTCGGTCATCAACGTTCCGACGCGTTGCTCGACCCGCGAATTCATTGATACGACAGCCGGATCCGCGGCCGGCCTGTTGACCTTATCGTCGCCTACATCGTCTCGCGCCTTGTATCGGATTAATTAAGAAACCTTGGTACGCACGAATGTTTTACGCACGCGAACAATTATTATCCCGTTGTTGCGCCTCCACCTGTAGCACCTACACTGACACATAGCCGTACGCGGCATTCACAAGCGTAAGATTTGCGCAGTCTCCATCGACCGTTATACAATAATGGCGGGAGATTGTGGTGTCAGTGACCAACTGGCCACCACGATCGGTGGTTAATGAACGATTGACGTGAGATTGAAGACTGATATCCAGTCTCGGATTTTCTATTCCAACGTTTATTGATTTATTTATTTATCTATTTATTTATTTATTGATTTATTCATTTATTGGTTCATTCATTTATTGATTAATTGATTTATTTATTTATTCATTTATTTATTTCTTTATTTCTTTACTTATTTATTTATTTATTTATTTATTTAGTTATTTATTTATTTATTTATTATCTAACGACAAATATTATTGATCTGATAGGTGTTCCACGATTTCGTTGTTCTTGGAAATTTCGTGCAGGTCATGATAAAATTCATATTATCATATCGATAGAAGATAAATCTTCAGTAAAATCGATTGAAAAAAAAAATCCCATGGAAAATTATCCCTAAGCGCTTCTCCAAGCTTTGAAGAAAGTTGAAGCAAGCCGAATAAAAAGTAAAAATTGCCAGGCCAAGATACAATGTTAAAGATTTTTGGGAAAAAAATTATTATAAAGAAAATAATTTTGTTCAATATAAACGAGGAAAAATTCTACGAAGTGAGAATCGAAGACCCCATCGCAGGAATTAAATTTCCATACATTTTTGCTCCTCCGCAATTGAATTAGACTCCCCTCCCCCCCAAATCCAAAAGTAATTAATTATGTTGCAACGTTTGTCTCGTCTATTCTTATTCTTCATCCACGACTCCCAGCACTTTTTCAGGGTGTTAACAAACGAGAAAAAAAAGAGAAAAAATAACACGCAGCCACGTACACTTCCGAAGGTTAGGTGTCGTCGTAAACCAAGCCAGGAAAAGCTTTTTTTTCAACGCGCACCCGCTCGACCCAGCTTTCTCATCGTCGCCTACGACTTTTCCAACTAACCCAATCGTTCCACATCCACGCGTGTACTCAGTCAATAACCCGTGTGGTAATAATCTCGTTTATCGTCTGGTTTGTAAACACAGGCAATATTCTCACCATCGTCCAACACTCCTGACAACGCTCCCACGGCGTTATTCATTTGTTTGTTAATCCAGTGATTAAAAAAAAAAGAAATAATTCAAATTTCACTTTTTCTTTTTAAAATATTTTTTTTCGTAACGCACCAACGTCACAAGCACAAAAATGTCAACAAGTTCATCAAACTTTTGGGTGTCGTTCAACCAATGATAAGAGAAATTACGCCACGTGATGGGCGATGAAGAATCTTTGTTTTATTTAATAATTCTTAATTACGCGAGAAAGTCGAAGCGTCGCGAGAGAAGGAAAAAAGCAGACCGTGCTTGCACGGTCACCAGGTGAATCATCGGCGCGGACTAACGTGCGGTGCTTCCAAAGGTTTCGTCACGAGACAGCAGCCAAGCACAATCTATATAGCACAGTTTGCTTGTTGTACGTCGACTGGCGTTGGCTCTCTCGAGACCGCGCAAACTCTCGTCCCACGTTTACGGCGCGTGGGTATGTACGTGTGCGTGTGTGTGTGTGTGAGTATGGGTGTTCTCGTGCATGTGTGCGTGTGTGTCACGCGCCCGGTTTAACACCCGATAGTAATTGCCATTGTTGGTGACAACAATAATTATAATATGCGTACATTTTATTTTATTTTATTTTATTTTATTTTATTTTATTTTATTTTATTTTATTTTATTTTATTTTATTTTATTTTATTTTATTTTATTTTATTTTATTTTATTTTATTTTATTTTATTTTATTTTATTTTATTTTATTTTATTTTATTTTATTTTATTTTATTTTATTTTATTTTATTTTATTTTATTTTATTTTATTTTATTTTATTTTATTTTATTTTATTTTATTTTATTTTATTTTATTTTATTTTATTTTATTTTATTTTATTTTATTTTATTTTATTTTATTTTATTTTATTTTATTTTATTTTATTTTTTCATCGATGTTCGCAGACACGGCGCGTATCAATCAGCTGAGCGACACACAGCAGCTGCTCATTGACGCTTCAATGCTCACTTCACTTTCGTCGGCTCATTATCGAGCTTCGATTAACCCGTTGCAACTCAATACAGTCAATTAATTCACAATAAAAAATTGTCAAGGCCGGAAAATGTCTCGAATAAATATTTGAAAGCGTCGAAAGATTTTGTCAAACTCGTATCAATCTGGGGTATGAGAAAATAAGACAGATATATATTTATTTCCGAGCGTCATTCGACGCGTACGTTCGTACAAAAGCACGGCAAACGACTGCGATACGATGCGTACCGTCAAGGCCTAGGCCACTGATCCGAACGCATTTGGCCCGAATACTTCCCCCTCGTGGCTCCCTTCCTCGAAGCAGCCATTATGCTTCAATATATACATGTGATAACTGTATCACGTTATCTGCAGCATTGCGTACCGAAAGTAGATTCAACTCGCGATTAAAGCCACCCCGAAAATTCAATCGTGGCAAACTTTTTTCTTTTTTTCCTATGTCTCAAAGAGCTTCGTCGTACGATAATTTGTCCGTCTATTGCGCAACTGTTATTCATCGTTTTGAATCGAATTATCGAATAAATTCTCCGAAGGAAACATTTTTTTTTTTTTTTCGCAACGTAGAGCGAAGCTGTTCGAGGAATTTTCAATGGGAAACCGAAGCTGAAATTCCGTAACGGAGAGAATTTATTTCCTCCGTTATAGTACAAACGCCACGGTTTCATAGTGCGTGGTTTATCCGAGCGAACGGACCTCGACCTGTCCAATGAAAACAAATCGATCGAGCCGGAGGATTCCGCGTGGTTATATGTCGCACATACGCACGACGAGACCGTAACTGTGAGCATCGGTGCCCCGATCAATTCTCACAGCCAAGATTTAAAAATAACACCGGGGTGGAATATATTGCGCGCGTTACGTTTCCGAGTCTGATCGCAGTCGAATACTATCTGTTAGAAATAAGAATCAAAAAGCTTCTCCATGTTGGTGCGACATCTGCTCGCTTCTTCGATATGAAAAAATGTAGGTATTATTTATGATATATTTTCGAATTTTGATTGCACGGATTCTCGAACGACTTAAAGAAAACAAAACAAAAATGTTAAGTGAAGGAACGGTGTAAACGTGGCTTGAGATGACCCATATGCGATACACGTACGTATTTTTAATGCCGAGGTTATTGTTTGACCGAGAAAAATTGCGGCAAAAAGTTTGTTACAGAACTTAGCCATTAGGCTGGAACGAAAGTTTGTCGCCTGCGCTTTATCGCTTTTAAGTGCGGAAGGATGGGCTTTCCATATTGTGATAAAAACTCATTGCCATAACCAATCTCGAAGCCATCCGTCAAGGGGGAGGGGGGGAGGGTCGAAAGAGGCGATAATATTTTTGCATTGCAATCGCAAGTCCATAAACAGTGAGAGACGTCACTTGAAAATCGTGAGGTCCTTCACGAAGAATTTTCGTCTTTTTTGCGATCAACGAATCCCATTGAGATGCGCCAAAGATGATTTTTGATCTTCTTATCCATAGAGTACAAAAGTTTAAAAAAAATTGGCAACAAATAATTGTTGATCCAGCTGGGTTCGTGTTAAATAGATTTTGATGATTCGAAAACCGTCATTGAATTTTTGTCAGCAATCCTTTATCGACAGAATAAAGAACTGCCATTTTTTTAATCGTTCAAATAAAAAATTCGTTCTTATCAACGTAATAAAAAATCGTCATTCTTGCCATCACAATAATCAATTTCAATTTAATCTATACTTCGATAAGAAAAAAAGAAATCAGTCACCACCAATGAACGATATTTCAAATGCGGCTAAATCCTTTCCTCAAACCCATAAATACAAAGCAGAACATTCTTAAAAATCCATAAAAAAATAAAAATTTCAGCTTTACCGAAAAATCTCTAACTTCCGGTATATCCAATCTATTCCAACTTCCCCGGATCGCACACCAAAAACCCTCGAGTGTCGTGCGAATTTAAATATGTAGTACAAAAAAAAATGACTGGAACTCGGTGAAACGTTATTGTTATCAGTAGACGTGAAATACGTTGAAAACATTCCGAGTAACGAGTCTTACGAGTCGAAACGTTAACAGCCCGAGAGCACACACAGCAGCGTTCGTGACGTTAGCGTTTCTGGATAAGGGTGCATGGGGCGAGGTCGCGTCCCTCCGGTACCCCGCCCCGGGCTTAAGCGAACACCGCCGAGGCCATAAACGTGCGCCACTGGTCTGGCTGTTCTCTTCGCTGGTAGCTGAAAACACCATAGCAACGTGAAGCACGATGACTCCGACGTCCCATATGTTTCCATCAGGCGCGGACCGCCCTTTCGCATCTTTTATTCTTTCGCTCCCTCGTGTCCTCTTCCGTTCGCTAGCTAGCCCTTGTGTCGTTCGAATAGTTGACTCACCCCGGAGACCCCAGCTGCGGGCACGCAGCATCCGCAAAAAGCATCGTTAACGAACAAACGTCGAAACAGCATCAACTCGGTCATGTACCAAAAAGAAAAAAAGAAGGAAAACCAACGACAACGCATCCTGACCGGAAAATACGATATTTTTTCTTGTTTTTCCGATCAAACTCGTGGTTTCCGCAAGATTTTGCAATATTAAAATTCATATTATCGACATTACGAGCCTCATTGACTTGCTGATCGATGCATAATCAACGACACGCTACGTCATGAATATATTAAATATCAATCGAGTCTTTTCTTCTTTTTTCTTG
This sequence comes from Sussaba pulchella, assembly GCA_963971145.1. Taxonomy (NCBI): domain Eukaryota; kingdom Metazoa; phylum Arthropoda; class Insecta; order Hymenoptera; family Ichneumonidae; genus Sussaba; species Sussaba pulchella. The sequence goes on from OZ020166.1 coordinate 11,778,496, forward strand.
TTTTCTTATTTATGTTCTTTATTTTTTCTAAAATAGACAATTTTCGTTCGCATCGTTAGACTGATTATTTTAAAGATAGATAATTTCATGTATCCGACCGTAATGAGATGGAATTTTTTATTTCCATTCCGCTCGTCGTCGTCGATACGATTTTAGTGATAGATCGGATATTCATGAGCGTGGCTCGTCGAGCTTCTATTAAACTGTCCGTTCGAACGTTAATCGGGGAAAGCTGCTAACGCGGTCATTATCATTCCCCGACCACGACGCTCGTCACGTCACGAGCGACGATCGCGATTATTATGCAAAAATATTCTTTCGTCGTTGATAACACGCGTTTTGAAATATTTACGATACGAAGGAGCAAATGAGGAGGATGAAGTGCGTCATCCAGTATTTTTTTCGATTGCTACGTTAAATCCTCCACTCGAACTCTCATGGTTGCTCGTTTGACCCCAGATTTCTCACTATACGAGGGAATCCCACGCGTGCTTTTTTTTTTACTTGAAAGCTATGGCCAGGAATTTTTTTTTGAAAAGTCAGAGTTCGTCCTATGAAACTTTTAGAAGCACATTATATTTTTTTCAAATTCGTGAGAAATGCGCCAGCGCCGCAGTCGGCTCGCGACGACCAATAAAACTGAGCCGGCCGGTTCACATGGCAAAAAAAAATCGGTTTGCAAGATATATCATTTTCCATTTCTTCGATCCAGTCTGTAATTATTACACCTGGAATGAGTGAGCAAAACCGCGTAAAACCTAGCGTTTACCAGGACTACCAGTTCACGAATCGCATTACGTCGATAATACTTCGTTATTTCACTCGTAAATGAGTTGTACTTATTCTCACCTGTCCCACACTCATCTATAAATTTTCGCATTCCCGTAATTGTTTGACTTACGTAATCGGTGTGGGTAAGACCTCGGGGAAGTTCTAACTGAGAGAGTTCTTGAGATATTTATCCGGAAACTTACCTGAAACATAAAAATAAATCATGCGTCAATAATGGATGAAATAACTTGGAGCATAAAACGGATGAAAAAAAAATCACGAAAAATTTCGAAATCACCTTAGACGCATAATAATTTATCATCATCAATTGACGAATCAATACAGCGATAATTGGTAGATCGAAACAGTCTTGGATGAGTCGAAAACTGGTTTTGAAACCTCAGTTAGTCTGGAACAGCGAATAATATTTGTCACTCGGTATTTTCGAATGCAAATTCGTTCGCTACAGGAAATAATTATTTCTCTGTGAGGTCCATTCACGTGGATACAAAACCTTAGCGTGACGCTTGTGATGCGAGTTACACGGCAATGTGTCAGTTCGTGTGTTTGTATTGGTTGTCTAGGCCAAACCGGATACGTGTCACTGGCTAATGCGATTTAACCGATGCTAATACATTGTCCACATATTCGACGGAAAATCCAAGATACGCGGAGTTGAATTTGCGAACGATTTCGTCGTCATTCGTGCTCCTACATGGATGCTCTAATATTTCTTATCTCTTTGGAAGCTGCCGAGACGAAGGAAATTATTTCAATTCGTCCTCAAGAATAAAAGCATTAGGAGAATACGTAAGAAAAAAAATCAATGAACGGAATTTGGGTACAAAAAGGTAGAAAAAAGGTTTACGGGTAAAGATCGAGCAATAAAGGATTTTATAGTGGAAATAAAATAATCTGCACGATAAGGAAAGTCTGTGGCGATTTGGAATTTTGTTGGATTTTCGTTATCTACGAAAGATATGATAAAATAGCGATATGTTACCGACTGCAGCGGTCGAAGCAATCGGGGTTCCACACGCGATAAGGCAGAGAGAATAGTGCGATAGCAATGATAAGGCAGGTTTCTGCAATCGTTCATTTCCATCGAATGTAAACTTTAGAAGCAGTCGTTGTTGTAGCAGAAACGATTTGTTCATCTCAAAGAACTCGCCGCCTCGTTCAATTGTCCACTTGGTCGTAGGTACTTGAAATACAGAGCTGTCCGAACGATGCATTCAAACAAAATATACAAATGTTCAGACCCTATGGATACAAAGTATTACATTTTTTACGTTTGCATTGAGAAAAATATCATAGTCTTACATATTTATATCTATTTCAATCTATTCTCATTCCTCTTATTATTCTATTCTCACTGTCCGCCATTTTAGATTGATCCGTGCTATCGGTTCCGAAAAATCCTCAAATATACTTTGAACATTGTTGATTCAGTTGATATCAATGAAACGTGCGATCAGAATCATTTACATGCACAAAAATATTCATGAGATAAAAAACTTGGATATTTTCAAATTTTTCAGAAATGTCGTTCGAATGAATTACGTGATTAATAATTCGTTACACGAAAATTTCGAGCATAACCGTTGATAAGGAATCTTGGGAATTTCCAAGAATGAGGACGCGAACCCGAGAGGTATGTTAGCCTGCGTGAAACGACGAAACGCTGGCTCGCCGAAGAAGAACGTGAGATTTCTTAATCACTCGAAAATGGGTACGAAACCGGGCGAGCGACGTAAGAAGAGAAGATGAGAGATCTCTCGAGTTGGAGATTCACCCTCTCGAAACAATAGACGATCACCCGTTCGGCCCGAGTACCTTCGGCAAAAGCTCTACAAGCATCCAATCCTTTCGTCTTACAAAACTCGGCAACAAATATTGAACTCAATAAAAAATTGCTTTTTAAAAAAAAACTCCATCAATCGATAAATAAAAAATCATAATTTTATACAAACTAAAATAATATAAGATTATCAATATCAGTTGATTTTTTCAAAAAAAAAAAAATTATTTTCATCTTAAAATATATATTTTTTTAAACATTCAAAATAGTCCTCATGATCGAAAAATGGAAAATCATCCTCCTCGGAGGCTCAGTCTGTACAATTACGGAATTAATGACGTGGTTGAATGATCGAGTGCATGATGAGCTACCGTTAGACGAGAAGACGAGCTCGTGGTATCGGAGATTGATGCATCCGCACCTGCGAAACGCGAGAACCGAGCATTTGAGGGCATCAATGACGTCAGAGAACTCGGGGCGGAGGTTCCAGTTGCGTCACTGGCCCAGGCACACCTCCACCAGTAGCAGCAGCATCAGCAGCACCGGCGGTGTAGCCGTAGACTCAACCCCGCCGCAACATCGATCAGCTCGATTCGATGGGAGAGGAAATATCGTTAATAGCGTAGCCGCTTCTCTCTCACTGCACTCTTAATTAAATTCTGCATTGTCCCGTACAATTTCGTTCCGGCTCGAGCCTCTCCACTTCCTTATTCCGAGCTTGAAACTCTCGGTTGTTGCATATATATACGTATATATCGACCGAGCAAGGACTTCCATCCTGTGAAAGCTTTCTGTCGCTCTTCCTTTTTCGTCCTCATTCGTACCTCGCGACATAGTTAATAAATCTATCCCGAGGACTGTGACGGCTGTCAGACGTTTCATGGAGTCCCGTGGACCGCGTTCATTAATTAATTTCAAGTGTTAATGGATATTCGAAGTATTGCTGTGAATGCAAAGGACGACGAGTAGAAGCGGAACAAGCTTTTTGTGTTATAATTTCTTTGAAGTGTTTATAAAATAATGTGGCAATTGTACTTCTACGGAAAATTTATGTATTTATTGGGAAAAAGTAAGTTACGGATATTCTAGTATTCCAGAGAAAAGTGTTGATCTTTGTGAGAATTGTTCGTAAACGTTACTGAAATTTTTTTTCTCTGGGTAAAAAATATTTATTTAAGGTTTAAATAGGTATTTAAGGTTAATACCGATAAAACAATGTACCTGGAGTTCAAACCTTCGGATCATTTACAAAAAATGCAATAATATAGTAGAAATAATAATAATAATTTATTATAATACGAAAAAAGTGAATATAACTACTACTATCACTATTAATAATTAAAGATCCTATTCGAATTAATTCTTATTTGATGTCCGTCTTATTTCATCAATCATTGATCATGTTTAATAATAATCATAATTATTTAATAATTTCTAGCATAAAATAATTGTGATGACATTTGACTTTCGTTTCTCCTCATTTTATCAAGTTTAACATTCCATTATTTTCAATGACATGAGATGCACTACTTTTTTCATCACCCGGTTCAGAATCAATTTCAATGAGTCATGGGACCGTCTAGACGGTTATCACGTTGTTCCAACGTCAATTTTTTACCCGTTTTTGGTAACCAGGAACAACAAAAATATATCCAATTACCGACTTCCCGCCGATATTTGTGATGCAGAATAGACGCTCCGCACAGTCCAAAGGTTCAACAGCTTCGTAATTCGAATCCAACACAAATCCCGACGAGAGGTAATCACGTGACTGTTATTGTTTGACTTGCTTCCGAGAGTTGGTGGGATTCGCGAAGAACGTTTTCCCGGCGAAAGCAACTGCAATAGCTTTCATAATGTCAAAGTTCGTACTCGCAATCGCTAATTCTATTGTGCACACTGCTGCGAAGGATATTATAACGGGGTGAGAGATGCGATTCCTCGCCTCGGAGCTGAGCCCCTTGCAAACACAAAAGCACACACGGAGAGGATGGGTGAGCTTTCGAGATCTTCGCGGTTGGTAGCTTCGTCACACACGTATCACCGGATAACAAGATATCCCAGTGTACGCCCATTGTCTCTAATTATTATCGAATAATTCCATAAGCGTTGACGTCGACCGTAGACACAACCCTGGCCATCGGGGGTGCGGGAAAGTCTAGTGGGGCCCGAACGATGCGACCTAATTTTCTCCATTTGCCCCGGAAATTCTGTCCGAACGATGACGTACACGATTCCGTGACGATGGCGAATACGTCTGCGCTGACGTGCACGTAAGTTCGCTAACACGGTCGCTAACAAACGTTCGCGCGGGTGGTTAGTTAGCGTGTTCGGGTATGAAGCAACGTTCCGTCACTTTACAAACGGTAGGTACTTAAACGACGACAATGACGACGTTCGCACCGAGGGAGCGAGGGAACTGGGCAATCGAAAGGGAGGTGTACTTAAGGTCGTGTGCTGCAAATATATTTTTGTTGTTCTCTCTCGGCACGTCGCGAGTGCCGATGAGGTTGTGCGAGCCGCACTTACATCGACTCGGTCGATGTGGCACATCGGCTTGAATGTGAAACGAATTTTCAGCGATTGAAGAAAGCTCGGATTGACAAACGAGTTCACACCGACCGAAGCGTCAGTACCAGGGATGTAATTGATTTTTTTCCGGACGGAGCAGCGGAGAGGACACGGAGAAAATTCGCAAACCCGCGAATGAAAAATGTCTGGGTCTTCGAGAGGAGCGAGGAGAAAGGGGGCGGGGTTGGAAACGAGCACCGGCTCGAGACGTAAACTTGTCGTGGAAATTGCACGGGAGCACGCGAGCCGTTGAAGCGTCAGTTAGATATACAGAAAATATAACTGGCGAGAGGTGGGTTTTGA
>OZ020166.1:11784141-11813873 GCA_963971145.1 Sussaba pulchella
AGCGTCGATCCCCTCAAGAAAAATGCTCACGGCAGTTTTGCGTCAGCACCTTAAGACGATCGTTATTCCGAACGGATATTAATAAATATCTTAATTATAGTGGCTGAGGTACAAAAAGAAAATAGCAGCGCGTGCTTATTAAATGTTAAATCATGCGTCGACTATTAATTACATTCAACCGCATTTACCAGTTTTTGCAACACCCTGCACGGTACCGCAATTATTGCGCCAGCTTGCACGATACGATACGTTACTCACTTGTTCATTATTATTATTAACATTATTATTACATATTCTCTGCCTCGCCAACGTAGTACGACGAACCCCATGTGCTTGCGTCAGTCATTAAAAATGCCGGAATATAGGTTGGGGTTGTAAAATCTGAGGTAAGAATCAGAGGTCAAGAGCACGTGTACACTTATCGAAGGGTATGTGTGCAGCGCGGACGAATACGTGTGTTACGTTTAAAGAAAATACGTACATGCACGTTCGACCGAGACACGCGCTTATAGATCCGTAAAAGGGACATATTTGTGAACTACGTTGGCCCAGCACCGGTCCTGCGTCATCACAGTCCTATTTTATCCCCGCTATTGCTCCAAACGTGAGCTTGGAGACCGACCCATACCCCGTATTAGTATTAGTTATAGATCGGAAATATCTTTGCGAATGCCATCTCGAAATCCAATGAAGACCCAACTAACCAAACGTTCGAAATAAAATTGCAATATATTTTACATCAATTTTAGTCGAGCATTTCAGTAGATTACCCGTTTCTGAAACCATTTTCTATTTTCACAAACCTATATTGAAAAAAAGAGAAGAAGAATAAATTCAAAAATAATACAAATTCATGCGAATAAATTTCTGATCAATTGTATTTGCTATTCGATAATTGCTATATCAACAATATTCTTAATGCAATGAAGGCAAAAAAATCAACTCGGATGAATTTCGGTAATCATTTCATTGTATCGATTTGTTAATGAAAATCGGAATGTCGATTGTCACTTATTTTCGTATTATGCATTTGCCATCGTTCCACAAATATCCAATGAATTTTTTCCTCATCTGATATTTATTTGTTATTATGTGACCAATGCTTAAATTATTGCTGCAAATTATTATTATTATTATTATTATTGTTCACAACATTTCCTGCAAATATAATACCAATTTATGAGTCCGCAACGATCTTGCGCGGTTCTACGTTCGCTACGTAATGTTTCTATTCATTTTGCTTCCTCATAGAGGAAGCTTTTTTAATAAGAGTGAAAATAACTGACCAGCTCGAAGGGTGTACGCGTGGTCCACACGGACAACATCCGCTACTCGAGCGTTTTCGCCGGCGTGCACACCAATCTTGTCCCATGACTGACTGATTCTTCTTCTACATTCCGACTTCATCAATTCACTCAAATCCCATGACTTCTATTTTCCTTTCTCCGTGTCAAATTCTAAATTTTCAATTCGGCAGTGATTGTTAAAGGATTATTTATCTCTCGACGTCACTCGTGATCCCGTCCAACGTCAACTGGTCATTGGATGCGGCGCTGCTGTTCGCATCCCGACTATGGCGTCTTCGCTACAGTGCCCGACCAAATCTCATTTGTTCCACTTAAAAATACATCCTCCATTCTCGTTCGCGATCCGACTAATTCTCATTGTCCGCGCTTCTCACCCCTCGAATCCCGCAATTTTCACCATCGCAACGCACCGACACGACTCTTCCGTGTCCATCATCGTGTTTCCCCACAAACTTGGTAACTTTCATCATTAAAACTTTGTAAAACTACCGTTGAACGATTTTCCGGACTCGGGCTTGGCGTCGATTCCAGAACGAAAGTCACTTTGTCTCGTCTAAATCATTGTCACTCTTCTCTCCTCGATCGATCCATTGTGAAAAATGTATATCGAATTAAAAATAAAAAATTGAAAAAATATCTACACACGGTCTTATCGTCACTTCACGAGTATTCGCAACAAAAATTCCCCGAGAAAATTTATCTCCAACGCCGCACCATTGTCGCCATTATCGTGACATAAATTTGTTTTGCGGTATTCCGTCACGTATCAATTTGTCCCACGTGACTCGGTTGATGGGATTAATATCACGAAACAATTTTCGCACATAACCCACCGGCAACAGTACGGAACAACACGCGTTTCCAATTTCGTTACATTCGAATCACGATTCGTGATTCGTCGGATTGACGTTGCTTCGTGAAACACTGGCGCGAACAATCGAGGCACCGACTCGATCAATCTTCCGATTGAATCGCGTGGGAAAGTTCGTGGATCGCGACGGAAATAACGTTGACAATTTCGTTTACGGATTTTTCTAACTGGATAAAGAATTGACTCGATCACCGGCTCCGCGTTCCGGAAGTCCGCGAGACCCAGGAATGGCGGCACGCGGCCGTGGTCTCTTTCGCGTACACACACAAATGTAAATTGAAAAAGCGAATGGAGAAAGCTGACGCGGGTGGACGCGAGGTTGAAATCGAGATCGCGCGGTGAGTGAAATAATGATAACAATGATAATAATAATAATAGAGAGATAATAATAATAATGATAATAATAGCGAAATAATAATTATAAGAATAATAATATTAATGATATTGAAAAAAAAATATATAGACGCAAATAATAGAAAGCTCTCCGTGGTGAAGATGAAAATGCTGAGCAGCGAGTGGGTGGTCACGTATTGCCGGTGGTTGTTTCTGCCGGAGCTGGTGAATTTGTCCCGGCCGGTGATAGGGGTAGCGCGGGAGCAGCGTGCTGCTGCTGCTGCTGCTGCCGCTGCAAGCCGGAAAGCTTGCGCGGGACGACGTGAACGCCGCACCGACAATTTCGCGAGATTCCGACGACGCTAGCGCCACGCACAAGCACCGTCACACACAGACTCATCCGCATTTAAGCTGCTTTTTTAATCTTCTGCTGACTTCTGTCTTTGTTTTTGTTCTATTGTTTATTCATCTATTTATTTATTTATTTATTTATATGCTTATTTATTTATTTATATATTTATTTATTTACTTATATATTTATTTATTCATTTATATTGTAATCCGTCCGCGTCGAGATTTCGTATCGTTGGATAAAGATCATGGTCCGGTAATTCTTCTGCGAGGATGCTGGAGAGGAAAACTTTTAATCGATAATCATCTGCAGTCTACGTTTTTTTCCCCGACCTCCGTCATAGGAATATGATTTATTTTCGTTCAAATTAATTTCAGAACGATGCCTGCAGCAAAGTGTTGAGTAATTGACGACACGAAAAGCTTGCACGCTGATGGAATACGGTAATAGAGGTGGGAGAAATTCCAGCCCGGGGTTCCAATTGTTGGTATATGGACGCATATATATGGGTTATATGCAAAATAGATGGTTACGAGTGCTGCCATCTGTCCGAAGGTTCGTTGAGCTGGCGTGAAATTGTTTTCTGACTAGAGACGGCAATGTAATTCACCACGTTCGCAAAACATTGATAAATGATGTCGTAAATTTGTTACGATTTTACATGCGATTAGAAAGAAGGAAATTTGAAAAAAAAACTTTCAGAAACTCATAAGAATTGCGCTTGCGTAAGTGTCTTTTGGGAATTCTCTGTGACATTGCAAAAAGCGTTTTCGTGGGATCACCAGTCGGAAGGAGCCACCGTCGAGCTTTCGTATTGATCCAATGTGACACAAAGTCGTATATTTCTCATTAAAACTTTGCTTGGCGTAGTCAATGATGATTCCACGGACTGCCGGAGACTTACCGACCGACGACGATAAAATCTGCAGAATTATTCGCAGCGTTCGATGGTAACGCACTCGCTGTCGGTAATGCAGATGACGTCGCGCGCGTACGATAATTCCGGCAGAATTTCCCGAAGCGGTTCTGAACCAGCTAGCGAGGTAAGCAGTTCGAGCTTGTACCACAGATTTCATAAGAGCTTCGAAGGTAAAATCAGATTGGAAAATAAGAATCAATAAGATGTAAAAAGGTAACGAACTATCAGACTTTCTGGTATTTAAATTCTCGTGTTTTTATATTTCACTACATTATTCTCCTCAAATGGAAAAAATGTCGGCGTCTCGTAATTTCTGAAAAAAAAAAAATTCGTCCAAAATAAACAACGTAGAGTTGTTTTCTCAAGCGTAAAAAAATTTGTCTGAAAAAAAGAATCGTCATTTTTTTTTCTTCTAACGTTTATTAAATCTGTAGCTCGCGGTACAGAAATAATAAATCCATTTATTTCGCCCGTGCGGATTTTTCAAAAAGTTATGTAAATTGTATTTTCAGGGATAAAATACGGTAGCGTTACAGCGCGTAACGTCGAATTCAAAACTGTATGAAAGCTCAATGTGCGACGAAAGTACGAATCACGAGTTTACAACGATATTCCGTATGTGGTTACATCGCGAGACGTGAAGCTGGAGAAAAACCTTTTTCGTTCCCCGCAACCGAGTATTTCGCAAGAGACATCGCGCATGCATACGTAATACGACACATGAAAATAACCGCAACTACACACGGAAGCAATGTCACGCAACCGTAAAAACCGACGTCACAACCGACGATGAACGCAAACTTTCTCAATGCATTTTTCTCTAACCTGAAAATGATGCATGAAATTATAAAAACGACATAAAGTTACTCATGGAGAATGCGAGAAGGATCTTTTAACTCCATGGATTTAATTAAAAACTTGCCGCTCGTACGTTGTATTTTTTTTTTCTGATACGACAAAGACGAAAATTAATTAATCTAATTCTTGAACGAGAAAGTTGAAATTTAACGAGCGTGTAAAAAATTACTTTTCAGATTTGTTCAATAATTTGCGTATCTATAATTTTACATAATACAGAATATTCGAATTTCCGTTAAAAAAAAAAGAAAAAAGTCAAAAATGTACGTTTGGTAACAAGATAATCAGTATACGAAATCGATAATTCTCACATCACATATGATATCCAAGTCTGTTGCAAAAAGTCTATCGACCGATCGAATGAACCCCAATAAATCGAATCAATCATCAGCGGCATTGACAACGTATCTCAATTCAATGATACCGCCCCCCTATGCCGAAATTTCACTTGGCCCTCGATCTTGTCAGTTGCGAACCCGCGAGCCAATCAAATTGTTTCATACCGCGTACGCTCGATGGTCGTTGCTGCGGTTCCTTCTAACGAGGTTAACGCGAACGAGGGTAAACAACCTCCGACAACAATATGCCTCGTCGTGTTGAGCTTTCTCCCGCGTCATCGTTCACGATGTACGTATCTGGAAGCTCGTCGATGTTACTCGTCGTACCTTGGCTGAGAAAGCCGCCGGAAGGGCCTTTGATGTTTGACTAGAGGGTTATAACATCACGGAAAATAATGATAGGACCCCGAGGCATCTGCGAACGTGTTGCAACAACGACCTTAACCGCCATCCCCGAACGTTCCTTTCGGCGTTTCGTTGGCGTTCCACAAACCCGCAACAGGACTGTAGGGTCATCGATGTACCTATAGGTACGGACGCTGCGGTATCCGGAGCGTGGATTTCGCCGAATGTATCGAACCGCTTGCTCGATTTGCATCGATATCAGTGGTTTGCATACACGGTCCGGATAACTGGTGTTATCATAATCCATTATCCGAGTGGTAATGTTAATCCTATGTAGCTTATTGAACGCGAGATATTACCGAAACAATTGGATGGTCCGAGGGCGGGGGGATGGGCATTCGGTCAATGGAAATGTATTTATTATCATTTCATAATGGATTACTGTATTTTATAGGAATTATAGTCCATCGGAATTCAGTGATAAAGGTATTTGTTATTTCATTATAATTTATTATTAAATATATGGATCCATTGCGAAATGGTAATTCGTCTAATTTGTTTCTCTGCGGCAGGAATGTTGGAGTTTTAATTGTTCCATGATTATCAATTATAGTCGCTTGGTTAAATAAGTATTTCAAATAATACTCATAATATGAATGTCTGTTAGAAAAATGTGAATAATGACAATGAGAAAAAATTAATATCAATCACTAAATAGCTTTTCAATGAATGCCAATTCGTGGGGGTGGAAAGCGTCTGGTAATTCGGCGACTATTGGGCATATCCGTCGCTCATCGGTCAGCCAAGACGCTCTAAACTAGACGCTTAAAACGTGACGAACGAATTTCGAACTTCAGTCCATTCAGCTATATCCAATTCCATCTTGCACGGTCCAATTTTATCTGCCAAGATCCATTCCATCTGCCAAAATACCCAAAATTCACTCGGATCTTTGATAAATCGAATTCCATCGAGAATATATCGGAAACCTGATATCGAAGAGTGTCCGAATAATCGTCGTAAAGTACCCGTGTTCCAATTCCAATATTCGTTGACTACCGGTATTACCAAAATCTAACGTAAACTATCTCAGACCCCAAAAGTTCCACATCTTTGCTCCAATTTTTATCATACCTCGATCATAATTTTATTCCATTCTTTGATACCGAAGTAGTCGTTTAGATTTTTTTCATCCCTCACTCTCCCTCCGACGTCGTTCTCTACCTCCCCCCCCCCCTGCCGTTGTCACTGCGTCAACCTGAATACTCGTTGTCGGGCAGGTCTGAGTAATTACAACGAGGAGCCAACCCTCCGAAGTAACTTCATATACCCACGCAAACACACAATTGAAAATGTGTTGCATTGCTGATGGATACATAAGTTAGTATACCGTATAATGGTATATATAGTAACAGTCGTAAACAGTTCCGACGCTGGCACGACGACGACGTACGACGCCGTCAGCTTTGCCCGACGTCATAACGTCGTTGTCGCGAGACGTAAGCGTTGACCCGAAGTAACGGTCCCCATAGAACGCTCCGTAGCCTTGGCAACACACAGCAGCCGACGGTAATCTAGAATAAAGATCTGAAATATGTTCTAACTCTATTCGCGTTTCGTTGAGCTTCGGTAACCGGATGTGCCAACGACGGAGCGCGCGCGAGCGCCAACCTTTCGAGATTTATCGACGACGATTGCCGATGCAGTTACTTTGCCCGTCACTTCGTTTATCTGTACCGAGTGCAATCCACTGAGACTACGCTTCGGGGCAAAAAATATGATAATAATAATAATAATAATAATAAGCTGGTGCGAGCAATCGAAGCATGTGCGAGTTCGACTCGCGCGCAGAGGATTCTGTAGCGTATTTTTGATAATTCATTTTTAAGACGATGGACCACAAACGTTCTCTTCTTCTCTCTCGCTCCGTAGCGAACGCCGACAGTGCTGTCACCTTCGCACTGGGCGATGTAGTCCATTACCTTAAGAGTGCCTGAAAGTCCAGGACTTTCGTTATAATTATCTCGAAGCTTCGAGCAAGGTGCTACATTCTCCAATTTTTTCTTCATTTCGGCTACAGTAGTTTCGGAAATAAAGGGGCGGATGCTCTATGTTCGAATATTTTTCAGAATATCTTTCTGAATGTGCTTTTAAAAATAATGAAAAAAGTATCGTTGTATTCCACATACCAAGCTCTTTCAAATGATACCCCACACAGTACATAAACTTTTTAAAAAAGTTCGAGTGCGTAATTTTCCCCCTCCTTAATTTTAATACGAATATTGTCATGTGTTACCTAGCGTCAAAAATCAAGTTTCAACCTAACACCATTTTTGAGAAAATCAATTGTGACGGACGGACAGACGCACAGACACGCGAGTGATGTTAGAAGGATTCCGTTTTTCCTTTGGAGGTACGGAACTCAAACAATTTTCAGGAAAAATATTCCCATCGGTCTTACAGTGTTATAAAAATAACATAATAAAATCCGCGACTGCGTTACGCTTATCGCGATAGGAGTGTCACTTAGGGTTTTTAGCGCGTTATACCGTCGAGGACACTCAAGCGAGCGGATATATAACGAGTATCGTGCACAAACAAACACCCACACGTACACACGTATATACACGGCATGGGCTCGTCTCTTCGATCGGCAAAACGTGCGCCCAGCAGCCGCAGTAGCGCGCACCCCCGCGAACCGCGCCGCGGCTGCTCCCGTAGGATCCACCGACGTCACCGGATTGCGAACGACCCGGGCAAATACGGCTCGTCGTGCGACAAACGATTCCGACTCCCAAAACGAATTTCGTTGCGTGAACGATGCTCGCGTCACCGAAAAAGTTCTTAACTCACGCGCTTTTCGGAATAATACATCGAAGCACGAATCTTCGATTAAATTATCAGCGATGATCAAAACGAACGATCAACATTTGGTCCTCAATTTATGCTTGGGTTTCCGAAACTCCCATTCGAATTTCACGCTACGTGGAATTTGATTTACGCGTGTCAAGCTCCGCATTCATTGTCGCATGTCGGGAAATAGATTTCTATCTATTTCGACGAAGTCCGATTTTTTTTTTAACGACGACTATCATCGGAGTCACTCGTGACGTTTATCTGATTTTTTCCCGTAATTACGAATCTGGAGAAATTTTGATGGAAAATCTTGATTTGTTGTAATTTCGAAACGTAGAGATGGATCGTAAGAACGTCGATATATTTTTTTAAGGTACTAAGGTATTTTAAGGTAACGATGTTACTTTATTTGAATCAATATTTACCATTGAAATTCAATATTGATATTAGAATATTGATATTAGAAATGATCAATAAAAATTCCATGGTATTTGAATTATTCTTTCTCAGTCTTTTTCGATATCAATATTAAAATGGTGTTTCAATACCAATTCAAAATTGTAGAGAACGCAGTTTTATTTGAATGAATAATTGATTTAATTCAATACTAGTTTCAGAATAATATTTAAATGCCAATTTCAAATTGTCAAGAATCAAACGTTTTTGTTGTCTTAATAGTCATACTGTTGTAGATCATCTTTAACTCATTACTGTCTAATCCCAAATAACAATACATCATTCCTGTCGTAAGAATTTGTTCGTGAAATTTCATTTCACAGATTTAAAAGTCAAATCGGACAGTGACGAATTCTCAGCATCTAGTCGGTTTTCTATCCTCAGCTTTGTCCCCGTATTGGGATCCCATCATCGTGACAAGTTTGATCTGTATTTCTCTATTTCCATATCAGTGGTCCGCACCACCGATAGCGGTACCGCCTTAACTCGGAAAAATCGCAATTTCAGAGCAAATTTTCCGACGATTATAAAAACAACCATACGACGTTCGTGTCTGAGATTGCGGCAAATTTATAATCTCGTAGAAGTGAACTGAAACGGCCGTAACGTAATCCCTCATGACAATTCAATCCATCGCCATTTTCAAAATATTAAGGTAAAGAAAAAATCGTTTGTCATCCGGAATTACGAAAGTTTTGTAGACAAAAAATATTAGCAGTTGGAGTGAATCGTATTTTTCCGTAAATGCAGAATTGCTCCGAGTGCACGAAGCATACACAAAAGGTAGAAAGATATCACACGAATGCAGTAGCGCATAGAGAATATTGTAATTAACCTGAGCTGGAGAGTTGATTTATCGCAGGTACTAACAGCATTCGGCTTTCATCTACCCCGATCGCATGTGCTCTCTCATTTCCGTATTTAAAGCGCGGAATAATAATTGAAAGGTTCGCGAGTACGAATCACTGACATTTCGGACGTGAATAAAAAAAAATAACGAACGTGGCGTACGGAAAAAGGTCATAGAAGAGATAGAAAAGTACTAATGAAACTGCGTTTTCTCATACGGAAATTATGATGACGTAGAGAGGGGCGGGCGAAAGACCGGTGAGCGCACTTTGCAACTACCTCGTTTAAATTTCGAGCCCAGTGAAGGACTGCACTCCAGTACCAGTGACGTCAACCGCCTGAACTTGAAGTACGCTTCTAATGGTGTAGTTGCAGCTGAGAATACTGAACTGTAACTGGGCTACTAATTTCGATGGAATTTATCGCAGTATACGGGAAAACGGAAGTTTACAACGTCAAACGAAAATGAATGATTTCTGATTAATATTACTATATATATTTCATAAGTTAGGTATGGCAGTTCAGTAGCGCGATTGCAATGAACATTTTCAGGCCCTTTAGGACGACCGTGATTCGGCAAATTGTCCACAATATTATTTAAAAAATTCGACGCGTGGTACCGCGAGCTTCTCAACGGTATCGATCAGTATTTTCTAAAATCTTGACGCATCCAACCGATCTCTCTTAGTCAACGCGATTTATTTTTTCGTATGTTTCGATGGACGTTGAACGAAAAAAAAATACAGCTGGCGCTCGCCCTCAATAACTACACACCGTACAAACAAAAAAAACGCCATCTATATGTTCTCTACTCACTCTAAAAAGACCTCAGATTCGCTTCGGGGCAACACCAACCTCGGCAAGACGATGGCCTTCTTCCTCCGTGTTTTCAGCGTCTGTATGGAATACTGTTGAAAATCAAGAGGTTGAACGGGCGAGTGAGGACTCAGGATGGTGATCCTTCGATCGCTTCCGCCGGGACTGGTGAGCGAAAATACTCCGGCCGGCGGTGGTAAACTGAGATGCTGAGGAATCTTTCTCTCGAGTCCGGTGTTGGCGAATAAACCGCGTCTGACCTCGGCGTTCAGACTCTCGTCGCGATGAAGCAAATTCTCGCTGCTTCTCGACTCGACGCTCACGACCCGTCTTATGTCGCGTTTACCCGTCGAAGACGTAAGAAAACTGCGATACTGAGTCGTGGACGTCGCTGCCGACGCTACGTGAGTCTCGGACGTCGAGGTGAGCGACTCGAGGGATCGCGAATCCTCGCTGTAACGTTCGTCAGCGCTGAGAAAGTTTCTCGATGTTTTCAAACTTTCCATTGATCTTGCGGCAACCTGACCGGTGCCACCGGCCGACAGGAGGTGTCGTCGGGGAATGCATTTGACCTCGGGCTCGTAATCCTCCTGACTCGAGCTCGATTGGGAGCTTCGATTAGCGGACATGTAGAGACCCACCCGAGTTCCCGAATACTTGGATGATGATGATGACGACGTCATTCTTCGATCCTCGTGCATCATCTCCCCGGAATTCAATCGAATTCTCGTGACGGTCTCGCGACGTCGATGACCCTCCGCTGCATTGACCTTTAGACAAAATTTCGCGACTTCCGGGGTGACGATATCGCACCGTGATACATATTCGGGACTCGACTTTTCATTGTCCGTTGAAGAGGATATTGGTTTTCCCGTCTCGTCGGTAACAATTGGCACTGGCTCACTGTCATCGGGCGGTATGTTTTCCACCTCATTTTCCGATTCGCATTCCACCGTGTTCGACTCATCGGCCGACAATACCTGACGAATCACCCGACTGCTGCTACTCGATATCGCGCTGCTACTCGTTGTACTTAAAATCTTTGTTTTTGTCAACTTTACGGTTGTTTTCATGTCCTCCGTGTCCTCGTCTTCCATCCTGGACGACCGATATTCGGTGCTTCTTTTTTTTTTGTAATTTGCGTACCCGGACCAACGACTACCGAGAGCGAATACCACTAACCAGGCGAGTCGAACTCGATTGGCCAATGTAAAAGTAGTGGGAGAACCAAGAGTGGTTGACTGGTGATTCGTCAGAAAATCATTTGGGCGTCTTTATAAATTCCGGCTTACAAAAATTTGATTCACTGGTGATTCAGCGAAAAAACCTTTGTCACACCACGCGCAGCAATCTTCAACGGGACGTTTTTGATTTTCTTCTCATTGATAACCCAATCGATGATGATTCGGCATCGTCCTAAGTCTCGTGCTCGATAGTTTCGGATATTCAACTCGCAGTTTGGTCACCCAATCGATGTAAATTCATTTCTTCGCCGTTGAAATTTTGATGAATTAATTTTTGATTGGTTATCACTGGAAAAAAGTAAAATTCAAAGATTGCATGATTAGAGGGAACAATTGGAACAAAATTTGAGCACTTGGAGTCTCCTCGTCACTGGCGTTAATCGCGTTGCTGTATTTGCTTATTCACACGACAACTACCTAGATTCGTGTTTATAGAGCGGCTAGAGCGGTCTAACAATGAAACTGGCTTGCGCCACGGGCGTGAAGCTGATAGGGAATTCTCGGAATGGGCCTTATCTCACTCACCCACGCTAAGTGAATCTTCATTCTGCGTCGGAGAATCCTCAAGGGTCATGGCACTGAATCTCCAATTATCTACCTCGCACAGCTACCACTTCACCTATATTGCTTTCGGTATTCCGGAGCAAACCGGTCATGAAAACTCTTTGGGCTTCGGTTTTATAGAGACTAACGGAATCACCCTGAGCCACGACTAACCGTATCATCGCGTGATTTCGTTTAATCGCCCCGCGTTCTCCGCAATTTCATCTCGCCTTTACTATCGCTATCTCTCGATGGAAATATCGCATATACAGCTTAAAGCTTTGTTTCACGATCACGTGAGCTAAGCCGGTTAAATCATTGGGTAACCCATTTTCTTCTTATCATCCGATGAGAATTATTTTACGTGTGAAAACCATCACCTGCATGAAATATATCATTCGGCTTCGAGAATTATAAATTTATATATGAACTTTTTTTTTTATATCATGCCATGAATATATTGTACCATAATGATTATTGTTATAGATGTAGAATATATTTATGGCATGATATGCAAAACATTTTTCATACGAAATTTTATAATTTTCGATTTATTATTATTATAACAATAAATGACATTATTATATGTATATATATTTATCCACTTTTGACATTGACTCGAGTCTTTTGTACGTTCTTTCTTTTTCCAATAAATAATTCTCGTCTGTGAAATTATTCGAAACACCACAGTTAACATTTTTTCGTGTACGACATGACCGCGTGTCTATGACCACGATAAATGCTCGATGCAACGAGTCTCAAGACGATTGCAAATGCGGCGAATAATACTCGGAGACCCCTCGAGGCGTTTCTCTATGTTTAGACTCGAGAAAAGCCGGGCGCGAAATCGGTCTCGACGGTACTCTTTTTCACACTATACACCAAATGCACGACCACCGGCAGTGGTATTTTTCTACGGACCCGACGCCTACTAGGGTATTTTTTTCTTTTCTTTTTCCACTTTCGCAATAGTTTGTTTTTTTTTCTCTTTACGACGCTCGGTCCTTCTCGTCCCGCGTCCCGTGGTGTCGCACTTTTCGACGTTGCGGTCCGCGTAAAACCGTAAACGAGACCGCGGCATAACGTCTCGTAAATCATTTTTCAATTCGCTCGGTTGGCGAGACCTCACGCAGTCCCGGACTGCCTGGATATTTTTACGATCCTCTTCGCGTTAAGTTAACTCGCGTGTCATACAACCACTCTTCGACTTAGTTGTGCACTTTATTCGCACGAAAATCATTTGATCGCTTGATTCAGCAGGCTGGAATAATGTCTGAACCGCCAAGAACAAAATTTACGTCGTGAAAGAAGCTGATGTAACGAAAATATACGAGCGATAAGATGATGTGTGATGGGAGGGCTTAAACGACTGTACTTGGAGAAAATTATGGAATCCTATTCGTGACACGAATGCCAATCGATTATTATAGTTTATTAGAATTTCATAAAATTTTATCTAGGCATCATATAATTTCTTATAATTAAAAAAAAAACCTGCAGGTGAATTACGATTTTCCTCTACCTTTTTTTAAACTTGATATTTTTCTTTCGATCACTTATTTCGTGCTCGCACGACTGTAAATGTTTCACCGATATTTATCATGATGCCAAGAATGTTTCCCGGGAAAATTCGCATGTGAGGAAAAAAGTGCTAAATATTTTTCAACACCGGTTGGGTTGAAAATAATCGAGAAAGGGGGTGGCGAAAATTATCGCGTTGCATCGTGAATGTCTCGGTCCTAATGGATAACAGAGCCTCGAAGAGATTCAAAGTCTGAGACCGCGTCGGCAGCAGTTATAAGGCTGGCACAGCCGAGAGATTCTCGTAAAAACAAAGCCGGTACTGAGGCACTGTAGGGGAGCTCAGTACGAAGTAAGAACGGGGGAGCTTGTCGAGAGTTTCTAAATTCTAATCTTAGTACGGTAACGAGAAGCATCGACGCCCCAACGACGCCGCGTTGGTATTGTTTTTGGCCGCATACACGATGTTATGAGTCTGGAGTCGCTATTGGGTCGAAAACTTGTACGTCTGGGCAACGCTATTACGCTGTAGACGCTTGTTTTGCCTGAAAAGGGATTCGAACGAAGATTGAGCCATAAAAATTCTTATTCACATTTCGGAATCGATGTTAATAATTCTTGATAATTTCTTTCGGCGATTATTCTGGCAATTGTTGGACCAATTTGTGTTCAATAATTAATTTGATTGGAACAAGCATACATTGCTTATCTTTCAAGATTAATAAATGAATCAATTAAGTTATTGACTGATTGATTTATGAATGCATCCATCTTTAAATTCATTCATTTAATCCTCGATTAATCAGTACAGTCAAAACGTCTAATCAACTTTTTCACTCATTTCCCACCGTAGACTGTATCCAGTTCGATGAAGTGCAGCTTCCTCGAGCTCGGGCAGCTTCGGAGCGAAATCGATTCCAATCTCGTTCGTGGCAGAGAAAAAAAAAATTAGTACCGTCGGGCAGCGTCGCTCGAAGTAACGAGAAAAAGTAGTAACAAGCGCGAGTCGATTCGCCAGTGAGAAACGCCATTTCTACGAGCTCCGAAAAGTCGATGGAAGCGTTAGAAAGCAGTCCGGAGCAAACGCGGAAGCCTCGAAGCTAGAAACCGCAAGCGCCCGAACATTTTCTCGTGCCAATAAAATTGCACCGTTATAGCCTTCGTCTATTTGTGAAAATTCCCGGGACACATTCTATCCCGATGAGTCTGTGACTTACTCCGAGTAAATCACTAATAATAATGTCGGGGCTAAACGCGTGGCTCTTCGGCTCTGGA
The DNA here is from genome assembly GCA_963971145.1 of Sussaba pulchella. Classification (NCBI taxonomy): domain Eukaryota; kingdom Metazoa; phylum Arthropoda; class Insecta; order Hymenoptera; family Ichneumonidae; genus Sussaba; species Sussaba pulchella. The sequence goes on from OZ020166.1 coordinate 11,799,025, forward strand.
AATTGAATTGATTGCGCGATAGCGGGTTCAGCGAGCGGAACTTTACGACGCGGGGTCGGTGCGGGACGTGCGAGAGGATTCTGCTTATCAATTTCGAAAGCATGGGAAGAGAATCGACGATGTATGGGATGCCAAACTTTCGGCGAATTTATAACCAACGAACGATCGACGATGAATTTAACGGCGGGGGCGTCGATGCACTTGCCAGGCGTTCGCTTCTTCGGCGTTCACTCGCTTTCGATCTATCGGACTTTACATTCAAAACCATGCGTCATACTCGAAAACAAGCGGGAGCTCTATAACGCAAGTGAATTATCCGTATTTTTTCTCTATTTTTTTACTCCAACCAAATATAAACAATCTAAAAGCGATTTTGGAATTTCAGACGTGATTGTAATCAATCGAAATGGGGCCGGATTAATGGATCCGGCTATGACGATTCAATTAAATTTATTCATATATTTTTCTTTTAAAATGTATTTCTATCATTTCTACTTAAGCTTATCACAACTTCAGACCCGAATCTATATCTACCCTGTGGCATCAAAATCTTGCATCGGTTACTGTAACCTTCAAATTGGAAGCTGAATCGCAATGAAGGAAATATGAACGGCGAGTGGAGATTGTTGGGAGGTTAATTCGTATCTGTTCGCCTGGAAATGGCAGAAGTCCCGCGGCTGCAAACTCGCGGCCTTCCACAGCCCTTACGTTTATCAAGGCGCACCTGGGGCCGACAGTTTGTTGAATGGTCGACCGTGTATGGATACCGACTTTATAGACACACGGCTCTCCACCGAAGACATGAATATCCAGTGCGAAATTAACCTTGTTTACGACGAGATAGATAGGGTCGGGCGTTTCCGGTGCGGATATTCCGCACGACCCGAGAATTGCCGCAGAACAGATTCGGACATCGAGGCCGTCAGTCGTACGACAAGTTCGAACGACGGTCGAGCGAGCTTCTCAGCCTCTCGGGCTCAATCTTGTCCGGATGTGCAAAATCGATCCTTGAGATAGTTTCATCTGTCAATTTGCTTCAGGATTCACGTCGGCTTGGGGTCAATGGAGTGGGAATTTATCAGTTTTTAAACCCTTTAACGGTCCTTTAGAGTTCTGCGATTGAATTTTGTGAAAAAGTAAAAATAACGATAATAGTTCGAGTTTTTGTCAGAATTTAGTCGACTTTTGTTCTTTCTCAAATTTTCATCTTCAGACTTAAAAATAAATGTACTTTCTTAAACGGTCCTTATCGCAACAATTTTTATTTCAAAGTATAATAATTCATGATAATTGGAACTCGGCAGACAATACATCGATTCGATATTTAAGCCTACGAATTTTTGACGCCGATATCGAATTGCTGCAGTGCAGCTTGCGGCTTGCAGCCTGCAGCGATTCTCCGCGGATTCTCAGCACCGGAATGCCAACGACATCTGTGGGTAGCCCAGAGAATGGGGACAAAGAAGTCCTTCGGGAATGTCGTGTCGAGACGTTCCTCTTACAAACAGAAATCCCTGACCTTTTCCAAATACCACAACCTGTACCGATTTGGATTTCAATTCCATTGTAACGCCCACAGTCTTGCTTAAAACATCTAGGTTTTCCAGGTCATTTACACATTGGTGTAAAGCTTCACAAAATCTACAAAATTAAAAAAAAAAACGAATATTCCTACCATTTTGCGTTTTACATAGGCCATTGGATTATACGATGAGTCGGTTATCTCTGTATTCTCCATTAAAGTACAAGGCGTGGGACTCCTCCCAACCTTTGATAACACCAAAGTTCCGGGCTACCGTGGCCAGATACGAATTCAAAGAAGGGCTTAGTAAGTTCGAATTATCAAAGAGCGCTTGCATAAACCTTTTCTGCTTACAAGTCGAAAGCGGTAATCATTGAAAGGATTACACGTTTATGCCTCGGGAGTTGGTAAGATCTTTGATGTAGGAATATCAGTTGAAATTCAGTTGCTTAAGGTCAAACGAAATTGTCGAAACTCAAAACTGGAACGGGCGCGGATTACTGTATAGATTGCCTCTAGAGTCAATTGTGCTTTGCATGCTTACTCCATTTCGACGTCTCTTTCTCTCTCTCTCTCTCTCTCCCTCTCTCTCTCTCTCTTTCTCTCTCTCTCTCTCTCTCTCTACTCTCGAAAATTTCGCGCAGCCATTTAACTGATTGCCGAACGTGGTTCCACCGCTCCGTAACGGTCTGCCCATCGTCGAAGGTGGGCTGAGCGATGATCACGTACAAGTTCGCACGACCGGGACTACGCGTCCACATACCTCGAACGAGACTATTTCGAGTATCACGGATTAACATTTACGCTCGTTTCGAATGCATAGCAATTCCAAAATCGCGCGTTCACCAATTCAACAATCGTGATTCAAATCAACGCGAACAAATGTATGCGACCCGCGTGACAGGATCGGAATCTTAATAGATGTGTTCGGGTGACCGACCGCTGAGAAGCCATCATTTTCGGCCGACTGTAATGGGAACTGTTATCCTATAACTAAACTACCCCCGAGCTATGAAGCCCTTTCCTGCCCCTGGGTATGATCCTCATCCTGATTGTATGACTACAATAGAAAGTTCGGGTCACGGTTGCGGTTACACGACTGAAATTCGCTATGCTATTGATAACCTAATGTCCATACTTGTAATTATCAATCCTCAACGGCTGCACTTTGGTAGAATTTCGCAACAGTTACCGGGATTTCTTTGGAGTTGGGTTATATTTAAAAAAACACGCTAAAGTATTAATTTATTTTTCTAGAATTACGAGCAATACAGTTTACGTTTCCTCGAAAAATTATTATTTTAACGTGGTTGAAAAAAAGCTCCTTTTAGATTGCTTGTCAGTACCAGTAATTCAAGCTCATACTTTTAATAGGGTACTCTGGACCCTGAATTGCCGTTGAGGGTTGGGTAAATTCGGTAAAAATTTTTTTAATCGAATGAAGGTGGTAGTAGGAAAATTTTGCGGACCATTAATTCATGCCTCCGATTGACATACTCGGCAAACCGACCGGACCGTGTGCACGTGCGCGTGTGCGAAACGCACATGCACGGCGTTACAAATCCGTAACACAGTCACACGTAATGCGACCACGACACCGAGGAATTACCGTCGCGTGTCTGCGTTTCTGAAACCCTCGACATTTCAATCACAATAGACCTGTCTAGCTCGGGAATTCTTGCAAATTCCAACGCTTCGGTACGTCACTATCACGCACGAGCTAGCAATCGCAAAACCGCGAGAAAATGGATAACGATTCAGCGGATTCGGGGCGAATATGCCGAGGCCTGTGATTGTGATGCGAAAAATAAAATGATTGAAAGCGTGTGAGTAAATGTGTAATTTATTGTACCTACGGTTTCTAAAGGAATAACGACTTCGATTTTTGTAATAGCGGTTATTGAATAACAATCGAGGTTGCGTAGTAACGACAAATCGAAATTTGCGCAGTTACCATGGATGCTGATTGGCCCGAACGACGCTTTGCGAACCATGCGTCACGTGGATCAATATGAGGCAGGAGACTAGGACTTTGCCGATGGTACCGGCACAGCCGTGATGTTGGCAACGTTTCATTTACGGTTTTTATTGATTTATTGATTTATTTATTTATTTATTTCTTCATTTATTTATTTATTTATTTATTTATTCATTTACGTATTTCTTCATTTATTTATTTATTTATTTATTTATTTATTCATTTATTTATTTATTTATTCATTTATTTATTTATTTATTTATTTATTCATTTATTTATTTATTTATTTATTTATTTTCACGCAGTTTGTTTTAAGATCCTTGGACACAAGAGAAATATTGATGACCCGCCCGTCGCATAAATTCCATAGCTGAAACTAGTTCCTATTGCGTTTGGTCTATCCAAACTACGTGTTAATGGAAAACATATGAGTAACGTACAATAACGGTACTCCCACCGGACACTTTCATCCATACGAGTACAATTTATTTGTGCTCCAATTTAAATGTTGTAGCAATGATCGAGATGCCAACAAGTGTTTCCACACTGCAAGTCATAAATGGCTACCACCGTCGAGCTCTTTCAATAATGTTGATTTGCGTTCACATTTCCTCTGGGACCCTCCGCGCAAGCTCCACTCGTTCAAATTCTCAACAACTATTCGTAGAACCATGGCAGAAGTCACGATCATCCAACGTTATTAATAACGTCTTTTACAGGGCTTCTACCATATCGAGAAAAATTTGCAATTTCGGAAATATTGCTCACTAGGAAAACAAAAATTATTCATGTAAAGCTAACTATCTCGCATTGTGTCGGGTCAACTGTGTTTGGTTTGCTCGTTAATTTGCTCTAACACAGAAAAAAAATCCGTTACCGTAACATCGGAAAATTGCAGTGAACTAAATTTATAATGGTCGGATAATTTTTTTTGTCGGTTAGAAAAGAAAAATGGATAACTAGAAGGGTAGGAAATATCAAGTTAGATCACGGAGTTCAGAGAACTGGAGTAAGTATAATAAGGCCATGAGAGATGGAACTGGAATGTCGTGTAGATTCTGTAAAAAAAACTCAGACGTTGGTTTTACCTCGATACCATAATTCTATCAGCTTTCTCAGTCATTCGAAGCCAATTTGTTTTATGGGAATTCCTGTCGTCCTAGTCTGAGAATTATTATGATTCGAATCTTATCATTATTATTATTATTATTGGTATTATTATTGAATAGTAGTAATACTACATAATAATAATATATATTATATTATCATTATTATTATTATTTTTATTATTATTATTATTATTATTATTATTATTATTATTATTATTATTATTATTATTATTATTATTATTATTATTATTATTATTATTATTATTATTATTATTATTATTATTAAATTGAGAATAATGAGGTATGATGCAACATATTTTCTAAACATCCAGCCGCACCTTCAAATACAACTAAGAATGGTATTCCTGGCAGGGAGAACCAAGTTCGTTACGTGCTACCACAGTAAAACGTTCGATAGATGTTTTTTTCCCTCTTCAGACGAAAGACAATTTTACTCCCGCAACGAGATTCTATGCGCAAGGTCGGAAGATTTCGTGTCTGTGCCAACGGACAATTATGCCGATCAATTCGCTTCAACTCCAATTGCCATCGTTTTTTTATCGTGCATTCCGATCGCAATTCTTCTTCTGCCAAACCCAAGGGAAATCAACGGCAGAAAAAGATGGATCTAGGTCGCAAGATGGGGCAAGTAACAGCACAGATTCATCATCATTGCGTATTAACCGTCTCATAATACTTCTATGACATACACAACGTACATATAAATATATGTGATGTTTTTTTTGGCTGACGCAAATCAATACACGATTTACCACTTCGATTCACTTTTCCAGAGCAAATATTCGAAATGATTGACACAACGGCTCTCCAAAGTAAACGAAACAATTATTTTTCATCCGTGTTTCAAATTTGCCGAACGCTTAATTACACAGATGCATGTTTATTAGAGATTCATAATCAGTCGCGTCGTACGAACGTATTTATTCATCGGGATTTCGTTCGGATCTAAATAAACACGCGAATTTAACGGGCGTCCCCGGCCTTGTGTCGTTTATGAAATATTATACGTATTCTCGTCAATTGTCAAAGTTGAACGGAAAAATATAAAATCCGGAAATAAAACCCCAACAGTAAATGCAACCCACATATTCGTCGGTTTTTTCACAACAACGTTTCGGTGACGAAAAGCTTCCAACATTTTACAAAAAAAAATACATACGCACACAGATACATTGAAACAGCATATTTGTCCTGAGGTTTTATTTCTCCAGAATGCGCATCGGGTTGTAGTCAAGCTTCGTATTTTCAGCTCCAGCGAGTTTGCTGTTGAAGCGACAGTCGTTCGCAGAGAGCTTCGAATTCCGTGTCAGCGAAGTGCCGCCGGCTTTAGTACTTTGCGTAACAAGTTGCAATGTATTACGTGGCAAAATTGGATTTCGTGGAATGAAATGAAAATTTAGAAAAACCGAAAATAACCATGATAACGAGATTGGATGATAGCGACAATTTGTTGAATCCAGAATTGTGATCAGTGTAAATGGGGACAAAAAAAAGGAAAAAAGCTGCATGTAAAAATAAGTCCGCCGGCCAAGAAAAAAATCATAAGCCAATGCATTTTTACGCGGACATTTTAATTAGCTTAAATAAAAGATGTTCTTTCGTGCGACAGCTTTATCCTCGAGTAAAAATGGCACATGAAATAATAATAATAATAATAATAATAATAATAATAATAATAATAATAATAATAATAATAATAATAATTATTATTATTATTATTATTATTATTATTATTATTATTATTTATATATTTATATAATATTAATTATCATTATAATAATAATAATAATAATAATTAATATTATTATTATTATTATTATTATAAAAATAATAATAATAATAATAATAATAATAATAATAATAATAATAATAATAATAATAATTATTATTATTATTATTATTAATAATAATAATAATAATAATAATAATAATAATAATAATAATAATAATTATTATTATTATTATTATTATTATTATTATTATTATTATTATTATTATTATTATAATTATTGTTATGATTAATAATCGGAAGAAGTTACGCTTTTCGCAAAATTGACACTTTGACTGACTTTGTTCGTACACTGACTCAACGTCGTTCCTTACTTGACAGTATTCAACGACGTAAATGATTCAACGTTGTAAATAATAAACCTAGTTGTCAAAAAGAAAAGGAAAGAGAAAAAATAATAATAAATTAAATAAAGTAGGCCACCAGTTGTGCTTAAACGACTTTCACACGATTCCCATCGGAGTTTGCAATCGTAGGGATGGCATGTCGCATGCTATACGGGCGATCATCAGCTAAGGTCATCGATCGAGTAAGCCAACCCCCAAGGTTGAACTAGTTTGAACTTATCGCGTACCCGATTTACCGCCACCCACACAAACCCCCGTCCGGTCTGCCACGCGTTCGACTCAGATTTGTGATTGCACTGTTTCGGCGCTCGAATGTCCGCGATAACGAATGGCTACTACTATTCCGCTTGCCAGAGACTGCTCAGACCTTTGGGCGCGATACATGTGGAACGGCGCTTTGAACTTAGCCATTTCGTTATGGACAGAATTAACGTCTTTCGATCGTTTTGAGGGACGAAATTACCAAAGCGAAACCTAAATTCGCTGGATATGTTGACCCCTTGCACTCCGAGCATTCTTCGAATATCGGCTAACAGCAATTACGGCACAATTTTTGCAGCGGAGCGTCTGAGAAAGCGAGAATCTTGTTTTGAGTTTGAAAAAATTACACGTGCTTGTGAATGTATCGTGTACGCGCTCGTGATTTTAGTTGTTTTATCAATGTGCGGTTATCTTTTTTAAATAAAGAATAAATTTGGAAACTATCATTATCATAATGAACGAATCAATTAATCCATTATGGTTTGAATCATATTATTATTATTACTTAGTAGTAGTAAAAGGCATTTATACGGAATAATACATGTGTGGCATATTAAAAACGAGAGAGAGAGAGAGAGAGAGAGAGGCAGAGAGAGATTGCGAGCTGGAAGAAAGACTGGGGATGAGTGAGAGTGAGTAAGAGATGTAGCGTGAGTGAAGATAACAGATAGAAAACGGCATCGAGAGAACAAGGTGTAACGCGGATTCAAATGAAACAGGTATATTGTTTATTGTTTAAAATTTTTTTCGAGTTTCATTTCACGACGTTTTCCACGGCATAATTACTCCACAGCACGGAACGGTTACAGCACGGAAATTACTCCGTAAAAATATTATGCTACACATGTTTTTACTCTTTCCTAGTGTCGCCGTTGATTACATTTTTTCGTTTTTTTATTATTATTTTTTTTGTGTTGCTATCAAAGGGCCATCAACCAGTGCCCTTTAGCCCTTATTATTTTTAATTTGATATTTTTTAATTATCCGTTAGAACATCAAAGCGAAATACGTCTTCACCATCACTCAGCTATAGAATTATCATCTCAAAACATTCATTCTTTTTGATGTTTCTAACCATGAAAGACGTCGTAAAACAATTTAACTTCAATATAACAGACGTACGGAACAATTGATCCTCGGTGTAGTCACCGTTGCTACGGAACAAATGACGGATGCCTAGCTCCCTAGCAAAGCGAACGGATCGCTGAGGGTTGAATTCAAAGAAAAATACGTTTAGCGTTGATAACCTAGATCCATAGATTAACGTTCTCACAGAGAATTAACGCAAAATTAGATTTCGCACATGGTCCTCAGCGCGAGGAGATACATGTAGTTGAAGCGAAATTGGAGTAGCTACGGTTGAAATTCTCGAAGCTTTTAGCCTTCATCGTGTTAGAAAGCGGCACGAAGAGCCCTCGAAGCGTCTAGTTTTAGGCGTCCGTGACAAAATGACGTTAACCCATCGACCGAACTAACCGCGCTCACCGGGTACCCATTTTCGCACGACCCCGTCGTGTGTGTGCCGCATGCCTACTTATCTCCATACCCATTACACTATCCAGGTACACCGCAATCAATTACCTGTACGTAACACGGCTTACGCATATATCTACACCTTGAGGTTACAAATTAAACGGGTGCGGATCGAAGTGCCGAATATTCAGGGTTCCGACATGTCAATAAATTGAATTAAAATGCTCCGAAAATAAATGTTCCGAATCAGCATGGCTCCGACTGTCAATGGTTTGGTTTTCGGAATTTCGATCGACCAGGACTATGAATTTTCGGAACTTCGACCCGTACCCAATTAGGCACCGATGAGAGTGTAACCGTATATCACGGTCGGTTTTCAAATCCAATTACTACGTTGATAGATCAATATCGACAATTGTTCGCTGTTAATTAAATAACTGCATTAACGTAGTGTTCTCACAAATGATGATACAAAAACAGGGCGTGAAAAGTACGGGCTGAGAAGGTGAAACTTAGAAGATGGAATCTAGAATAGAAATGGAAAAAGGCTTGCGAAGCATGACGGAACGGAGAACATGCTATTTTCAATAATAGGGGAATGGCATGGAATAACGTAGAATTTAGTGACGCAACGAGCGTTTCATGCCGAACGTCACACAGGACTATCCACGACAAGTTCTTGAACTAGCGAGTTCACTTAACGAACACTTAAAGAACTTTAACTCTGATAACTAAAATTCGCATGCAATGATATTTGCAAAATATTTTACGCATCCATAAGCGTAGATATTTTTTTGTTTTTTTACGATTCCGCGTTTTCGAACTTCCTCGGGCAATTAAACATTACGCCAGCGTCGTCGGCGCATACGTACGAAATGAAACACCGTCGAGACGCTCCGAGTTGAATATCGGTTGAAACTTTTTTTTTATCGCGTTGCACGTTTTCTGCGACGCAGGAAGCGCTATAATCGAGGAGAACGGATGGAAAATTATGCCTGCGCTTAAAAGGTGCTCGAACGTGGCGTAGGTCAGGGTGCGGTGTAAGAAGGCCATGGCTCGTAGAATAAGTATACAGCCGGATTTAGTATTCTCTTCGTGGTACAGCCCGGTGAGGCTCATTCTCGACGATCCTCGACTTTTTCCGAAGGAATTCTCCTCTCAACGGAGAAATTCTCATTCGAAGAATGTGGAATCTGGTAGGACACTTGGTATACATACACGACTCGAATAAAGCCCGGTCAAGTGGTGTACGTACATGCGTTACATATTTATATATGAAGAAAAAGATGTATATGAATCTGTGAATAGTGAATGAATAAATGAATTGAACAAATAAAATTAATATAAATTCAAAAGTAAATAGTTGCATAAAACAAATAATTCAGAAATAACCTTAATAACCTTAATTATAATAATAAGAATAATAATATGACAATAATAATATTATTATTATTATTAATATTATATAATAATAATAATAATATTATTATTATCATATAATATTGTTAATAATTAAATATAATAATAATAACAATAATATTATCATTACTATATTATTATGATTATTATTAATATTAATAATATTATTACATATTATTATTATTATTATTATTATTATTATTATTATTATTATTATTATTATTATTATATTATTATTATTATTATTATTATTATATTATTATTATTATTATTATCATTATTATTATTATTATTATTATTATTATTATTATTATTATTATTATTATTATTATTATTATTATTATGTATACTGTTCAACTATGATCTTAAATTATAAAATCAGCTATTATTATTATTGTTTACTGTTTATCTATCTATTTTCTAATCATTTGTTCATTATAACTATTTACTTTCAAAATTGTATCTACATCATTTTTGAAATTAATTTATTCATTCATTATATTTATCATAAGGATTCAGCAGCCATAGGTTCGTAGTAAACAAGGATCGAGCGCGTATTTTGCCCACCACATTGCGTGTCGCATTTTAACGCCTTCGCGGAATCGTATGCCGACTCTTTATTCCACGGCATCACGGTCGTATCGCGGGTTTCGTACCCGTCACAGCCTCCGGGATATCCGTGGATCGTTGAAAGCCCATGATGCCCCCGGCGAGGCGCGTGGAATGTTCCTAAGTAAACGGTGCGAACGTCAACTCGGACAGAACCCCGCGCGAAACATCTTTTTATTCCTCGCCGTACGCAGAGAGACGAAGAGCCCGCGCGCAAAACGTTTTACGCGGACAAGTGGAACCAAGCGGAGCAAAAGAGGCGAACTTAAAGGCAACGATATCTATATATATACACGAGCGCGTCGGCTTCACGGCTCATCATTAAACGCCGTGGGATACACGCGAAGATTTTTGCGTTGATTGATCGTTGACAGAACGTGCCATCGCACCAGCAAACGCGTCTTCGCGTTTCCGAACCGGTCCAAGAGACCGTCGCGGGCGCTGTCTGTTACAATATGGAACCCATTGAAAAATAATGGTTTTATAAAAGGGAACGAACTCTCAGGCGTCTCGTTACTTTTTCGCATATCTCGACCCTATTCCCCGCCGTAATGCAATATAGTAACAACATTTGTTTTATTTCGTCTTCTGCAATAGCGATACTTCCATAATCGGCATGCGTGAGACGAGTGTAAATCGCACGCACGGGTCGCTTTCGTGCGAGATCGGCCTATCCGTGGCCGATGACTTGTGTAGACCCGGACGGTTTTTTTTTTGTCTTTTTTTTGGAACGCGCAGTTCGATAGTTGTCAGCACCTCGGAGGATATTGAAGATGACCATTATTGGTTGGATGGTTGGAAACTATTGCAGAGGGTGGATAATAATCTTGATGATTTTTGTACAACTTTTATCTTAGGTAGATCATGATAGGCGGTTTGGAAGCCGTACAAGTTTTATGGATCTTCATGCAGTTTTTTTTCAAATGAACTCAAGACTTTTTAAACGATATTGAATATTTGTTCAACACTTCACTCGTTCTATTACCGATTTTATTGCTCACTTTTTTTCTCTTGCAATGTTATTATATCTCACTTAAAGCATTGAATTGGATGAAATAAAGCGAGAATTAGAGTTCCACGTCCGTGATTATTTATATTTATTTATTTATTTATTTATTTATTTTCCAGTGACCCCATGAGGGTGACGACATAATAAATTTATAAATAAAATTGTCATCCCGTGTCGTCTTTGACCGTTGAACGAGTATTTATCGATGTATCCACAACAGTATGGTCGTATATCTGTTTCGAGCTCTGAGAAATGCGGATAAAAATATACAATCGTCGTTTCTCTGTATGAGAGTCCTACTCAAGTAGGAAAATAGCGAAAGAAGAAATAATCAAGAAATCGTTAGACCCCCATAGAGAGATAACGATGCAACTTCGATCGAACATTTGCCGTCGAGGTTCCGCGTTATTAAAGAAAACTAATACGACCGGAATGGACAACTAATAAATTTATTACCGTAAGACACGTTTTTATTCTTACATTTATTTCCGTTATCTGTCTTATTCTTTGCCATAAGCGGTTTCGCGACATTTCTCGAATCGCAATTCGTAATTTATGATTTCGCGGAGTCTTCTACATCTACAATTTATTGTAACTCGGGTGTGCGTATGTGTGTGCTCTCACTTACACCGATACGTGTTTCGCGGTTAAATGCCGGTTTCACGGAGGCCATTAGTGCGGTTTACGTTGGCATTTCGCCGAAGTTGCATCGAGCTCGTTTACGCGAAGGGACGATCTGGCCTCACCATTCTTTACGACCAATTGCCACTTAAATGTCGAACCCAATGCGAATTGGTACGGATAATCTTTTCCACGCAATTCCGTCTGACGTATTACAAGTTTCCCGAAGTTTCTGTGATGCTGGATAATTTTTGGCTCGATGTTTGCGAGTTTCGCAATCGATTGGATTGAGATGGAGTACGATAGAGCTAGATATAGTAGGTTCAGCGAGCGATTTAGATACATTACGAAAAAATGATGATTTTTTTATTAATCTCTAGGAGATTAATGACAAATTTTAGCTAATTTAATTAGATTCCCGGATTTATCAGATTATTTAGGTCAAAACCCTCTGACGAACTAGCCGCTGGTACTACATATCAACGAGCAATGAGCATCGAGGCTCAATTCGAAATGAAATAACTGACAAATAAATTCAATCAATTTTTAAAAAACCACTGTGAACCTTAATTGAAAGGAAAAAAGTGGTTCGTGGGCCCAAATACGTATCCCCACTCCGTCGTACCTCGGAATATAATTTTCCCAGGCGTCCTGCCAAAATTTCAACAACGCCAGAGAAAAGCCAATTCTCGGAAGAAAAAAAAAGTATGGTGCTCGAGATGACAACCACGAATATGGGCACTTTTCGGTAGACGGTTTTCCAAGCCAACTAGAGAGGTTGAAATTTAATCACGACCCCCGGGGAAGAACGATTGCCAGAATACACGTTGTTGCAACTGCAAGAGAATGTAATGGATATAGAAGGAAGCATATATTCAACGTAAACGCGGATTGTGAGCCAAATCTAAACGAAAACGTCTTTATCTACTTTGAGTCCCGTGCTGGCCACTGAAGCAACGAATATTTCAATAATTTGACGAATATTTATGATTATCGATATTTGCTTATCAATAAATATAAATATGAAATAATAATAATGATAATATAAATTATATTATATTATATTTGTTATTCGATTATGTGTTTATTTGCAATTCTTGCTATGTCGAAATTGTTCACAACCCAAAAAAATTTAATTCTCTTTTGTTATTTAAATTGTAAATTTGATTGAAAGAAAATTATATTAATTGTTCGAATCGGGCGTGCATTAGAGGAGTTTTCCGACGATTTACAGTGTCGCAAAGACGCGTGTGGTGATGTAGCAAGAATGAAAACACGTCATCGGCGGCTGAAAAAGGCAATGGTATGCAGGTCGACATGTAACAATCGTGTAAATGGCATCCGGGTTATCGATAATATATGCGCCGACATTGTCAATATCATTGCCGGTGAGCTATGCACATCAGAAATAATTACATACGTATCCGACGCGTATGTAACAACTCGAGACTTTACTCTTATATATTAACAATAGCTTTGGCCGTACGTTGTAGCCACACAGTGCAATCATCATTGGCTCGCTGCACATTCCTCGCATTGAACTTTCAACCGCGTGTACCCGCACCTGGGTACATGCCGCAGCTACATTGTTTCGAGATACGGTCCGCTCGCTCCGAAGATGTTTTTTCGTATTTGCTAGGGTAATACCCGACGTCAATGGATTAGACACGCGACGAGTTGAAAGTCGAGAAACAGCGAATTCATGAAAATGACTCATGTGAAAGATGGACGTTTATTCAACAAAAACATGTATAAAATACTTTCAAGTTCAATTGATAATAGATTTTATAACGCCTATTACATAGAAAAATTTAAAAATATCATAATGCAATATTATAATGGACAATGTGAATAATCCGATATTGCTTTCGAATCACAGATCGATATATATACGCACACGAACCTAACGATGAGGAGAGTGATGTCGGCAATCGGGATGGCTCGTTCTCTGGAGCTTCTATCGTGGTCAATGCGCCGATGAATATTCGCGCGAGGGCGGCAACGTGACGGGACAGAGCGAAGGGGGAGGGGGGGGGGGGCGAATCTCAGCAGGGCGGGCGAGCAAAAGTGCACTCCCATGGCCATCGTGAATAATTTACTCGTCACAACTTTGGTCCGCGTGTCAGTGTGCGAAGTACGCACACCGACACGACAGCCGTACCGGCGAATCGTCCCTCGAGGCGCACAGCTTCGAGTCTTCTCCACTTGGAAAACTTTTGCTCGATATCGGTCCACCGGGGATGACAAGGCAAATGAAACTTTTCTCGGATTGAGGGAAGCCGGACGAATATTCAAAAAAAAATCAACCCTCCGGTTCAACAGCCGATGTGAGAAATATAATAATACTAATAATAATAATAATATATTATTATATATATTATATTATATATATATAATATATATTATATATATATATATATATTATATATATTATATATATATATATATATATTTATATATTATTATATTATTATCATTATTAAATAATAATAATAATAATATAATATGTATTATTATTATTATTATCGTTATTGAATAATAATAATAATAATAAAGTTATTAAATAAATTAAAATTATTAAACTATTAAATAATAATAATAATAATAATCATAATAAATGAGTATAATATCGAAATTATTATTATTATTAGTATTATTATTATTATGCCCAAGCAAAGACAGTTGAAATCC
>OZ020166.1:11814073-11927800 GCA_963971145.1 Sussaba pulchella
GAGTATAATATCGAAATTATTATTATTATTAGTATTATTATTATTATGCCCAAGCAAAGACAGTTGAAATCCCGAAAATTCAATGATTCAGCAATTTCACGTTCACACGACATCCATTCTCACGATCATCAATCGATAATCATTGCTTTCGTACAGAAAAATAGTTTTCGATCATGTCAAGAAAAATACAGAAATCCGAAGAAAAAAAATCGGAAATCCGGGTCGAGGTCGTTGGTATCTTTTCGCGTTCTACACACTCGCAAATACTCAAAAATAGTTTGCTTGGCAAGTGCTTCAATGTCTTCAAGGTACCGAGCCGTAAAAACCGATGGAGAGACAAGCCGACGGCGACACTGTATCGCTTGTTCTACTCGTTGTCAAACAAGCGAAGGAGGGGGTTTAGGGGGAAGCGTCATGGTTTACGGGAGCTCACCTCGTTTCCGTTGCACAAACAGCGAGACCTCCTTTGCCACCTGACGTTTTTCCCATCTCGTGTCACCAACTTTCTACATATTTTATAACACGTCACTATTGCCAACAACCCGTACGGTACATCTTCAACCCCTCTCCTCCCACCCTTCGTGTATATGCGCCACGTTGCAGGATACTGTCAATAAAAAAATGCAAACTTATCTATAAAAAAATACACGTCATTCACGATCAGAAATGAGCGTTTTTTCAATGAACATGTATTCGAAATACTTTTTGAAACATAAGTATGATTGATCGTAATGATCATGATGATCGTGCGACAGTTGGAATTTTCACATTTGTGCAAGAATTATAGGTGATAACAATGAAATATTCCGCGACAATAGATTGCAATATCTAATAGCAATTACAATCCATGATCATTCGGTGATCGTAGTATTTTAAGTACATCGTTATTCAACGAATTAAATGACCCTGCTTGCGAGTAACTAACTGATGAATTTGTCCATCATCGACGAAAATTTTGTCGTCTCCGCGGAATGTGAAAAGCTCTTGCTCTCCGAAAGCTTCACCGGGTAAAACGTCTTACGATTGTACTTCAAAACCTCCCCCCTCCCAATTTTGGATAGTTGGACTCGAGCCATCGTGCTGTAGCACTAAGCAACGTTGCTGCGCTTTATTCTCCGAGAGCTCGCAGGCTCGGTGTCGGGACAATTTTTTTTTTCCGTGCACAGGAGCTCAGCGAAGAGTGGCAAATTGAAAATAAGCTTCCGCCAGTCCGGATGGGGGTGAAGAGGGCTCACGGCGTCAACGCGACGAGACTCCCGAACTTTGCCTATAAGCTCTTACCGTGAGCTTGCATGGCCGAAAGTACGGAAGGAAGCCGGAGAAATAACGTTGTGGAAGAGCTGCCTCGGCCGTTTCCGTCATTGAGCAAATAAGGACAGATAGAACTCCGCGCGGTTCGGGCGCATAAACTTCACCCAGTTATTAGTTATTCCGGCCGGAACAAAAAAGTTTTCAAACGTTTTTTTTACCGGAAGCAAACGTCTGGAGCTTTCTGAAAAAACACGAGGAAGCTCGTAGCTCGGTCTCAACTGCGTAATTAATTTTCGCAGCGACTCCTTCCACAACGTTACATATATATTGTATATACATGCTCTTATTAATATCAGACTTCAATCGCGCGCTAATATTCACACATATATATATCAATATCCACAAGAAAAAATATTAAAAAGTTAAAGTTTGAGGTAATGCTAGAGAGAGAGAGAGAGAGAGAGAATCGTTGGGGCGGGGCAGAGTTGGGGAGTTATTCAATATAACCAAATTCGGCTGCTCTTATCTATGGCAGACGTCAGTCGCGTGTTAAAATACATGTAGATAAATTATTGATATAATTAATACATATATTAATTAGTATATAAATATATATTTACCCGTGATCGACGTCTGTTACTTGTAACACCAGGCAAAGTCAGTTATATCAAACGAGCCCCCCCCCCCCCCAACAATTCCCTCTCTCTCTTTCTCTTTCTAGCATGAACTCAAACTTTTACTTTTTGATAAATTTTTCTTGTTGATACAGATTTTACGCTCGCATGGAACTTTCTCCACAATATTTTCTCCTATATGATTTTTTTTTTTTTTTAATTTTTAATTTCTCCTCGTTGATACAAATGCCAAGGTTGTGAGAAAAAAATGTTCTGGAAATGAGAGAAGGTCTCGATTCTCCAGCAATGAGGAATAAGCGCATCCACGTTTTGCTCAAAGTCCGACGTAGCGAGAGGAATATCCCATCCGACGACTATCGTTACCGGGGCGCGCGTACATGTTCGCGAAGAGACGTACCTAATTATTATGCGAACCGACGCTTGTATATATCTCTCCCCTGTCGTCTCTCTCTTTCTTTTCTTTCCTCACGTGACTGTTGAGCGCGATTTCGCCATTTTCATGAGGATACTCGTTAGCGTTTCTCATTTTGTTAAAAAATAATAATGATAAAAACAATTTTATAAAATAATTTTCAAACGTATTTCGGAACTGAATATTCGATGCTCGTACGTGCATCTGTTCTAAATAACGAATGCTGTCATGCTGGTGCAATTACCGGATTTTTAGAATTTTAAAATTCTTGAGGAATTATTTTGCAACAATGGATTTTTTGTTAATTAAATACTTTATTCAAATTTTATATTTATCGATGGTTAAACGCCAAATCAGTCACCACGGATTGACACTATACTTTCCGTTCAGATCGCGTCAGTCACTGTTGACTGATAATATACAATTGAAAAAAATTAAACTCCTATATTAATAATTTTTTGATAATTTTAATTGTGACTGCGGAAGGAAAAGAAGATAAAATAGGCTTGATGTTATTTAACGTCTGTCAAATATCTCTGCAGAAAAAATTCGTTCACGCACTAATGACTCTCATCACCACGTTGCAATGAATGTGCAATGGAAATATTGCACATTCACATTTAAAAACGTTCTCACAACCTGTACGCGAGTGAAAGAAAGAAAAAGTGATATAGGCCGGAAATGTCAAACGTACGAAGTTAGTAACGTGTAAACAAGAAACGTCAAAACGATAGAGCGGTTGCTATTTCTGCGATCGCGTGCTAAATGCATTTTCATTTGGCTCCTGCATACTCCTGCGATGAATGCTGATAGCTTCGTTCGACCCTCTATCACCCACATTCTATGGCCTTTTTCCCCCATTCTTTTCTTGCTTCCACAAACATCAACGAGGGAACAATTTTTTCGTTATCGAATCGTGACAGCCTTCGACCCGGAATCGCCGATCGTGTTATATACCAACGCCTGGCAATCATGCGGGCGTCACATGCGATGAATAGACGCATTGACCCACTGAAGATCGGTGTACCTACGTATGATGCAACGTCCGCATCCCAGATTTTTCAATTATTGCTCTCAGAATTGAATTCTTTTTTATTTTTATTTATTTACTCTCTTGTTTAATACAAGATTTTTTTACAGCATCTGTTTCCAATGTTTGAGATTCGATTGTTCCAGCGACTTGGATCTGTAAGATCCCGTTGCGCTGTGATTCCGAGAAATTTCAGTGAATTATTCTTGGAATCGCATCGTTCAAAGAGTTTACACGACAATGGATCGGAATATATGATGCAATATGCACTTCCCAGATTCTACATTTATTATCTTCAGCAATGAATGTCTTCATTTTTTATTCATTCGTTTTTCTTTATTTCGATTGAGACAGCGAGATGGATTTCTTTCATAATATTTCTCACAGCATCATCTTCTGATATTCGTGATTCAAATTGACCCCACGACTTCGACTTTCCAACCCCATTGACCGGTTAATCAACGAAAGAATCTGGTATTTTTATTATTTTTTTGGCTCTGCCTTTGTTGAAAAGAATTACTCTACATATGGAATTTATTATGAATCTTTTTTATGATGTAAAATATATAAATACGAGTTTATTTGATTTTTTTTATTTTTAAAGAATGTATGTGGATTTTTTTTATGTATGAAATGATTTTTTTATATTGATTCCCGCGGACTAAACGGGATGTTCAACGAATTATTCCCAGAATCGCATTGTTCAAAGGGTTTGTCCAGCAATGGCTGACAATCCGGCTGAGGTTTTTCCATGGTTAGAAGATCTGAGATACGCGTATCGAGAAACGTATCCAGCAGTAATGTGAATGCAGCCGGGGATGACGCTCGTCGAACGTGCGTTAAGGTTGGCATGGAAATCCTTTGATTCCTTTGATGGTTATCCTCCCACCCTCCCTCTTCACAATCCGTCCGTGATGGTCGCCATGCTCGAAGCGCATAAAATATGGCGTTATACGTGTGAACGAAAGCCTCGCGTGCCATTAACACCCGCTACCCTCGCACACATTTTGTCTCGTACGCAATCCCCAGGCAATCGTTGATTCCAACTTCGAGGCTCACAATAACTTTTTTCCTCCCCTTGATTCGTGAATTGACGTCATGCAACGAAAATTCCCTCGATCGCACCTTTTGTCACGCAACTTTTCGGTGATCCAGTGTCGAATGTTAAATTTAATTTTTTTTTTAAAGTACTTTGTTAGAAAAGCTTCTCGAATTCAATAAAATATTTCATTGCCAGTTGAACAGATTTGAAAGATTTAAAATACAGATTTACAAAAGTTTGATTTTTTCTTGAGAAACAAAAAAAAACAGTAGAAACAATAAAGATGTTATGAAGAAAAAAGAAGAAAAAAGCGGAACTGTAAGCAAACTTGTCGTAAGATAATACAGTGAGCGTTGTCTGTGTATCTTGTTCTTCGTTTCTTGGTGCCTGAGGCATCTCTGTTGCTTTATGGTATCCTTCCACCCTCTTGGGAAACTGTTACCGTTTGACTGTGCCGTTCTACCTCCGGTTCCGTTGCTGCCGGCCTTAGGCGAAATCGATGATAATGCGACACAAGCTCGACGTCGTTAATGTTTCTACCCAAAAGATTGTTTTTCCAGCTGCAATTTTTTCCCGAACAGAATTTGAAACTAAGCTCAGACGGAAAATCATTGGCTGCGCTAATATGGATCGTTGATTGAAAATTAATTCACCTCGAAAATTAAAAGTTTTTCTTTAATCTCAAGTTAATTTTAACCTTGATATTAACTCAAGAATACACCTCAAACACGGTTCTGATCGTTGAATAGATAAATGAATAAATAATCTAAATGAATAAATAATACACGGAAATAATCAGAAATAAAAAAAAATAATCGACACATTTTCCAGAATGTGAATTTCGAATATTTTTCCTCTGAGGTATTTTCGGCACTCTTGGGAATTCATATCACGTATCTTAATTTTTAATTTTCAATATTTTCATTCGTACAAAAAAACAGCAGAATAAAAATAAACCAACGCGACGTATAGCATTTCAAGAGCATTTGAAAATGCCGTGCTATCAAAATTGGTGAAAACTGAAATTTTTTAAATTGTATATCAAATTAACAGGCCGTCATACACCGACTTTTGTCTTTCCGTCAATATTCTCAACACAGTTCACTTCGTTGGTGTTTTGAATGAATAAATGCAGATTGCAAGCAGTAATAATATAAATTTCACTGCGAGACGCAACAAAACCATAAACAAAGCCGGTTTGTAACACACAAAGAGTCTCGGGTATTCAGGCAGACGGATATTTCCTTCCAAATGCATTAAATTCTCGAGCACCGTGATAATAATTAAACGGATAATGATAATCATAATAAAATTAATAATAACAAAAATGATATTAATAAAATTCGCCGAGTGCACCGGGACTGGTTTAAAAGCGAGAAATTACAGCACGAAGATACATTGTTCACGCAGGACAAAGGAATTGAGGCAAATTTTTTTAAAATAAAACATTCACTATGTATTCGAATCAACGACGCAAACACGGATTCGGTTATAGCTTCAGGCATTTTTTATTCCGAATATGCGCAGCATATTTATATTGCATATTTTGTTACGGTCTAAATGAAATTCAACATGCAACCGTGTGAAGCTGACTAAAATAACAAGTGAAAATTAATTGAAATTCATTTTCATGGAGTTATTGGAACTAATATTTCGATTATGATCCTTCGTTTCGAAAAAACGCACAATTTTTGAAAAACGATTCCATCAAAAAGACGGCTGGTCGACAAAAATATTGACTTCATGTCGACGAGGCTAAAAGCGAACAGAATCATGGCTTTTACGAGAAATAAAAATCAGGAACAAAGTGTATTACAAAGTGATTGTTTTACAAAGCGAACTAATCACGTTGTAGCGAGAATTTACGTTGTAAAGAGACGCGCCGAACGATGCACCGTGCTAGTAAAATAATTATCCACTTTGTGTACTGACGGCCTTTCTCCTTGTTATCGTTCAATTCAATTCTTCGATGGAACGTTTTGAGCGTCGAAAAATAACCATTTTCTTAAATAATTCGCGATATTTAAAATATTATCCGTTTAAGGCGACGATGGAGATTATTGACGTCGCACGAATTGGTAACTGTTGGGAATAGATGGACTTTCAATATGGTTGCTCCCGTCAGGAGTTGATCCACCATTCGACTTCTCCTTTTCCCTCAGTAAATTATCATATATAACGATTATGATATATATAATAATCTTGATTTTGATTATCTATAATTATTATATAATATAATATGAATACAGTCCTGTATTATATAAATATATTATTCAGTATAGTGAATAATATTATAGATAAATATTGTAATCATATCAATACAGTATAGTATTATTTATACGGTGAGAGTAAGAGTTCTCTTATGCTGTCACCAGCTGGAACTTTTACTGAGATGGTCAAATGAAAATCAATCAAATTGTACGTCATCAACACGGGATGGTTCGCCCTTTGGCAACATCGAGTGCTTTTTGTCCATTTATCGTTATCGTTTTTCAAAAACGTCTGCTCCACCGAACGAGCATTGAGCCTGACCTAATTTTCCTCATAATGTGAATTCGTCGCCGAGGGGTAGAAAGACAGCTAAAGGTTTGCATACAATCTGTGAGACACCTTGGCAGGAGGGGGGGGGGGCAAGGTCGCGTTGGGAAAAATTGTCAGAGTTGTAATCTTCTAATGCAACTGATACGTCCTCTTTATTTCTCAGCCTGAGAAAAAGAGACAACTTATTTTGAAAAAATAAAAGCCGAATTGAAAACGTAAATGAAAGTCGCTGCTCCAATTCAATATAATCGCAAAATAGACATCATTGATGTAACGAAAAATTGAGTATCGTTGATTGAACGCTTTGTTTATGTCCGTTTATTTAATTCAAGGATTCACTGGGGAGGGGGGGGGGGGGGGAATCGAGAGATAATTAGGTCACGAGAGATGGAAGCGTGAAAGTCTGACGTCAATTCGGGGGGCAAGAAAATGAAAAAATGTCATCAGACTGTTATCATTACTAATTATATAGATTTGAAAGGATTCTTTAAATGTGGATTACTGGAAATAAACACTAAATCATGCACGTGAACACGATCTAACGAAAATTACATTAATCAAGTTATTTTCCTGATTTGCAGTGCTGAATTCTCCTCCAAATAAAATGTCACCCAATTGAATATTACTAAATACATTCCCAGGTATTAATTTACCCCAGAATTCGGTAAAACCATTAAAGCAACGAATCTGAAAAATTTGATTCTGCGCATTTTTTGGCCATCACGATAGCCAAAAACGACGATTTTCGAAATTCCGTTCATTTGCGATATCCCAAGGCCCTCCCAGGGGCCAAAATAGCCGTCATCAAAACAGTCCGTCGGGTACAGCAAGAGGCGATAATCATCCAATCACGATAAACTCCGAACGACGACTCCAAGTGCTCAATAAGTGTTTCATTTTTAAACAATTAGAAAAATAAATTAAAAACAATCTAAGCTAACCTTACTGTCAACAATTTTCTCATAAATATTAATTGATTCATCAAAACTAAAAAAGAATCTATCTGCTTGGTCGGTTTTCTCACCTGATCTGCAAAACTGCAGTAATTCTCGATCGCCATTGTTAAACGATAATAATCGTCGAAACGCAAAAATCCCAGAAGCCACTGCGATGTCACTTTCACGATATTTTATTTTTTTCTAAATTTATTTTGAACGACGTCGTGTCACACAGTCACGCGATAATAACCAACGAAAATACGATTAACCGAAGAGACTGACTTGCTCGTTGTTGATTAAAAAATTATCGTTTATGCGATTATGTTGGAGGCGTAATTGGGATTTAACGAAAATTTGGGGTATGTAAACGAAAACGAGCGAGCGAGCAAGGAGAGAGAAACATCCGAACGACGTCGCGCGTGCTGTTGGACTGAGCCAGTACAGTCGCTGCCCTCCTGCATACTCTATATCATGCTCGCCTACACCGCCGGGCATGCTCGCCTCTCCATCCGCTTTGCGTGTTCTGCTATACACTGTCTTTACCCCGATAAGTGTCCTATCCGAGACCTAACATTAAGTCACTCGATCAGGAGGCTAACGAGAGCTCTCATTATGCAAAATCGGACCTCGTGTCGGATGATATACGTCTGTGTCAACCCGATTTACCGTTCGATTGCCCGTAGAACCAACCGCAACATTTTTTTTCTTTGTTTTTTCATATATTTTCGGCGAGAAAAAAAACTCCCGGAACATTTAATCCTTATTGAATTATTTCACTTATTACTTCTCATTAATTATTTATTTTATTCCTTATTTCCACTCATTCATTCATTGGTTTTAATTATCATTCATATTATGATTATTTATTTTGTATTTAATCCTTTTTCCGTATAAATTATTGTAACCGGCGTTTCAATTATAAAACGATATTCGAGTCATTCCAACTGCGAGCCAAGTCCGGTTTGCGACATTAAATAGATTCAATTATTGGTATTCACGGCTCGTCTCTGTAACTTCGGATTGTCTCCGCGCCGGTGCTTCGGGCGTCGTTACTCCGTTCAGTTACGGGGACGCTGACGCTAGAGCGCGCTCGGAGCGAAACCCAGAAACGGACCAATGACGAAGCTAGGAAAAGAATAGCCTCTGGGAATCTCAATATCCGCGGCTTATGGCCGAGGAAAAGTTGTGATACCTCGGAAAAGTGTCTTTCGCATTCACACGACAGCGATAAGACTCTTCCAACCTCATTATTGCGAATTATTTCGAGACGCAGCTCGGCAAATGTAAATTCCTTCTTTGTGCCGCACCGTTATAGCTATTATCTCGGAGTTTTTAGCTGCACCTGTCGTTCACCCGCTGGCAACGTAAAAGTAGGGCATACCATTGAAGAATATACAAGAAACGATGCTCGACATGTACGCACGGAGACGCAACGAATGTATGGCTATTGGCGTGTTTTACGGGAAAAATTAAAATAATCAATGTGAATTTTTCGCCTTTAGGTCGGGACGATCCGTATAGTACGAATTATTCAAGCTCAACATTCGAACATTTCGTGGAACTGAAAGAGTTGTTTTTTTTTCGAGCTCGCATCGTTGCCGATAGTACGTGATGGGAATAACAAAACGAGGATGACGCTGAGAATTAAATACAAGACACGGGACGGGGTTACGGGCCAATATTAGTTATGGGCGTCATAAGGAGGAAAGTCAATATGCTGAGTTGCGAAAGATAAAAATGATCACAAGATTAGGAGATAACGACGCGACGCGTCTTCGTGAACTTTTCGGTGAGGGAAATTGGGGACTACGTTTGACCAATTTGCGCGTGGGAGTAAAGTTTCATATCACATCGTGTCTGAGCGAGAATAAATAAAACCACCGACAATGACAAGATTCCCATAGAAAAATGATATATCATCGTCGATTCGCACGAGACGTATGATATAACTTCGACAATAATAAAATGATATTATTCAAGATCAAAGTGTCCTTGTTGTATTATTCTGCACAACATCGAACCTTCGTGAATTCAGGACTCGGATCGGACAAAATTGATTTTCCTCCGCGATTGTCAATGATTTATTTACGTCGTCATTGATGGTTCACATGTTCGAAATAGTGCGCAAAGATGTTATAGGACTTTAAAAAATGATCATACCGGCCTTGGCAGCACTCAAATCCAGCCGTTCATTTCGAAAAAGAATCGTTTCAATTAATTGTAGTGAAGGGCTTTCGTATGCAGTTACAAGAAAAAAAGTTACAGCTTTTTGTCATCTTAGATTTAGTCTTTTATTCTCATCATCGAACAAGTTTTTCTATCCATAGATAGTCGAATTTGTCATAAATTTAGATCGTTCCTTCCATAAATGATTGATGAAATACTGGAACAGCACGCTGAATCGAATGAGCTGACCGTGATTCGAGGGGTTGTAGAAAATAAAATAAAAAAAATGATGGACAGAAGTCGACTACTGAAGATTGACTCGCTGGGTCTTCATATCGACTAAAGGTCGAGTCAATGATGGAGAAACGTGTGATAAAGAGATGATAAAACTCCGAAAGCAGGAAGCGACACTTCTTTTCATCTTCGTTTCATTTCCTACTGTACAAACGATATTGAACTAACCCCACGTTCAATCCGAAAGCGACAGAATTGTACGGTCGCTCTACGTGATCGGGACGAACGATCCCAAAGCTGCTTCGCACTCTCGCACCCGACCAGAACCGATCGAAAAGCCCTTAAGCCCTACGTTTGACCTTAATCCGGGCGTCCCACGTTTCTGAAACATCAATTTCTAGTATCGAACGCTCATAAAAGCATACTTATTTATTTATTCGATATTTATATTAGGCTGTCTCACGGAATTTTTTTTGCGGCAGCTCTAAGATTTGAAGCATACAATATCAGAAGACATCTGGCCAAATCTGAACGCAATCGGATTATTCCAAAAAGTTTGGCATTCGCTACATTGATTTCGCATATGATTAACACGTGAAAAAAACTATTCGATCTGTTGCCATCGATTTTTCCAGTAAATATAAATATTCGGGGATCGAAATTGAATGCAGAACATAATGTTATACTCACTTAAAGGAGAGAATCATGAATTCCTCAATAACATTTTTTTATCAACGATGATCCATAAAAATTTACAAAAATGTTTTCCATTCAAAATAATGATCACGTAGTGAATTTATAATTTTCGGCTGGATTCGATGCGAGAACCGAAGTGGAAAAAGTGATAAACACATGAATAGAATGATTAGAGTTATATTTTAATTTACAGGAAACATCGATTTGAACCGATCAAACGATTTCCATCACGTGTTAATCAAATTTAAAATTTATAGAATAATTGCGGAACTGCTTAAAACAGTTTTAATCACGCTCCGATTCAGCCGCATGTTTTCCAATATCATATACTTCATATCGTAGAGCTGCGGACCAAAATTCTTATTACGTAAAAAAATATAAATATAAAATATTTTTTTTCTTTACATAATGAACTTCTGAAGGAGCTGTAAATGGTGAATTATTGGATTCAGGCTATTTTTACTGGAAACCTTTCTTGTGATGAATTCAATTGTCTCTAAAATGTATCTCTACATTTTTCGTGTAGAACGAAGAGTTTGGCTGTGAAAGTCGTTTGAAGACGAATGTTCGTCAAAAATTGGTTTAAAATGCCTGTATGTCTTAGAGGTATTACATTTTTTTACTTGAGGCCCAAATACTTTTTGAAGGAAATTCAATTCCCTAAAGAATGGTATACGGCGAATTCAGATTCCAATAGTTTTTATTGGCTCACGCGTTGAAAGAAGCGAAAAATGTATTTTTCCTATGTTATTTGAATAAGAAAGGGCCACACTTTGCGACGCTCCAAACAAAACATGCGAGTGTGCTCTTCGAGACAATTTTTTTAAGGCCAACCATTAGATATGAAGACCATGCAATCCAAAAAAAAAAAAAGTGTTTTTGACACAGCCTAATACGTATACATGAGACAACGGATGGTTCAGGCATTTGCGTTCGTTTCTCTGGATCATATTTCGTTCTTTGACTTGCTCGATCATTGTCTGATCAGCTGTGCCTTCACACATCCACCTTATTTATTACGTGAGTGCCCAAGCTCTGAGCTGTACGATCACGTGAATGCTTTTTTTAAAATACGTATCGCGATAATCAATTCTCGCACACAACAACGAACATATTTTGCACGAAGTGTAAGTGGAATTTGCTTATCTCCGTTTTTTTATAGTATCGTATTGACTTATCGTACGGTTGGCTGAGAAAGACTCATGCCACGAAAATGTGCGATCAAATATTGTACACACCGCGTCGTAACATCGGAGAAGCGTTGTACCACTAGTAGCATTTTAGCATTCCAATCGCGAGCCAAATATGGTTATGGTTGTGATAATAAAGCCACGATTCATCCTCAATTTAGACTGCGCGATTAAAAAAAAATGTATATCGCTGTTTCCGTACTACGACTTTCACCTTTAAAAATATAATAAGGCAAAAAGGCATTTTTATCGTTGAATTTTAATTGAAAAATGACAAAAAAAAAATTTATTCCGGAATTAAGTTTTCGAAAATGCAAATTTCATAATTTTGTTAATTCATTTTTTTCCATCGGTTGATGAATTCACGTCGATTAAAACGCGATTGAGTCCAGACAATTCGTCTCGGCTGCTTTCGCTGCGATATAGATGATAAGCGATCCAGACTCGAGCTATTTGTCATGAATATTTGAGATTATTCATATATGCATTAAACACGATGAGATAAGAGCGAGCTTTTACGCATGATTTCACGCGGTAGGAAAGCCACATCGAAACCACGGAATAAAGTAATAGACTGGGATGTAAGTAAAATATTGGGATGACCATGAGAGACGTAACACGTCGTAAAAGGCCGATGGACATTAAATAGCTGATCAAAGGTTATTGAGATCGTATGTAATCCCAATAATTTATTGATCCCGAAAACTCCATTGTTTCAAAATCACTCACGCAAACTGTACCCATTTTTATGCAAAAAAAACTCATTCTTTTGTTTGCAACCATTTCTCAAAAATACAGAAAAATACAGAAATTCTAAATCACGAAGAAAAAGAAAAAAATCGTTCTCGATGCAGATTAACTAATGATACGAAGCGATATAAAATCGTTTAGAAGAAAGGACCACATGTGTTATCTCGTGAAATAATGAATATCGAAACAAATCACCGAATAATATTGCCCGAAATATTTCGTTCGTGAATAATTTATCGTTAAAGCAGCGTCGATTAGTGCCGACATTTTAACGCGAAAAACAAACGTGGAAGATACAAAAAGAATTCGCCTTCAGCTTACGATTCACAGAATTCAAATTTTCAACTGTTATTATATTATTTTTTCATTCCATATTACGAAGAAAAGTAATCATCAAAATTCGTCTGACTTTTCTTTTCTCTTCTCCCAATAATTCCCACTAATCTCCATCACAAATTCAATATTTTACAATGTACCTTGTACCTTACAATCTAGCTCATCGGTAAGCTCCGTACAGCATCATTATTATTGATCATTATCAGTTTATTATTAATTACGATAAAGCGATCAAAAAAAAAATTTTACCTGCATTTGACATGAGACTAATGAGAGAGTAATTGACAGCCGGATGATCGGATCGTTGCAAACCCGGCCCGTTCCGTTTTCCAGAATCAATAGCTCGGAGTACGTCTGAGCTGAATTAATTGCCCCGTCACATCGGGGCCCCGCTGACCAATCTCATTTTCGCCCGGCCGTTAACCGCCGTGCAACGTTCCAAATAGTGATAGCGCGGTTTCGTCGTAAATTTCACGGGTATCCGCTGTACCAGCGGGTTTTGCATTTGAGGATAGAATCGATCTGCGGCTCCGGCGCGGTGGAACCAGTCTACGCTTCCACGAGCGGACCAGCGGCGCATCTCGAGAGAGATGCGTGCGCTAAAGCGCATCGCCGGCTGGCAATATCGGTTACCGCGGGCAACCCCGCGATTCTTACAATGGATAATCCAATCTGGAGTGGATGAGCGGATTTTGTCGGATGGACCGCGCGGAGAGGCTGCGCTGATGGAAGTTCCGAATATTCAATGTTTCGATAGGTCGATAAATCGAATTCAAATGCTTCCAAAATGAATGTAGCGAATCGGCATGGCTGCGACCGTCGATTTCCCGAAAGATCAAAATCCCGGAAACCAAACAAGTGGTGGTCTGAAGAGAATGAGCCGCTCTAAGCCAAGACGAAGTAAAACGATTGTCCAAATTTATTTTTCTGCCTCCGAATTGCCGCCATCTTCCGTATAGATTCGTTCAAGGAATGTTGATCTTACGGGAATTTGGCATTCGCAGCCATGCCCATTGGATAAATTTATTCTTGGAACATTTTATTTCGAATTTATTGACCTGTCGGGACATTGAATTTTCGGAACTTCGTTTCGCATCCGATAATCCCATCTGAACGGTACGAATCGATTTTGTCGGATGGACCGGAGAGTACGGTAGCTGCGTCAGTGCGAATGTTTTCTTTTCTCGTAGATGTCGTTGAATTTCGTCGACCTTTGTGGCGAGAGAATTATTCAAATAGAATAATCGAATAAATGGAGACCGACCGAGTTTTGTAACGGATCTACGATGAGGGCTTCAAAATGGTCGTAAATTGTGTTTGAAACGTTTACCTATGTCTGTTATGTCATACAAACATTGAGAAATGTTAAGGGTAGGCGGTGGACGCACTCCCGACCCTCCCACGTGACCATTCCGTGACCCCATTCGGTAGTGGAAAAAGGATTTTCTTCTTCTTCGAGGATGCCAAACATTCGTGAATGCAAGAAAAGTCTTCCATCATACGAAATTACGAAAAGAACGATTTAAGGGTTTTTTTTAACCCCGGAACGTTTACTTCTCTCGAAAAAAATGAAGAGTATGTCTCTCTTTGCCATGACTTGTAATAGAATTTTCCTAGAGCAGCGTGGAAAACTTTTTTTCATTTGTGGTTGACTATTTCACGTCTACGAATCCTTTTCGATCCTCAGTAAAATGTTGTTTCCAGGTATTAATATATTTATTTATGAAGAAATAGATAAAATAAAAATAAAAATAAATTGGTAATTGACATAACAAATGACCGTGACAGTTTGGAAAATTAAATCTGCGTTCGTGGAGTAAAATGGCTATCAATTTTAGGTAATAGCAATATCTGCCGGAGAGTGAAAAATAAAAAAATGTTCGTCTTTATCCGTTTTGGTCGATGGGTGAGTGCAGTTTCCGCGGCTTCGCAGTCGATGGCGACACTCGTCGACGACCAAACCCACGGAGTCGTCGATGCTGCAGCACTTCTGCGTTACCAGCGCTTATCACGAAATTTTAAAATCATACACAAACACAAACTCACCGGTTTTACTGATTAATTCATGTTTAAAACATTCATTAGTATTGGAAAAACAAAATTTATCGAAAAATTTGATTCTCGATAACGAACTTACCGAATTTCGTGTCCCACCACGACGGTCCAGCCTCGACGACGTCTATTGTCTTTTCTTCGCATAACTTCCGCGACACTCAGCCGCTCCATCGTCGAACGGATTCGGAAAGTTGCAGATTTATCACAAATATTTCAAATAGAACAAAATAAAATAAAAAAATGACTTTTTTCGGCAACGAGTTACATGAATTGAGGTCAACTTATTTGAAATGCTTGGGTCAGATTCAAAAACGTTATGAATCCGGCCCACTCACTACCCACTCATCGGAGCATCCACTATTTTTGCACTCTTCCAATGCAACTCTGACAACATATTAATTCATTCCCCCAATTCGACATTCATCAGTATTTTACATACATAGGTGTGATCATTTACACGAGTTCACGATGCGAATCCGAGCTCTGCGGAAAAACCACCGATAACTTTTTTTTTTTTTTTCGTAGATCAATTCATGATTGATTTATGGCATTTGCGTGGAGCAAAACACTTTGATCGCTATCATTGCTGCATGAGCAAGAATCATATCATAAAATTGTGGCTCCATTGAGTGCCTCGCGCGACGGCTGTCAGGAGTCAATTGGTTAACTTTGGAAATTTCACTGGTTATCAGGAGACGATGGCACTCAGGGCTTGTCGTCGGATTCTTCAATCGAATGCAGCGGCTCCAATGGTGAGTATAATTTCTTTTTGTTTGTTTCGCTTGTATCAACCGACTCTCAGGATCACAAAGCTATCTCGAATTTTTAGAGAACGAACGAGTGTATAAGCATCCGAACATCGCGACGTTCCACACAGAACTGAATGTCGCGTATTGTATTTATAGACCGACTGGGATTATTTTGCACGCCGTTGCCTTTTCCCACGTGCGTAAGTGTATGAGAGATCGCGTTCACGACCGGCGCGACAAACACGACGACATCGCCGATCAACGAAAATAATAATGATAATAATAATAAATAAATAAATAAAAGTACGAGCGAATTTTTTCGTCCATCGCAGCCATCTTTCAAAGACGGTGTATAATTTCGACCCTGAAAATTGTCGACTGTTTGTTTATTTGATTACTTTACCCCTCGGGTTACGAAGTAATTTATAAAAACATGTTTGAACAAATAGATATGAATATGATTTATACATAGGTATTAAATATTATATATTTACTAGTATTAAACTATTATTGTAATATATTATATATATGACGAATATCATGCAATTCATGAACCGTATATACGTGACATAGGGTGACCCATATATGTCCATTTTTTGGGTATAATAACGGTTCATACCCGTTAATTCGGGATGGTGCTGATTTTTTCTGGGAATAATAATTTACCCCGCAAATATGATTACCGAAAATAAAACAAGCGCTACAGCCGACACTGTCAATTAGAAATATCGATTAAATAAATCTCCGGAAGTAATCACACCCAATTACTCAAGATCATTCGACCCACATCATTTGGAAACGACTGAATAAACTCAATTTCAAAGACCTGCGTTTTTAATAATGTGCAAAGTGAACAAAAAATAAAATAAAGATTCAAAATGACTTCAACGAAACGGAAATAAAGTCGCAACGAGTGAGTAGGTAAAAAACCCGGCGAGCTCATGCCCTCAGCCATGCACTCGGCTTTACGAGATGCATACATTGACATTCAAGACTCATTTCAAACCCGAGCTCGCTTTCGAGTCTTTTGCAATAATTTATGACTCCACGACGGTTATTGCGCAGCTTTTATACGTTTACGTTCGCCTCCTGGCTACCGGTACTCATGACACACGTCACACACCTTCGACTATCATGGGAAAATTGTGTATTCCAATGCATTCTAACGGGTGCGGATCGAAGTTCCGAATATTCAATTTTCCGACGGGTCAATGAATGCAATTGAAATGCTCCGAAAACCCGTTGACAATCGGCATGGCTCCAACTGTCCCGCAAGATTAAAATCCCGAAAACGTATACATAGGTATGGTGGAGTAGCTACGTCACTGTACCTATGTATTAGGGTGATTCGTTTTGCAGCAACTTTTTTTTCTTGCTCGCATTTTTTTCCTTGCACTTCGTTTCGCATGTCAGAAAAAAATTGTGTGTCAATTTCAGCCCTCTAAACATTTTTTTTAGAGATAAACTCTAGCTTGGGAAGTTTTCCCATTTAAGATACATGCAAAAGGCTCCGTTTTTATCAAATAATTACCACTCAACCATTTTTAAAGCTACGACTTCAAACCTTGAACTATTTTACATAGTATTGTCTTATTTTCAAAAGTCTCCCGATGAAAATTGCTGTAACCTGAGCTCGTTTTCGTGTATGATTTTCAAAACTCATTTTTCCCTGAAAAATGAGCTTTCTTTTACAATAACACGCAAACTGCGGATCTTACAAAAAAGGTTAGAAATCTATTTTTCAGGAAATTACATACATTACGATACATTTACTTTCGGAGGATTTTAATTCAATTTATTGACCTTCCAAAACATTGAATATTCGCAATTTCGATTCGCACCCATTCTAACAGTTTACAACAATGCCTCGCAATGCCGCTAACTTGATTTCAAAATTTCCCGAAATTTCATTGTCGTCGGTATGACGGAACAGCGCCAATGCGTTTATCGAACAGAAACATCGAGAATGACGCGTGTATCGGACATCACGAGCGATAAAGCGAATTCGGAGAGAATACGCGTGTCCAGGGTGAGTACGAAGGTTATATTTCGAACGGGAAAATCGGTTTAACGCGCGCTATCGCTGCACTGGCAGTCGATAGACTATTCGAATGTACGCACAACAAGAATCATACAGGCACATGGGATGTCACGCTCATCAAAAACTTCAATTGTTCATGAATAGAAAGGATTATTTCGCGATGCTTCGTAGAGCAAAGAAAACCATCCTTATACTAATTCCAAACGTTACCGTAAAAATAATGAGATGTTAGAAAAAAAAATCGTAAAATGCATGGATATACCATTTGATTATTAATTTATTTATTTGATTATTAATTTATTTATTTATTTATTTATTTATTTATTTATTTATTTATTTATTTATTTATTTATTTATTTATTTATTTATTTATTTATTTATTTATTTATTTATTTATTTATTTATTTATTTACTTTTCGTTTTTACATGGATTACAATAAATTCATCGAACTGGCCTTCGAGCAAATAACACGGCTGTTGAGAAAATTCATGCGCCGGGCGACTTGTCAGCATTCAATATCTCTAAAATATGTTGGTAGACAGTTTTTTGATTCAATGAAAAAAATGTTTATATACTCAAACGATTTGGCATCTCATATCTTAAATAACATTTCTGAGACAGCCCCACGTCATCGAATCCATTTTTCTTATTCCAAAATGCTCGTGTTATGCATGAAAATGTTCAAGAAAATCCCGGGACGGACGTCTGCAAGGTAAAACGAAAAAATAAAAATAAAAATAAAATAATAAAAGTCGTCTCGAAGTTTCGATGCGAATTCGCATCGTAAAAAAAAAAAGGATTCTCATGAATTTGCTCGATCGTGATTCCACTGATGTCATCTAAAATTGGTCACCGGTCGCATCAGCTGAGTTAGATGCGCAACTGAGTTTGGCAAAAATACAAGAGATTTGTAGAAATCTCGTACGTATTAAATAATTCAAGGCAAACGACACGACACAACCCTCCCGCGCGATATCTCGATAACTATCTCACCCAGTGTCGGCCCGCGGCTGTCGTCTTTGCGTCTCTCGGGATCGGAAATAATTGTCCTAAAAATATATATTTCGACCGCGAGAAATTCGAGGCTTTATCGATATTCCCCGGAGTGCATAAAATAAATTAATGTACAATTTATCGTCCAGTATGAAATTTCATTATAATTTCATTCGTTCTTACATGCAATTTTTTTCTTTCTTTTATTCGTTAATTTTTTATTGTATCCTGCGTATAACTGTACCGGTAGGTCAGATTTTCATCAGACGAGAGCTTGCAACCCTCCGTCGATGTGAATCACGAGCTCGCTACTTAGACGAGACGTTACGTTGTCACGAGAGATTCAGTGAATAATCCACCTCTGAAACAGTTTTACGATATTCTTTATTATCTCGCGAAGAAATGAATAAACGCCGAAATGGATGAAAATTATAATAGGCAAAGCGTACAACGTGCGCTGTTCGTCAGCTTTATCAAAATAATTTCATCAGGATAGCATGCATTATAATATAATTTGCATCTGGAAAAAAAATCCTTTTAATCGAAGGATACTAATCGAGAGTGAAGTGGCATTGAATATTTTTGAAACTTAGTTAACATATCGAGATGAGTCACTTACTTTATTCGGTAAAATCGTAAAAAGGTTTTTCACTGAGTGTAGGATGAGTAAGGTATATTTTGATTTTTCCCTGCATGTCTTAACACGAGGACCCGGATGAAGTCGTAAGTTACCTCGAATAATGGAGAATAATCGTTCAAGCATCAAATTGTATGCTCGGCAATTTCCGGAATGAGCTACAGTTTATTGAAATAAAAATTTGATCAGAGCGAAATTTTTTCTAACAGAATCCAGGCGAACATGATAATGTGAACATAATGTAACAATCACTGACCTGCATGTGTTACCATATACATGATTCATTATTCTCTGAATCATCAGTGTATATTTAAAAAATATATATTTATATATTTATATATATATATATTTACACCAATTAACATATTACAATATGCGCTTTAAATTTTATTCGACAACGGCCGACTCGTAGAGAAAAACAAAGAGAGAGAAAAAAGATGGCGTCATAGAGAGAGGGAGGGAGAGAGAAAACAAAAAAAAATTACAAAGTTGAATGAAATAATTGAGTAAGTTAAAGGGCTATCCAAACCCTCAGATATCACAAAACGCAGGAAACATACGAAGCTATAGAATTCTTGTGATTTTTATTTTAAAAGCTCGCCCCCACCCTCCAGAGAAAATTCGAGGTCGTCGACTAAGCACCGACCCGAATTCAGAATTCGAATTGGCTGGCGTTCAAATATGCAAAATAATTAATGTCCGAAACGTTCAGTTTCTCTGAGATTCGTTCGGAGCTCCCACGACTCGCTACCTCGAGAAGGTCGCTGGTGCCGCCCCGCACGGCCATCGCGAACTTCCTTTCGTATCTGAGACCACCGAAGTAATTCTTAACGTTTCGTGCAAATTATCGTCACCATGAAATACACGATAAACTTCGAAGTGTGAAGAATGAGAATAAACAAGCTTCCTTCCCTCATTCCGCGGTTAATTATTATTTTCCTTTCCTTTTGCTTATTCGTTATGGAACTGAGAACCTAAATTATGATTGCGGTAAATTGAGGCTTTGATATAAAAAAAGAGATTTTTTAATTTATTTATTTCTATTTATAAATGCATTGTTTTCATTTTATTTGAATTTGTAGAATATTTCTGTGAATAATGAAATCTTTGAATTCCTAAGCGACAACTGATCCCATGGGATGGGACAAAGACCGCCAGGCATTACATCCCCATTCGTTCGATCTTTCCGCAGCGCAAACAACAGATATATCAACGCGGAGTTCGTTGGCTGCGATGCGTAACATTTCCTCAAGACGACTTTGGAGGAAATAAAAGTTGTCGTCGCGTTACGAGCGTCGATGACAGAACTAACGTCGAAAAACCAGGAGCTCGTCCGTTTCTCGAAATAAATACCGACGTGTGTAAAAAAGAAAACGCGAAAAAAATTAAGCCTTATAAATAACTTTTTTGAGTTTTTTTCCCCGAAATATTCAATATGTTAGACTGTCGAAAGACTGTCGATGTTTCGTCCGCAGTCGATAAATCCGGAAGTGTCAAGGACTTCGGTCGGTTATCAGTGCGTTATATCAGCTTGTCACGTGCAGTCGGCAAGTAAGGGGCCGCGTGGTCACGTGATTCTCCGCTGATAAACGGATACCGACAGTGGTAACGAGTCTGTCGATACGTACAATTTAAACAATATATTAATAATACTTATAATAGCTTGTATATGCATATAAATATGCAGTTCCGTTATTCTTCGAGAAATATACCGCAATAATTGGGATTTTCATTGTATCTTACAATACATCTCTATTATTATTATTATTATTATTATTATTATTATTATTATTATTATTATTATTATTATTATTATTATTATTATTATTATTATTATTATTATTATTATTATTATTATTATTATTATTATTATTATCATTATTATTATTTGACGCGATAAGAATGAATAAAATATTCTAAAGAGATATCGAAAATCTTGGATAGAATTTTCGTGTGCTAAATTATTGGTAACGCAGATAATCAGACCAAGAGTAAATAACAACCTCTGCAAAGATAACGCGAAATTGATCGTCCGTCGAATAAGCTCAATAACACACAGCCTCCCAATTATTTCCACGATTAAATTAATCACACCGCTGTCGCGGAGACATAATTTCTCATGTGGTCATCGCTGCGTCTGCGGAGCTCGCAGTTCAGGCGTCTTGATTATATCGTGTGAACTTCCGCTTGAGGCGCCTGCGGTTATTATCGTCATTTGTCGCGATCATAACGAGAACCGAGGACGGATTTACTTCGGTAAGAGAGATATTTACGCAATTTCGCGAATATTATTAATACACCGGACACGAGGTAAGAACGCGAGTACGCCCACGTATGACAGATGACTCGTTCGCGCCAATTTTGTCCGGCGGTCACGATGCGGCCGATGCAACGCACCTGCAGTGTCTCGCCCGAAATGGACAATGTGATTTTGTTTTGATTACGATAACATTCATATCGTAATCGGGCTCATCTTTCAATGTCGAAAATAATAATTTTTTCTATATTTTAAAATTGGACGATCAGAGGAGGGCTCGCCGATTTCCTTATTCCAAAATGAAAATAATACATTATATTGACCCACTCAGAGGCAAATTAATTCCCAGCGGAAAAATTACATTTTTAACATTTCATGAAAATCGAATTTATATATATTTATTATTACTATTATTATTATTATTATTATTATTATTATTCTTATTATTCTTATTATTATTATTTTTATTGTTATTATTATTATTATTATTATTCTTATTATTATTATTTTTATTGTTATTATTATTATTATTATTATTATTATTATTATTATTATTATTATTATTATTATTATTATTATTATTATTATTATTATTATTATTATTATTATTATTATTATTATTATTATTATTATTATTATTATTATTATATTTTTGTAATTAAGAAAGTGAAAAAATGATATGTTAGATTATTTCGTGAGATATTGACCGTCGATTCACAACCGATCGATACATTTTCAATAATAAACGTTTTAAAAAAAAATGTTCCAGCTTATTTAATAAAAAGAAAAAATCCCCAAAAAATGTTGCAATCAATTGCGACCATAGATCGCAGCTTTTCTCCGAGATTGGCGATATGCCATAAACTCGAAGAATTTCGCTGCTCTTTAAGAACATTGATCTCCATCGCTGCATAGTAAATGGAATGTCCAGATCGCCTATATTCGACAAATCACATTGTCAGTGGCCGTTACATTGCATCACAGTATTCCATCGGCTGCAATGATGATGATATGCTTTTTCTCTCAAATTTCCATGTTCGAGTCAAGAGTTCAGTTATCTCTGACGACAACGAAACTTCCATTAATTCATCGCCGCCGCATGCAAAGTCATTGACTCTTGTCCACACGTTTTATCACAACGATTGCACATCGCGTGAATAAGTCACTGACTCAGTGCTCAAGCAAATCCATTGTTCGACAGCGACAGTCTCGTTGAAGAAAACTAGAAATATATGCAAAAAAAAATTGTTCACAACGCATCGTTGCGTAAATTAGTATAATATCGTGCATCAGTGAAGCCAGACACAACAGTGCAGACGGCTAAGACAAGTACGCTGTCTCGAATGATTCAAATAACGAAAAAATTGAACCTAGACAAATAAGTAAATATTTAAATAAATAAACGAAAAATTGAACTCGCTATGTTTCAAATCGATCTTTCATTGCGATTCTTCCAATTAATAAGAATCGAATGAAGAAGAAATAAATTACATTAAAGTTATTTGAAAGAAATGCACTTCGAGCGTTTCTCGAAAAACGCAG
Organism: Sussaba pulchella; assembly: GCA_963971145.1. Classification (NCBI taxonomy): domain Eukaryota; kingdom Metazoa; phylum Arthropoda; class Insecta; order Hymenoptera; family Ichneumonidae; genus Sussaba; species Sussaba pulchella. The sequence goes on from OZ020166.1 coordinate 11,837,570, forward strand.
ACCCGACACTTCGTAACGATTGCAGAGAAATTTCCATAGACTTGGGCAAGGGTTGGAATGGAACCTCAAGAATATTCCGGAGAGCGTGTTACACGAGAATCCACTCCCGGGGTGGTCCATTATGCAAATATATTTCTCTCGAACGCTCCGGGAACATCAACGGCACACCGAGCAGCACCGTGGCTACGAGTCCGCCCACACGGCAACAACTATCACTAACTGCGCGCTGTATCACTTCCCCTTGACTCGTTTCAAACGAACATTGCAATCCCCACACTGCTTGCTCCATGATTACTCCGATCCATTGTCGTTGCTTTGGCAGCAGGAATGAACATTCGTTAACTGACAATGCATTCGAAATATTGTCATTACTCAATTATCGTTGATTATAATTGCTATTAACCCTCACACTACACACAGGGCCCTTTTGTCTCTGTTGTTTTTTCGTAAGCAAATTTTTTTTCGAAAAAAGAGCTCTCGCGACATCGCATTGACTCGTGACAAGTGCCGGAAACAAAATTTCCAAAAAGAAAAACTAAAGAAGAAATACGGAAGGACGAATGTATCGTAGAAGGAAGGAAAACATTTTCGTTTCGATTTTAATAATTTCGTGCTTGTACTTTCGCGTAAACAAAAGATGAAAATCGATTTTTAGAGTGGATGGCAAACGATTGTGATTCGTATCTCCATTGCTCAAGTGTTAACTCGAGCGGCGTTTCTGGATGAGGTTCCTCCAATTATGTCCAATATCCGAGGTCGAGGGTCCTTCCGAAATACTCCGGTAAATTCATAGGGACTATCTTCGACATCGACCAGATAACCAGGCAGAACGGATTTCATGATTCCGAGTGGCTTCATCTATTCTCGGAGAAATTTCAAAGATCAAATCGTTTTCGACAAATAATTCGGAACGAAATTCTGAATAATTTCGTTTTGACTTTACTGGAATTACTCAAGATTCCTTGTAATTGCTTTCTGCAGTGAGTCAACAATGCCAAGAGTAAATAAATTATTCTGACCTCGTGTAAACACGTTTAAAACAAACGTATGATCGACAACAACAATAATAACAAAACGTAAAAAAAATATAATGTAATCATCCTCATAAATACTCCACGATCCGATGAAAAATAAGCTGACCTCATTCTCCTAAAGCCCGTAAGATGATACAAAATCTCACTTCACCAACTGACCACATGACAGCATTAAACAACAGAAATTCCGGAAAGATTAGCCCTTTCGGTCGGTACGTCTGACCAAATACTGACCCACACAGGCGGTATCTAGTGAAAAACGCCAAAATCCGGAGCCCCGTTCGGTCGAGCTTTGGTAATAACAATATTAGCATGGGAAATGCGAATGACGCGTAGAGTACGACCGCTCATTACTCCGACGTCGTCGTAATCGTGGATCACAGCGTAAGAGAAGAGGAAAACGTGGGTGGATGGGTGGTTGGGCTATGTATGCAGTAGCCACACAGTGCGAGAGATGGTTTTGGGGCTGGTCGATAACACGCTTTCATCTCGATGGACCACACCAGAAGCTTTTTCTTCTTCTTCTTCTTCTTCTTCTTCTTCTTCTTCTTCTTCTTTTTCTTCTTCTCCATGTCTACAGCAATGTCCACGTGTGTCGTCCCTCCTCCACGCCACGTCCACGACAGTCTTTTTTGCACTCTCTCTCTCTCGCTCTTTTCTCTTCTCAACCATTATGTATTCCGGAGTTTTTCGAACCCGTTCTCTTTCGATCTCGAAAGCTCAGCACGTTCGACACTCTCGTACCCTATCGCTTTTCCACTTCCGCTTTCCCCTTTGTAGGTCTCCGATTCTCGTTTCCTCGTTCCGGAACCACTCTATACCATCGAGCCGAAGCGTTGGGTCTCGAGGTTGATCGTACGATTTCCGAAAATTATAAAGTAGCCCGGATATATCGTTCTCGTTGAATAATATTCCATTACAATGCCGAGTAATGGCATCGTATATTACGTTCATTCGGTCGAAAATGAGATGCACATCACGACCTTGATTTTCGCGACGGTTCCTACTGCGTGACGCTTATCGATCGACGTGGCGCAAGATGGGGGCATAGCGCTGGACCAATTATCGTAGCTGTGAGGCACCCAAATTTTCGGAAGAAGTGTGCTTAGGGTAGTTTGGAATTTCCCAATATTTCGTGAGGTTAAAAACTCAGTTAATTATTCCTAATCAATTTCATTGTTGCAACGACAATGTCATTATTGTACTATAAGAATGATCAATCTAACACCTTGCGTCCGAAAGTTATGAAACAATAAATGAAAAACTTACCGAATTAATTTAAAAAAAAAGTATTTGTGTTGAGAAATAAAAAATGCAAGATAAATGGTTGTTGGACGTGATAGATGGACGTTTACCAGCGGGTCGGTAGCACTTTCTTCTGCTGAGCCGTGGGTGATGGTGCCTGTCGAACGCTTCGCTTTCCAATCTTTTCCGAGACCTTGACATTTACCTGAGCCGCAAGCTCTTCTTTCCGTACTCTGATAATTCTCCGAAGCGAACGAATATTCGACAAAGAGAAGTAACAACCGCATGTTTCACTTGTTTACACGGTAGGAGGGTGTTTCGTTGAAAAGAATTTATCGGTCGGCAAGTCGTACGACAAAATTAAAAGTGTCGAGTAGCGTCGACACGTCTTGCTTCGAAGGCCAAAAAAGTCGTAAACATCTTACTGTCGTATCGTTCCCTTTTAATTTGGAAAGTTACGTCTGACAGGATATGTGAAAGTTTATTTGATAAAATTTACCAACAACACGGTTAACAAATCTTACACAAATAATACTGGATTATTCTGTCTGTTTTTACTGAAAATAGGTAAATCAAAGTTCTTCTTTTTGTTTATTCTTAAATTCATTATAAGCATCATCATTTTGTTCCTAGCTTATCATCCAAGTTCGTTAACTTTCGAAAGCCTTGACGTTTGTCTCTTTCGATATAACGTCATCGTTAATCGTATCAATTAGACGGAAGACTGCAATCAACCTTTGGTCCACGAGACGCACAAAGAGTCCATGTATATAGGTAGATTGTAAAAGAAATAGCAGCGCGGCAACCGAGCAAAAGCTATATATGCAAATGAAGAGCGAGCGGAGCTCGAGAAGAACGAGTTGAGCGCAGAAATGTCGGGTCTTTAATCGAATGAAAAGTTCTATAGGAACCTCAAGACCGCGACAACCGCCGACACTGTACCTGTCATCTCCCGTGTGTTATGTTTATCGTCACTCGGTTTTCACGACCCACACCGCTGTCACGACGTTTTCTGCCCTATTGTCAGATTCCTCACTTTTTTCATTCTTCAACTGAGCGAGTTGGGAAAGCTCCGATGTGGTTTTCTTTCGCATTGCTTCCTCCGTTCCTTTCTTTCTTCCTCACTTCCTGTTCCTTATCCTTGACGCCACATCTACGTGACTTCCTCCCGAGCTATGGAAATGGAAATGTTATGCACAGAGCTTGCACACGAAATTAAATCCTCCCGGCGGAATAAAGATAACGATGCAACAACCGGCACTACCCCGTTTTCCTCTCCTTTTTTTTCTTCATCTTTCGGCTCGGAGTCCTCAATGGCATCGTAACGCGTGCATTCGTCCACCCACGCACCATTCGAAGGAATTTCGCAATGTCAGCGAGCGACGTTTGAGCTTGCAAGCGCGCGTCAATGCGGCTCAGATTCTCGCTGGCTCGTATATCTTCGTTGATCCGTCTGTGGAATCGTTGGATCGCGTGCTGCCGGGCATTACCACCGTTAAAGCTTCGTGAGCTTCGTGGGCTTTTGTAGGTCAAGTTCCTCCGTTCGTCGTCGGGCCACGGCTACCAAGCCAACGTCGGGCTCGAATCCTCAGGTTTTTTTGCCACCGGCAGCTCGATTATCGCGTTAAACGGACAATTATCCGGAAAATACGGTAGCCAAGAAAAATCGTAGCTCAAAGAACAATGAGTCAAAGTAAAAGAAATATTTAAAAAACAGCCATAAGATTTGAGAACGATCAGAGAGCCTGCGTAGCTCCGCAAAGTTAAAATTCGTTAGCCGATAATTTGTTTGGGCCTTCCAATTTGCGAATTGCCACGATGTCCCTTTATCACGTGATTCTATCAGGCGATTAGTAACTCGAGTGATTAAAGCCCAGCACATAATGTAATTCGAAAAGTTCACCATTTTTTTTTCACCGCAGGGATTATTGTGGACTTTTCTCTTTGAACGTAATTCCGGGGTACGAAAGCTTACGGTCTCGTGAGCCCTCTGTCGGTGTGCGCGGTGTCACAAAAGATGCACGAGTACAGAAAGGACGAATGACAGGGTTGGACCGTGGAAGCCACATTACTTCGGACTATTGTAAAATCTGATATTCTCGTGCTGTCTGCGATTACAGAACTCCGTAACAAAGAAACTTTCGTGTCGGGACAGTTCGAGCAAAAGGGTTGAGACATTCTTGCGAACGACGCGTCGTAGATTTTTCTCAAAGCTTTGTGACTCGAGAATCGCGAACACCAGCTTTTTTTAGCCTTTGAATAATGATAATAATAATAACAATAATAATAATTATAATCTAAATAAATGTAAAAGGAAAGATGAAAATAATATCTTCGGCTTTGATGTTGAAATCTGTTCACGCTCAGATATGCTCAAAAAAGATTCGTCGCCCCCGTGACAACCTCTGACACAAATATGATTGCCTCGATACGTATATCAACGAGGAACGGGAAAATCGACGTCGATTCAAGATTCTTTGTCGTGCATAACGTTTACACAAGTCGAAACGTACGTAAATATATACTCGTTCGAAACGCGATCGAGGTGAAATAAATTTCTCCGGTGTAGTGGCGTGACATCGATTTCGTTTCCGTTGGTTGTTACATATAGAACGCGGTGTCAGGAGTACGAAGGACTACCACGTAGTCACCGAAGACAATAAATAAAATCGGGTTATACATTTTTTTCACGGAAATATTTGGCATCCATTATGAAAAAACAAAAAGGTAAAAATACAAATGGTTCATGAATAGAAACGTTTGAAACCAAAATTCTCAGCGTAAGGTATTTGAGAATTCGCAATGTTGGTGGTCAATATTTATTACCGACCGTGATGAAAGATAAGGTTCATTAAGGTGATTAATTGCCCAAATTTCCTCGCCCCACGTACAGTTCTTCAATTTAAGAGACGACAGATGAGAGCCTTCAGACAGATAAGTAAAAGAATTTCAAAGAAGTATGGAAAAAAAAAAAAAAATCAAAAAAGGAATGGAAAAGGACGAAGAAGATCCGGGTGAAGGAAAATTAAATTCGTTTCGGTTAGTCGCTGTGGGGTATTCTCAGCTGCGGAAATGTTTTAATAACCGAGTTCGCTTCCATCAGCGCTAACCAAGCCCGAGCGAAAAAAGGAAAGGAAAGGATTTAAAAAAAAAGAAAAAAATTGAATAAGTGGATGAAATGGAAATTTGATTTAACTCGAACAACAAGACGAAAACGACGGCCTTCTTAGTTATTAAGAACGGAAAGTTTGTCGCTCAGGGGTAGGTCACAGTTTTTTTTTTACCGTATTCCAAAATCCCAAAGGATCTGCCGTGATCTCAGACGACACAAGTCTGTGACGCTTTTTTTATTTATTTTGTACTTTAACTTTGCAACGAGTGGTGAAGGAAAAATATTCCATTGATCGAATAATTCGAAGAGTACATTTTTTTTCATCCTTTTAATATACTTTGCAGGACATGATTATAGCGAAACTCGGTAGTGTAATAGAGTGGCTTTTTTTTAAATCGAATAATAACGGAAATGACGTTTTAATTAAATAAAAAGAGAGCTCTCGGAGGCACGGCCGGCTTTCCCGTTCACGTGGCAATATACGTTGAAATTGAATCATAGCCACGCACGTGTAGTCACCACTCATCCACTCGTTACCCCCCCCCCCCCCCCCCCCCCCCCCCGTCCCTGCTCCTGCTCCGCCATCCAGCGAATAATAACGTTTAATTAATGACGATCGAGGCAAAAACAAAATACGCGATGACGTGTCGTAGTGAGGAATAAATCAGGAAATATCCAACAAACTCAATGGCGATGAGAATAAATTTCGAGACAATTGTCATTAAAAAATTTCCAGCCTGTGGAAACAATCACGAGTCCCCGGATGGACCGAGAAAACTGAGATCTCGAGTGAGTTATCATTTAATAGACCCCAGACGTTCCTCATCATGAGCGAGCTAACTACTTGCAAATTGCACCAGCAGCGTATAGTTAAGCCTAGCGAATCACGAATGATAATTGCAGGCTGCACTATGGACGAACAAACGGACTCGATTATAGATTTTTAATCGACCGTCGTTGCTGCACGGCTCTGCACGATCTGACAGCATTTTTGTACGCGAACAAAGGATTTTCAACGCGTTGTCTCATGTTCAATTCAATGAATACAAACGAGAAAAAAAAGTAAATATCAATTAAATTTTGCCGACAAATGTCACGAACCACTTTTTATCGGAAAAACAGTTTTTCCCGGAAATATATTATTGCGAGATAATAATTCAAAATGTTTTCTATGCAGAATTTTTATCAGAACTGAAATTCGATTGAAGCCAAATTTATACATATTTCTTTCAAATAAAAATGTCGCTGTTACACCATTGAAGCCAGGTTGATGAATGCAACATTCTCTCAAACTTATTGAGACCCCGATGTAATTACGGCGAGGATTGGAAACTAGTGGAAAAATGTCAAAGTGCAAGCAAGTCGAGACGAGGCAAGAAAGATAACGAATCGCTTTGGAAACGTTTTTGGTTATTTATATCAGATAACGTTGGTATTTCTGCAGACAGTGCGGAATTTCGTAAATTGTGGGAGATGTCAGTGTCGACCAGTGGAGCCTGCAACGCTCCCGAGCCTCAGGCAGCGCGGGGGTTGAAGCAGCGGTGCCGGTAGCGGCAGGCAAGCAGCAGCAGCAGCAGCAGCAGCAGCAGGGAACGCGAGGGTTTCGTATCGATCCCTCGGGAGCCACCAGCCACTGCCAACGCCGCTGCCTACATCCCCTTGTGCTCCATCTACGTAGGTACAGCGTGGAGGTGCTGCCCAGGATTCCCTAGTCCGCTCCTACCGTGCAACCCCGGACCATTACAGAGTTTATGTCCTCTGCCCCCATTGCCGCCGCTTCGCAGAGATGCCGCGCGAACCGCGCGCGCGAAACTCTCCCCCAATCGATTGCTCCTCAAATACACCAGAGGGACAAGTGGAATTACAGATGCGAAACTCATTTTTTTTTTTTTTTTTTCATTTTTGTATTTTTTTTCTATACCTCTAGTTCGATTATATGCACATGGGGATGCACCGTTTCCCGATATTCCCGCAATCTGCATATTAGAGTGTACGCACGTCAATATTCGTGGTGGACGTTCGAGATCCGAAATCGTGATTTCATTGGACCGTTCTTCGATTTTCGAGACCCCGATTTTCGGGACAGTCCCCAGTGAGTTGCGCATATCGACCAACGTAGCGACGTCGCGGCAGGGTGGGGGAAACGTTGGACCAATCGACGATCGCGGTGGCTGCGCAGAGCGCGCATTTAGCGATGCCACGCAGCACTCGGTTTTACGCAGCACCGATGTATCACTGCTGTAGTTTCGAAAATTCGAATATAAAACAGTTTTTATTGTTCTTTTCCAACTGATTGAAAATTATAGGACAATGAATTTCGGGTAAATGAAGTATGTAACAGTAGAAAACATCAAGTCGAATCTGAGACCAATCGGACAATTCTAAGCGGTGCAATGTAGCGATTTTGAGAACGATGAAACGAGTGAAAAAAAAATTAAATTTTTTTCCTCAACGACAATTAATAAAGAATTACAAAAATATTTTCAACTCGAAAGAACGGTCCCGTAATAAATTAATAATTCTCACTTGGATTCTGACGTGTCTATTGTTGTGGACGATCCAAAAGTGCGGACAGTACCGCAGGATAGGTAACGTGTACATAATGATTTCCGTAAGTGGAACAAATGCGTATACGAATTGTTAAAACTTATGCGACGAGCAACTGTACCCGTATCTCATCGTGTCGTAGTCTCAGAGCATGTCTCTCCGCGGCGTAATGTGATCCTGAAGGGGTTGCGATGGTACAGCTTTGACACAATAGCGGCACCCCGAGGTTGTTCCGGATGCCATGAGCAGTACGCATAATTTCCACCGTCACGTACCTGCATTATGTACACGAATTCAACCATAAGTGGAACAGGATAACTAACACTATTCTACCCGGAGAACAATTGCTCTGAGATTCTCCACTCTCTCACTTTCATTACCGGGTCTGATAATTGACTGGCTTTATTCGAACAACGCAGATTCAATTACCGAAATTCTTCATCAAGTCTAGTGCCAGTATTGAGTACAATATTTACAATATTATTTTATATTTTATTTATTTGCAATTGTTAATTGCAATATAATTGTTTTTTTACGAAAAAAACGTATTCAAATATGCAGGGAAGTACGTGCGATGACAGGTAATCGTTCGTATGAGCGAAGCTCAGAAGATTCGATGTTAATTTCTCGAGTTTTTCGTCACGCCAACAATTTCCGTACGTAAAATTAAGTAATTTTTATAGCGCCAGAACAAAGTTTGAAGAAATTAAGTAAGTGTTAATCATTGCGCGCATAAACCGCGGGAAATATGGGAAATTTTCGGAATCTGACTGTACATTGATAGCCCGGACAGGGCAGCAATCAGTCGTTGGCTCGTCGCCATTTTCGTGAAGGAGCATGTGATTCCGTTCATCGTCGGGTACTTCGACTCGTCGAACAATCGTCGTAAGCAGAGTCGTACAGCGGCCACCGCGGAAGCACCATCAGGTGCAGAACCATGAAAATTTTACTTTATGGCGTAACGTAATATAAACAAGTTGAAACTTGCATTTTGCTTCCTCCGCACTTGAGTAAACGGACGAGGTCCTTTATGATGATTCCTATGGGTACTTTTCTCTTCATTAATTATGGCTTCCTCATAAAAGATTTTGTCCATTGGCTCAAGTGCGAAGGAAGCAAATTGCAAGTTTCAACTTGCAGCTAGTTTAGAAAAATTCAAACTCCTAGAAAATTCAAAGTTCTATAAAATTCGATCCCCTCAATCGATCTTCACCAAATTTGAACCATAGTGTGGTTGAATGGTGTTCCTGATATGTACCAAGTTTGGCTTCGATCGTTCGAAGCGGACGTGAGTTGGAACGAAACGTGAAGTCTTCAAACAATTCAAAATCTTATAAAATCCAAACTCCCCAAAAGGTTCGGCCTACATTCAATACCGAACATCCGTTAGCATCATTGTCCTTGTGAAGAACTATTTAGACCGATAACTCAAAAATTCCGGACGCTAAAGTGGACACAGACATTTTTTGGAAATTTCAAAACACTGTCAAATCCGAGCGACTTCGCCAATTATCGCGAGAATTACAGATGATATAGACATTATAAGGCTGCATATGTGTGCAAAGTTTGAGCGCTGTAGCTGAAACCGTTATTGAGTTATAAACGTTCGAAATTTGGGAGGCCGTTACACACACACACACACACACGCACATACATCCAGACATTTTTCCCAAAAGTCATTTCCGGATATTTCAGGACATTTTGAACGTATTGACATCAAAATCCCGAAAGAAAATTTTTTGACCGTCAGAAAGTCCAAAGTCGTTTTGCTTCATGAGGAAGCAAAATGTAATCAGACGTACCATTTAGAATTTCTCTCAATGTCCGAGCTCTTTCATCTCTTTAATGAACTTTAATCAATTGCTTCGAGCATCGTTGAGACAAAAAAAAGTGTCTCTCAGTTGCGGATTTATCCCCCTTTTTATTTCCCATTTGCGAAGTTCGTTACTTCTGCGCGGTGGGACGAGACAACTCCGATGAACTTTGAAAAGTTACGTCAGCGAAGAAATGAGAGAACGCGATTCAGGTTCTCGATCGGAGCATCTCACTTACCTATGATTTTTTTTTTTCAAGGACTTCTGCTATTCACTACAAAGCACAGTCTAGAGCAGCGCGCACTTCGAACAGAGTAGCGCAAAGTTGATGGATATTCGGGTGGGAATACTTTTCTCAAACGAAAAAGAAAAAATCGCGAATGTGCTCCGTATTGTCGAGCAAACAATTCTCGCCTTAAACTTGCAGTGCAGGCATTACTCTCGGCATTAAAACGTGTGCAAACACGAGTTGTAAATTCGGGTACGAGAATTTTCCGACGATTTTCAAAATTGTTTCGATGATTTATCGTCAACTAGAAGATTAGTGGAAAAACAATATCAATAATAGACTGGAACACTAAGTCGTGAACGACTCGAAGAAAAAAAAACCGGTTGCAATCAATGAAATCTCATTTTTTTAACGGTGCAAAATAATTCATTGATTTCGTCGGTATAATTAAAATTAAAACACTTTTCAAAACAATTAAATACATGATTAGTCATCACGCAACAATAAAATTTCACATTTCACATTTCGGCAATAACCACAAATAATTTTGACGAATTATTATCCAACAATAGATTCGAATATCCAATAAAAATTATAATTCATTCCCAATCGGTGATCAAATAATTATAAATACACTTTCATCGAATTCACGCCCATTCCCGTTTCTGATATTCAATTTTTCAAACGAAGCAATAGAACCACCACTAAATTCACCTATAATGAAGAACCTGCGTGTTTAATGATGCGCGCAAAGGTAGAAAAATGTTCACGCCCTTTTAAAGAGCCACACGAATCAAGCACCGAGCAGCATATGATCACCAGTCAAGCCTCCGTGAATTATCGGGGATTCCATTCAAGCCTCCCGACTTTACGCATTCTCTGCAGCAAGCCACGGCTTTTTAACGAACGTGAATAATTAGGAGACCAAACTGCCTCTATAGCCCTTGACGCCGGTCGAAAGACGACGATGCAGCTCGTCATTAACACTCGCCCTGTTGCTCGCAACATTACAACAACAACTGAAGCACATAGCATGATATTTCGATCACAAACAATAATCCCCAGAGAAATCCGACATCTCGTGCTCTAATGCAGAATCAACACACCATTCGTATTCCCATTTGTAATTTTAAACCTCCCTCGTGCTTCCCTCCCCCACCCCTCTGCACCCGTCAAACTCCCTCAGCCCTCGACAAGATTGCGTGAACTTTCTTTTCGTTCCACAATCATTGTTCTTCTCGAAAAATCTTTGATTAGAATATTGTTTCGTTTGAATCGAGTAATCCCGATTCATTGCCATGCAACGATCGTCGTCACGATAGCGACGGACAAAACTTTGCTCGACGCGCATGACAACGAATCGGTATAATACCGTGGAAAAAGTTTAGCTATCGTGCGTGGTGGAAAAAAAAAAACGTGTACTCCTCTCGATGGTTATTAAATTTACATGTGTACAACGCTCACCGGTTGCATGATAACATTGTTGTTGAACGCCGGCATCGGCTATCCGAGCAATTTAAACGAGAGCAAAGAGAGGAAGGCAGCGGGGTGCGACGGCCTTGATAGGTTGGCTCGGAGCCCCATTTGAAGCGCCCCTAGTTAGATTACGCCATACCGTGGACAAAACTGTGACGTAACATGGGTAATTGAATGGTAAAAAAAAGTAAACACAAAAAAAATTGAACGTGCGGAACGACGTTTCATGACGTGGGGGTTCCACGCTCGTGAATTCAATCGAGCTGCCTCGGTAAGGAATAACATTTAATTTACCTGATATCGACCTGAATGGAAAATATTGATGGAATCATTTTGAAATAATAATAAAATCGGTCCGAATTAATTTTTCAATGAATATGAAATGACGTGAAATCGGGTTAAATCGATGCTCGATGCGACACCCCGTGAAATCGAGTGAAATCATGTGAGATAGATTGGGCTGTGAAATAATTCGTGCATCGCCCACGGTGGTGATTAGCCGGCCCTCGATCGACGGTAATCAACGGATCGTCAGCGTTATTGCAAAGCCAAAACGAAGGATATATCGGGCTGGATAGGTGCTTGATATATATGACGAATCCATTCGGGCTCTAGCGAAAATTTGTTTGAGATGGCATTAGCGAATGAACGAAATAGAGTCGGAGGGGAAATTAATCCTTGGAATGAACTGGTAAGCATCGAACGAATGTTGATTAATTTTTCGATCGATTCGTCGCTGAGATTCGAGTGGAATTACGAAGTCCGTTTACTATGATTCGAAGCTGTTGAGAACAACCGAATCGTGTCCTCATTTCTTCTGATGCATAAGATTGCTCGTTTTATCGTTCGCGTTTTCTTTTATTCCTTTATTTTCTGGAAGACAGTCCTTGATTTATGTTTGTATGTGAAACTTTTTTTAAAAGTATTTTTATTACAATTGATAACGAATATTCAATCGGCTGATAAATGACTTGGAAATTGATGAAAAAAACTGATTTATCAAAGGTCATTCGATTTTCATGCGCATTAACTGAAGATTTATGAGCGACATAAAAGTCTGTGTCGTTGACAATACAAGATTTAACATATGCTAAAGAAATAAAATCGGGTTTACTTAAGACTCATAAAAATTAAAAAAAAATTGATTCTGCCCTTCTAAGCACTATCGCAATACGACATCTGATAATGATACGATTTATAGTCCGACTGCTATAACCCATAAATGGCTATATGCCCCAGAGACATCTTGATCACGTGAAAGAAACGCGTCGAAACGCACCGATCATCGGCATATAACCGACGAAACGCATAAAACGTAAAAAAAAAGAAAAAGGAATCATTTTGAAAAAAATTAATGTCTTCCAGGCTTCATTAGTTTTATGGTCTCGGTTCTTTATCGACATCTATGGCGCAGAGTTTAACGATAGCCATTTTATAGCGTGAATTACGGTTTAATTGAAAACAGGCTTAGCGCGTTAGGCGTCATTAAAAAATGACCTACATAGCGGATAGTGATGAGACTGAATTTCCGTTGTTTCCTGTACGTACTCCGTCGTACATAACGCCTCGCTAGTCGAGCGAAAAAAAAATAAAATCAAAAAATTCTTCAAGTTCCGCCTCATGGTAAATTAATTATGACAAAAATGTTCGTCGAATAATTTTCTATGTCATGTATTAGCCAAAAATAATTGTGATTTTTAAAAAATGTGTCACTTCCGGATTGTTCGTTCTACTCACGTTTACGTTATCGTGGATTTATTATTGGATGACTCACCTGAAACAGAAAATAAAAACGGAATTAGTACGTGGCATGTATTTTGACATTCAGATTGAATGTCGAAAATCTAAAAATTCTGAAAATAATTTGTCAAAACATTATTAAAATTAGATATGATCGGTTCAGCACGAAAAAATACAATAACCAAACAATTTTTTTTTTTTTTTCTTTCCCCATATAGCAATACACGACCTTCGCGGATTTTTATTGACGAAGCAATATCGTATCAACGAGATTTCGCGATAAGTTTTTCACCGACACTGCACAATGCCGTTTCGCTTTTTCAGCCCTGATTCGGATAATTCAATGAATTTGCATTCGTCAATTCATGAATAGAAGCGCGATCTACACTCTCAGCGATAATGAAAGAAAAACTTTTGACATTTCTGACAATGTGCAATTAAGGGGCTAATTAATATTCAAAAATGCATTAAAAGACTCCGGTAGTTCAGGGACTTATCCGCGAGATCTAACAAAAAATGCAATGAATGGCTTGAAAAAAAAATATTTAAATACATACATATTTGTATTATTTAATTTGTACTCCCTTCGGAGAGCAGTCGAAAATCCTTGGCAAGAGCTATCACACAAATTTAAAATCTTACAACGATAAGAACGTAATCGTATCGGAAGTAATTATTTCAAGAATAATTCTCAAGCAATTACCCAAATAATTCAATCACCGAACTTATAAATTTTACGGTGCGAAAAAGAAATTGCGGCACGATAAGAAATCTCGCCGGCTTCGAGTTTTCCGGACGTCACGTACGGACGAAAATGACGCCGGAGAAGCGGAAAACGGCAGACAAGAGACGAGAGGGAGCGAGGGGGTTGGGCGGATGGGATTTATCCTGAAATACGACGACAAAGCTCTTCTCGATATTCAAGAAGCTTTCACGGCATTATTGGACGAGCTCCGTTCGGGCATACGAGATGATCTCCATCGCGCTCTTTCGGGATATCCGTTCGTCTTTGCGTCGATCGGTTTCGTCGACCATAAGTTCGGCGCAAAGTCGGACGAACCGAAAAAAAACTTGAGATACGTTTGAAAGCTCGGTAAGCAAGCGATCGAATTCATCCGGCGGGATAATCGCTCGACGGAGCATGTTTACGACAGAGAAATAAAAGTCGTCGATGAGTTCCGTCGTTCGCGTCGTATCGTGCGATTCGGCAACAGCCACCAATGAGGCTGGTGAACCAGAGCTTTAAATTCTTTTCCGATATATAACGACAGCTGTAAATAACCTAAATAATCAGATTTCTCCGGTTGTTCTCTGGTTATTATAGATTCCAGATTGGAATGAGGTTATTGAATGATAACACTTTGATTTGTACGAGTCGAGAGACTTCATTCAAGGCACTCGGAAGGTGAGCGGCTTGATTATACCCTTATTTCTCGAAAACTGAGTCTGTGAGACTGAGTATACGTATTCCGGCCCAAAGAGCATTCAGAACTCTTGGTTCGTCGCACTTCAACATCTTATACTCTAAACAATTTAGTCACCGCCGTCATGCGATAGCCACGATCACGTCTATAGTCAGGTATCGTTCTCAGAATGTTTAGAAGATCGGTTTTTGTGTATTATACATTTTGTTCGTCGAATTCGCCAAGAGAAACCAACACAAGATGATGCTTAAAAAAAGTTTCCACTCGTGAGACTTTTTTCTTTGGAGAATACTTGCCGGCATTCACCGCCTCGGTACCATTACTACACATAATTTGTCCTGTACCCAATTATCGATTCGGTGAAGTGTAAAATCGTGAGTCTATCCGAGATACGTTTAATTTACGACACGAATTTTGAAAAATTTTCCAGATCCGAGAAAAATATGGAAATTCGCTGGATCTATACGCCTCAGTGCAGAATATAGAAAAAGATGGGGCAAAAAAAATAATGAAAAATAAAAAATTGCGCATCAGAAGCACCGTCGTTGAATCGACAACTCTGGGAATGGAAAAATTTTATTCAAACGTAATTTCGACTTTTACGAAGTGCACACGGAGGTACGATCGCCTCAGCGACGAATGCCGATAAAATAGAAAGGGCGATTGGATTTGAACGTCTGTAAAAATGTGGAAGCCCGAGAAAAGTGCATTACGGATATATGTATATATATATATTTACGCGAAGAAGTTTAACGCCGGGAAAAAGATGCTGGGTCGTGGTGGAAGAAATCATCCGAATGGTACTTATTTCAAATCCCATTATATTACGCGGCGGGAATATGTGTCGAGTGGGAATCGTGGCTCGGATGGAAGCTTTACCTTCGAAAGCCTCGACATTGAGATAACAGAAAAAACAAAATTTAAAAAAGTAGAAGAAATAAAAAAGTTGAACCTTGTACATTGCTTCCTCATAATTTTTCACATTTGCCTAAGCTTTCTCTATGAGGAACTATGTGTCGATCAATTTTGGCTTTCTCATAGAGGAAGCTTAGGCAAATGTAAAAAATGATGAGAAAGCAATGTGCAAGGTTCGATTTTGCACCCTTGCTTTCTCCTCACACCCTTCATTTTTTACACCTATCAAAATTCTTTGAAACAAAAGCACTGCATGGATTTTTTTCAAATTTCGTAACGAGCATCTCCCCGTAGTCGTTCAACATTCTACTGAATTTGAGCTCGATATCACCGAAATTGTGGGAGCTAGAGACCGAAAATCATTTTTTGAATTTTTCAAAAATCTCGTGAAAACAAAAGAACTGCATGGATTTTTCTAAAAATGTAATCGTGCTATGCGCCTTGAACCCTTTACATGTGTGACAAATTTCAGCTTCATATCTCAAGCCGTTCTCAAGTTGTGAACGCGTTCAACCAATCTTACATACACACACACATACATCCGGACATTTTTTCCGAATGTGATTTTTAGATGTCTTGTGACATTATGAACACGTTTTTATGAACATCTCAAAAAAAAAATTCCACCAAAACAAAGCTTCCTCTAGGAGGAAGCAAAAAATAATAATCTGTAAGACCGAAAACAAAAACAGCTCCTAGCGTCACAGTCAACTTGTTAAGTTGACTATTTTCATGCTGCTTGTGTGAGGCGTGTTTGAAACGAGCTTTCGATAAAGCAGTCGCCTCGCGGCGTTAGACCCTTGTTTCGATATCCCCCACTCGTCGAATACGGAGGACGATAACGAGAGAATCTCGATACATCGAGTAGGCCACTCCGTCGTAGGATACTGAAACTCCTAACGTCATAAGTGACATCAATTGGTAAATTCAGCCCATCCCCTTCTCGCGATTCCTGCGCTCGGTCTCTCGGGACAAGGGTATTGCTTGTTTTAACCCTAACACTACACAAAGGGTCATTTCGAACCCGTCATTTTTTTGTAAGCAAAATATTTTGAAAAAAGTCGATTGTTTCATGAACTTTGTTATGCATGTGAATAATTCCAATCGGGCTTCTTATTAATATGAATTGATTGAACAATGTTGAAAGTATATACGACAGTTTTTTCTCAAATATAAATATAAGTAAAAATCTGCTGAGCGATCACTGTAATCAAGATTAGTTGGATTTACCGTGAGTAATTTCTTCGGACCGGACTGATAAAAATCCGGTCATCTATATTTTCTTTGGGGAATAGTATTTTTTTAGGTAAAATTCCATAGACCGATGTCGAAGGATGAATTTTGATCCAAAACTAAGATATTCGGTGATAAATATAATGTAATTTGGAATTCACAAATATATATGTAATATTGTATATGTATATTTTATTGTAATAAAAATAATAATAATAATAATAACGGCCCACGACTAATATTTTTTCGTACTTATACCATGGTCTTATCGACTAACGAGCGAATAACGAGTCGAACGCGCCAAGCCGTTGCTCGTTAATGATATTAATAGCCAATTGTTGTTTCGTGGTGAGGCGCCGGCAAAAAAAAAATTTTTTTTCAACGTATGCGCAACGTTCGATAAAGACGCGTTCGTTGTTTTTGCACGACGTCACTCGAGAATTCCGAACACGTATCCGATGGTGAGTCGCGAGGGGCAAGGCCACGGCGGAAGCCGCGAGCACATGTGACTACAGAAGAATCGTTGCCCGTTTCGACCGTGCGAAACGTTCCACATGCGAATACGCATATTGGAACGTACAGCTAAGCATCGCAGCATCGAAGACAAATCTTAAAATTCCGCAGTGTTACATATCATAATTCAACGCGAATGATTCCAAACGAGGATAAATTCTGTGATTGATTTTGAATGTTATTGATTGATTTTTATATTGGTTCTTGTTTTTTTTTTGTAATTTGTACAGAAATTGTAAACAAAAAAACAAGAGAAGTATAATTTCCGAAAAAATCGAATGATTAAAACACAATTCGTGTGCTAGATTTTCGACCGTATCTAAAGAAAAGACATATCGGAGCCTACTACGGCCTTCTCGACCCTGCGCTAAGTCCCACAGTTTAAGACAAGCAGCATTGAGGATGTTGGGTATTTTTTCAACAACAAATTGCAACCAGCGTCTCGACGAATTCAGTTTCCTTTACCGGTGCAAATACAGTACGTCCGAGTGTATGTATATTTATTTACATACATACGTTTCCGAGCTATTACAATAAAACTGCAACGGCAACGCGGACGACCACTTGAGCAGCGGGCACCAGAGAATTTGCATTTATACGGGAAAGTTGGAGACTGTGCGAGAGTTTGAATTAGGAAGCAAGGCGGATGTTTACCAGAGTAGATGGAATTTGTTCAAGACCGAGAGATATAGCGTGAATCGAGAGAAAGGGAGGGAGAGAGAGAGGAAGAGAGAGAGAGAGAGAGAGAGAGAGAGAGAGAGAGAGAGCAAGAAAGAGAGAGAGAGAGAGAACGAGAAAAATGGAGAGAGAGCGTTGGGTTTACGTAAATTGCGGATACCTTTTCAGCAGCTCTACGGGTGCGAATCAAAGCCCCGAATGTTCATAATTCTGACGGTGTAAGATTCCGAAAATGCAATGTTCCGACCGTCGATATTTCGACCGAAAACGGCGTCACACAGTCCATGGGTTTGAACCGTCATGGTTAAAAAAAAAATTCAAAATGCATTATGCAGTGACTCGTTCATGTTTCGAATGGCACCATATTGACTGGTCAATATTTCGACGGGTTCGATGTCTCGACGGGTCAATATTTCGAAAACCAATTGGCGGAAACCACTGACAGCGCAGTTCAGTGTCACAGGCACCGTTCGGGCATCTGAATAGAATAAGCCGACCTACGCCGAGACGAAAGAAAACGATTTTCCAAATCATTTCGGTTCGGAACGAAGAAATGCAGACATTTGGATTTTCGAAAAATTACGATTCGAATGAAAAAATGTCGATCTTATCATCAGCTTTCGAAACATTGAACATTCGAAACCTCGATCCTAACCCTGTCCCACGTCTTCCTGCCGCGAAATTAATGCCAGTACTGTATCCCTGTCGAATAATGGAGCGAGAATAAGGGGCAGAGGGTAAGGGGGGGGGGGGAGTATTGAACAGCCGATAAGACGGATGGGGCTGAGAGTTGTGAATAAACTGGTGCTGAGAGGAGGGAACAAAAGCCGATAACAGCGAGGGAGTGTGGTTGAGTGAAAAGAAAAAAAAAGTTGGAAAAATAGAAAGGAAGGACGGAAGCAACGAAAAAAAATATCCGGAAAACTTGAAAAGGATGAAATATATAAAAGGATACGTGAGAATATAGTTTTGTCGAGAAAAACCACGCAGGCCATCCGTGGACCGCAAATACAGCCAATACTTTTACATCCTGCTGTAACGTCACTGCTCTACATCTTACCATTGATCTGATGTTTTGTATGAAAAAAAAATCCCTGCATTTTCAACATACTTCGTTGACGATTCGTTTGGTTCCTATATAATTCAAAAATCAAAGCCGCAAGTAAATCGCAACTTTTTTTTCAATCTGTTTCCAGTTAATGTATGTATGGCATTGAGGAAAACCATAAATCCTACAGGGTCGAAGGTGGATTGGGAGAGCGGGAGAAGGCGGAGAGCAAAGGCGAAGGTCCTATGCGCACAAGGGTGATACAGCGATTTTTTACTTTTCGACCCCCACATGTATAGAACATTTATTCTCTGTCACGAAGGTGTCACGGTTTTCTGGATCGAGCGAAATACAAGGCGGTCCCTTATTTGTCCTTTCTAATTTCAACAGACGGGAGACCATCAAACCCGCACAATCTTCAACAAACAACGAGAAATCCGGTGAACCACACCGAGTGTCAACGAGATAAATTCTCATCCCGTTTACAGCTTACGAGTTTTCTCGTCGTTCGTTCCAGGACGCGTGATTTGTCAACCGTGAATCGTACAAATGGGTTTACCGCTGGCTGGCGGTTGGAAGCTTCAATTTTCGCATCATCAACATCCGTTTTTTTGTACTCGTTGTTTTTTTTTACAACCTTGCTTCGACTGTCGCGTTCGAAACGAACGAACGACTCAAACTCTATCAGAGCTTTCGTGGAAAATTCATGGATGGAAATTGAACGTTACACCACACACCTGTTTCTTCGATTGAACATCAGACACAGGGTCAATTTGACCCTGCCCAGAGTGGACTATCCGCCATTTGTAATTGACCCGTGCGATCGGGTTCGAAAAATTCTCAAATATACTTCAAACATTGTTGAATCAATTGATATTAATGAGAAGTACGATTCGAATTGTTTACACGCATAAAAAAATTCATGAAAGAAATAAAACAGAGAAAAAAGGCTTCATATCTATTAATTTCATATAGTATTGGATTTTTTCAAAAACAGTTACTTGTCCCGCCAACATAATCACCGAATGGTAGAAAAAATGCATGTATTCAAAATTGTGAGTTAAACATTTCGCCTGGTTAGGGGCAACAATTAAAATTGAACCAGACGCTTTAAAATAAGGTCAACATTTTTGTTACATTTTTTTTGGCATCGATTGAGACCCCGTGTTAATTAAAATTCCAACAAGATTCAAATATACCAATCACCTGAATATAAATTATACGGTTTCGTCCGTAGCGCCGCGAACGAGGCGCCATCTGGCGAGTGGCCAGTCGAAAATGGTTTTGTTAACCGTTTCGTAACCTCTGAATCCTCGCTTCGACCACGTAATAGCACTTAAACATACGGGACTCACCCACAAATCCAGGAATGACGCCTTCTGGGTATGTTGCTCGGGGGAACGAGAAGAAGTGGCGCGGTACCCTTGATAACAGCGGTGCCGCCTTCGCCAGCCGGAAGCCTGAGCTCCGGCACCTGGAGACTGGTGTTCATCCTCGAATCGATGCCGGCCGGCGGATTCCACGGCCCGCTCACGACAACCACTCGTCCATTGTAACCGCCGATTCTCCACGATCCGTCACCCACTGAACAACAATCGCCATTTCCAAATTTTTCTGGCTATTTATTCAATATATATAGATTTTTTATTTTCATTTCTTCATCTGTCGCACGGCGCCGACGAGCTGCGACGATGGACGATCGAACACCAAACACACATAAAACGCAATTCACTTTCTTGTGAAAAAAAGCTTTCTTTTTAGGCTGTTTTTTAAATTCTTTAGTTCGTTTCTTTATATTTTCGCTATGTTTTCTCCTCTATTATGCGTTTTGTCAGTTTTGTTTGTTTATTTATTTTTTTTTCATATGTTCGGGGGACAATGGCCCGATCGAATTCCGTTTCTACGTCACGTTTTGTAACGCTAACAAACTGAAGCGCAGGAATACATATAAATCACAATCGTAATCTCGTGCAAGACACATACACGAGATGGGAAAAAATAATAATCGGAGAAGACATAACACTATGTTTCTTTTTGCACTCCACTCTCACCATGCGTTGTTAATTATTATGTTGTTGACATATTTTTTTTTCGTTTTTTTTTTCAAAAGTTATATTTTATATATCCAACAATGCAACGCATTCACGATTGACATCGAGATGCGGGATGCAACACGTTAAGCCATTGATTATTGTCGATGCTGATGCTGTTGGCAACAAAGCGATCACGAGGAGAGTCACGCGACTTCCACTCCGCTCTTCCGGTTCATTCGGATTTCGTCGCACCAAATTTTCAAGGACTATATTGAGCTTTCGGCAAACATTCTTACGTTAAAAACGGAAAACGAGACAACGAAAAAATCAAATGACGATGTGTAATAAAAAGTAGGTACAGAGAGCTGAGTGCAACCGCATGAACGAGGATTGGACGAGTAGCCGTGATTTATTTTCGCAGAGACTTTGTTGGCGTAATATCCGAGGATTCCATGATAGTGATATCGATTTTAAGTCTCTCAATTATGTTTACAAGAGAACCAAATTAATTCACAAATTTTTACCATCAAATTTCAACAGCATTTAACGACAAATGTCGGAATTAATATTTCAGAAATAACGAGGCAATAACTATTCCCTATATTTTTTTATTATATATAATTTGAAACAAAAACTCCCAACATTGATTTCAATCTGGAAAAGTGAAAATTCGCGATTGCGATCGAACCAGTTGATCGTAACTTTATTCACCGAGTTTGTTTTCTCTTTTCCTCCTTTTTCTGCTTTTTGTCTCCTTCGCGTTGCCATTTACGCCTTCGTCAGAGAAACCTGCGACGTCAAGACGAGCCTTGAGCAGCGCGACGCAATCGCGAGAGAGGCTCGTTTACATAAATTCTTCATTACCCAACGTGGCCCGCGCGAGCACAACGACGAGACTTTGTTCGTAGTTGCCGGAGCCCGCGCACGTGTTAAGAAAAAGTGTGAGACAAAAATGGGAAGATAAAAGACGGTGAGAGACACCGTTGGAAGTAGCTCCGTCGTTGAAGACTTCCGGAAAACTTGGGTCGAGGCTGCGGATCTCTTCGTTCAACCTCAATTCGTCGGTTCTCTCGGTCTGACGAAAATTTTACTTGGACTTCGTTTCGGTCCGTAGTCTAATTTGCCATCAACACAGTCTCACACGCAAAAGTGGGCGGAGGGGGTGGAGGTGCAATCGACCTGAACCCAAACTTTTTATCGGCCCGACGCAATCTCATCCGACAAGCGGAAGCGAAATGTCGGACGAAGACGAGACAACGGTGATAAGAGTAGGATAAAAAGCGGGAGAGAGAGAGAGAGAGAGAGAGAGAGAGAGTAAAGTTTTTGAATCCCACCGGAGATGATGGAACGCTCGGCCGCGGATTAGGAAGTAAGATTGACAAATCTCGGCGAATGCGAAATGATTTAAACGCTTTATGTAAATTTTGTAATATGAAGGAACAACTCTGAAACGTTTTTTTTACTTGGCAGCGAGCGATTTTTTCATGTGGTATTTTTTTATTTTTTGGTGTACGAAGAACGTTGCATCGTTAGATTGACGAAAGGATGAATTGGATATATCTGATTGAGGGCTATAAGGCTGGCGCCACCACCGAGTCAAAAAATCATTCCCTTTTCAAGTGAATGAAAATTCAGTGGGGGCGCTGATAGCTTTATGCGAAGTCAGTGTCAACTTTTTTTGCATAAATCTCATGAATCAATCTGAACGGCTTTATATCTAGAGGCTGTGTTATAATTTTCTATGTTATAATTTTCTATGGGTATAATATGGCGATGGATTATAATTTTCAAATGTTCCGAAAAAAATGTTTGAATGAATCTACAAATTTGGTACAACAGTAACTCGTGCTAATTGCGTACCAAATGGGTTTTCTTTGTCTTTTTATCCTGTTTCGATATTAAAATTCGACCGGCTCAATTTTGTTTTTACGAGTGATGACCAGAAGCTATCTTTGGTGGCGGCTTATCAGAGAAACAAAGCTTCGGAAATAAATAGGCCAGGTGCAGGGACGTGGACGGAATTAAGTATACATCGGGGGCATCTTCGCGCATTCAGTCGAACAAATTGCTCGATTGATTACCAATTTATCCGTTAATAATCGTTGCGAAGGGAGAACCTTGCTGCTGATGCTGTAATGAAACGTAAGCCGGAGAGTGCGTCGTTCCAGAGTCCAACGCTACGACGCTACATGTCCGTGAGGATGCTGGAGAGCCGGTGCCGACGTAGCACGAGACAAAAAGAAACGTAACTGCCACGGACGATCCTTCTTTTTCTCCTGCACGTACGACCCATGATAAAAAAAACTAAACCCCACGTGCGTGATCCGACGAGTAAAAACGGATTGGATTCGACGATTGGGCGAGAAATAGATTAACGGAGAACGATTCGTCGGCACAAGCGCTTTGACTCTCACAATTAATGCATTCCTCGATCTACGTAAACGCATGTCGATGAAAATTACGCTAACGAACCTCAATTATCGTTTTTTTTTCTCACATGGAAGCCGAGATTCAATTTTGATTAAAAATAAATGAATATTCATTCGGGTCTATTATTCTTAATCAAATTTAAATGCCAATTAAATTAATGAATAAATAACTTCGACTATTAATCCACGGCTGTTTTTGTAAATTCGGAGAAGGGATTTTTCCGTCAATGAGAAAAGATAATAGCGTGGAGATTTCCACTGCGTAAAAAACAGAATTGCCTCGACGTCAATTAAGATGAATACCCGCGTTACGTATAACGGGTGGTACATATATAATATATCTATACGTGTGTGTGTGCAGACACTTTTCTCGCTCGTTAACGCAGGATCACGGAGCGTTCAGTCAGCGGTGATTGTCCACAGCGTCGGAACAAGCATCGGTCGCCGACGGGCCACTAACCAGGATGACGTAAAACGCGCGTAACGATATTTGTAATGCAAATTTTCGGCCAAACCTTCCGGTCGTGGACTAGCACGGCAGAATCCTACGACGCTCGGAACTCGCTATATTATATATAGCTCCACTCCGCTGTTGCAACTTATTCACGCAAGCGTACAAACACAAGAGCGTCATAATGAGACAGCAATATGGCCAGCGACTCATTGCAAGAGAAACAAACATCTTCGTTAAAATAATCTTCCCAACAATACAGGCGATGGATTGTCAATGTATGGCAGTCGTTTTGATCAGCGAAATAATCGCGAATAATAAATTATCTTGCGCTCGATTATTTATGCACGAGTGGAGAGAAAAACGAGGGAGGAAAGACGATGGCTTATCTCGAAAATTAATAAAATTTTGTGTTATTCGCGATTGTATCGGTTATCGCGCGCGCGCATAGCGAAATAATTAATGCAGTTGGATTCGAGGCGCGAGTCGATGTCGTACGGCAACGACGACGTGAGTACTGTCTGGCACGTCTTTAATAAATAATTATATAAGGCAACAGGTGTCTCGTACGATTGTACATCGTCGTTTGAGTGATCTCGTGTGTATTCGATCGGTTTTACCGCTCGCGTATCACTGCGGGAAAAATGAAATAAAAACAGATGATAATAATGATGATAAATTTTATCGACTGTTAGGAATTAATGTAGCAACCGAAGTCGGTAGCAAAAAAATCTGGAGAAGCGAAGATGAAAGTAGATCAAGCGATTCTTGATTGCACGAATAAATGGGGTGATAACTCAGTGCAAAATATTCTGGAAAAGCTGGAAAAGCGAGTTGTGAGAAACTAGATTTTCCGAAGACTGTAGCATCACACGCTGAAGTACCGGCGTCTTTCTCGAGCATTATCGAATCATGGTTCCTCAATTATAGATTCAACGAAGCAAATTTAATTCATACCCCTTTTCTACTTTGAAAAGAAAAAAATAACTAAAAATCCTTTTGCTCCTATAAATCGAAGGATTTGAATTACTGCGTTATGAAAATTTTAACTAGCTGCTATAAGACTTTGATAAAATCGCAAAATCGAAAAGAAAAATATATGTATATTGTATACACGTCAATTTTTTTCAAAGGATCTTCGTTACTTCCAGAATGAAATAACATTTGTGACCGATTCGATCCGAACGAACGGAAGCCAATTATGTCAACCAGGTTCGTGTCAATAACTCGAACAGCTTCGCTGGATGCAGCGACGAAGAAGCGACGCTTGTAATTTACTCCATTCATATATCGAATGAAAAAAATTACTTCCGAGACGCAAACCAGGCGGATTTCCATTGTCAGATATATCGAGAGGAAAAATGAAAAGTACGAGACGTTTCCAGCGGAAAGTTTCGCCTCGGGGGACGTTCTCGTTAATGGCGCAAGACAAGCAAGGAAATCCTTTTTCGCGTTGGCGCGGAAGCATCGTCGGAAGTTAAAAAAAATAGGCGAGAGTCCACGAACGGTAAAAGCATACACCCGGAAGTTCTCGACTTGTTCATCTGTTTTTAAAAATGTAGACTTCGCGTGATAATATTAAGATCGAAAATTCAACGAAGCGGAACGTTTGCTCACCAACACCTTTTCTCGACGTTTTTACTGTGCGCGATATTCTTCAATTGCCATAATTACTTCATACCAATTTTATTACACACAGATGGCACACAGGCTCATTGAATTTGCTGCGATCATTTTAAAACTTGACGAGGTAATATATTATGCAGTAAAAAAACATCATCCACAGCAGTTAAAAATTATTTGACTATTTTAACGAAATTTTATAAAAATACACGAAGAAAATTCGAAACAAATTGATTGACGATTATGTGGTAATTACGAACGATTATTAAATTCGTATAAAAGCCTCGGGGAGGGGGGAGAGTTTACTGTACGTCCATGATTACTTCGGTATTGTAGCCATCGATCGTTTATTCATTAAACTTGCTTCGATTATTTATGAAATTTGCGACGAATAATTTTTTCATGTCAAGAAAACGACTAGCCACGATAATTAAAAATACTTCCACAATTATTACAAAGTTTTGAAAAATATTACAAAAAATTCGAAACATATTAATTGACGAGGATGTAGTAATTACGATTGTTGATCAAATTCGGGTGAAAGCCACGGGGAACGGAAGATAGAGTTTATTATAGTTGATCTCGAACAGGTCGCTGATATCGTGGTGGAACAGAAGTTGAATCGGCAATTACAGCTCGACGGAGCTCGCTAAAACGTTGTATTTTCAAGTTTCAAGTCCCGGGGCAACGTTAACCTATGTTTCAGCAGATACCACGAATTTATACATTTGCATTATTTATTCACACACATATATATTTATATAATGCATGCGTGGGAAGAGATGGCATGGATGGACGTTCTTCATATTAATAAAGCACGTTCGTTGTATCAACGTACTTTGGATTTTCATGTTCCCGCCGAGAGTGAGTTAAATTTTATGCAAATTTCACGTGCATCACCGTCGGGCCACTGAATACAAAAAATTCGAAAACATCGCGTCGTTGCGGGAGTCTAAAAATCATCATCTTATATTTCGCGGAATAATTTTCATGACGCAATAGTAAATAAAATTAAATTATTGATTAAAAAAATTCCCGTATTAATTTGATGGACTCCTAATCACAGTCCATCAAATTAATACGATAATTTTTTTTCTCTGCTCCTGATACGTGAAACCGAATTTGTTATAAATGTTGACGGCTGATAAAGTTTGGCAACATTTTTACTAAAATATTTTCCATTTCGTACTTTATATGCTTGCGTAGGTAAAAAAATAATCTTTTGTAATTCAGAAAAGATTTTTTTCTTTTGCTTATTTAAATGTCGCCGGAAATTCTTGCGCTATCACAAACTTTTCAGGAGGTACTGGAGTTTTATTATTCTTATCCAATTTCTCGCATCTCCCTTCACGAAACCCGCCAAGGGGGGGGGGGGGGCAAAGGTAGGAGCCTCGTATACCGTCCGACCAAAGTCGACGCGGATCTCCCCGACTTGCCGGAAGGGTGGCTGCGGTTTTTCATTCTTTATTTTGAGAAAAAATACATTTTTTCTTCTCTTTTGCCCGAGACCGAACTCATCTAACACAATCTCAGATCCGGGCGAGCACGGAGGATGTACGATTAAGAAGACCGTTACGTTTCGCAATTCGTTCGAAAGCCCGAAGATCGTGCTGGCCGGTAGAGCTTGTCCCGGAGTTAAATTAGTTGGATAACTTTGGTAGGTTCGTAAAACCTACGGAGATGGTATCCGTGAGGCGAGTACGTGCACAAAAAAAAAGTGAGTGAGGATGAAGAATGGTTAAATAAGAACTCGGACTTTACAATTATTCCGGGATTAAGAAGATTTTCGAGCAAATAAAAAGTTGAGCGTATCAAACAATTTGATAAGTGGATGCCATTGCAAGTGATAGGGTAATTTAATATTTCCCCCATTTTATGTTCCTTCATGAATGCAACGAATAAATTAATAACACAAACAATTGTGAGATGTTGATAGCTCGCATAATTATCGTATCGAAATGTACCAACTGTTTTTCGTGTAGAAGCAAAATGAATTCCTGAACTATTGAAATAAAATTTTTAGTTTTCGAACAAAGGGCCGAACTATCTTGGCTCGAGGCTGCTGTAACCAACAGTTGTAACGTGCGTTGCACGATTGTTCAATGGCATAACGAATACGTGTATGTATGGAGATTCGTAACAATCTGCATGAACGATGAATTTCGCATGCGAAACTAGCTCTCGAAATGTTTGGCACTCAGCGAGCCTTCGGGCTATGCCCTTTGCCCGTTCCAAAATTATCATCATCATCGTCCTTGCGTGAGCAAATAACCCACCCTTGCCATTCGATGGTCGAAAACGGGGAATGGGATATCAACGGCGTTACATCTAGGGTTCGCCAGGAACATATTGGTCGCGCGACCGGCTGATCAAACGCCACGGGTAAGACTATTTTCGACCGATGGATTTCCCATCCCTTTGGATTATGGTTTCTCGGCACAAAGCCCTCTCGATGCGCAATCCCTTCTCCGAGCTTGCGAAATAATTCGTGGACCGCGTCATAGACGATATATATGATAGTTTCTACGAAATGTCGAATTTTATCAACGATCCCAAATCACGATTGAGTTGACCGAATTATTTAAAATCTAGATTTATTTTTGAAAGAATAATAGAATAAATTGAATAAATTAAATAAATTAAATAAATTAAATAAATTAAGTAAATGAAATAAATAAACAAATAATCGATCACTTTATTAATTTAATTACGAGATACGCACACTCAATTTCTCAACGATCCGAGATCACGATTGAGTTGGACGAATTATTTAAAATCTAGATTTATTTTTGAAAGAATAATAGAATAAATTAAATAAATTAAATGAATTAAATAAATTGAATAAATTAAGTAAATAAAATAAATAAACAAATAATCGATCACTTCATTAATTAAAGATAATGATGAAAAGGAAAGAAAAAGTATCACTAGAGAACGTTTATACGGAAATACGAGATACGCACACTCAAGCAGTCGATCCACGGAAGCGGATTGTGCATACGTCGACAAGTACTGAGTTGAGCATCCGCGTGACATATTAGGTCGAAGAAAAACGCGCGAAGAGACGTCGGAATAGCTTGGGTGCTTGTATGAGACGTTCCAGGCACCCGTCAATGGGGATTGAAAGCGTAATGGGCCGACTTGGAGTCGCGTTTGATAAGACGGACGAATTGTGTAACGTCGTCGAACGAATACGGAACGAGTTCTGAACCTCACGAGAGAGTACGACCGTCATCTCGCAGGAAATGTCGGCACTGCCGGCACTTCGGGTGAGAATTGTTACTGAACTACAGACCCGCGAAAGTTGGAAACGTTGCAAATTTTCATGTAGCCACGATACATAGATTTAAGGGACTGATGTAAGTTGTGTGAAAATTAAATACTGCAAGAAATAATCGAAAATGATTGTTTTTTTAGAGAACGGTGAGGCCTCAACCGAAAAGTTTTCAAGCCGTCAATCTCAAATTTGGCTACTACAGTCGTCAAATCATTCGTCGAAGCGATATGAAAGTTTTATTTTTATTTCGAGAACTCTATATTTAGTGGAACCGATAACCGTTGGGAAAAAGAAGTCACACTGGACATACGATTTTTCAGTGGCCACCAATTTGTAAATATAGACTGTTCTATACCGATTAATAATCCACCTGAGGCATTTGAGGCACTTCCCATCAAGCACCAGTTTTTCGAGCTATGATCTTGGATCAACCAAAACCATTAATTCATGATCTGATTTGAAAAAACGAAGATAAAGTTCCTTAAAAAACGTCCATTGAAGCTACAGGACAAAGAGATATATCGTGAATCACGATGTCAACAGAGTAACGTTCGTTACAAAGGAAGAAAAACATGAACGAAAGAAGTAAGATTGATCTGTTAAAAAGATACGACAGCAGAGCGCGGACAAACTGATAAGAAACTGACACGTTCGTTGTTATTAAGTTGCCGCAAGCATTCTTATTTCCTTTGAGAAAAACCTGATGCCCCCGTTGTCGTGTCTGTAATTTTTTTTTTCTTCGCAGGAGTTCTCAAGTCTCTCGGGAATGAATTGAATGAATCGCTTTGAGAGCGTAGTCCATTACGGCCATTGGATTGCACTGAACGTACGGATGTATGTATATATCTCGAGAGAATATACTACATAGATGAAAGAAGATTCAACGACCGTGACCCCGGCTCGTGTGGAGAGAAGTTGGAGGTCGGGATACGCTGAGGGAATGAGATACGATGGTGGGATTGGCCGAGGCTCCAGGTGCGCTACTACTATCCGGCGAATGCAGAAATTGAGGCGCAGTCGACGAGATAAAGTGACAAGATTGTATCAGCGAGTGGCCGCTATTAACGGGGAACTTGAAAGTATAGAAAATTTATGCAAGTATCCGATAGCGTTGCGTACCTACTACCGTGAGCATTGCGAATGAACGCTCAACCTTCTCATCGATCGTAATCGCATAATTCCGTATCTGAGAACGTATCGGCTATTGTCTTGTCATCGAGGAACGAATGATTCATTATTTCGTATGAGACCCGTCATTTTTATTATATTCTTTTTTTTATTATATTGATCAATATTATTCGAATTTTTTATTAATTTTTTATACTGTTAATTAATCTTTTACATTTCTTCAACATATTGATTCATTTTATTGCATTCAGTTATTATTATTATTTAAATTTTTTATATTAATTTTCTCTCTTCTATTTTTTCACATAAATATATTGTTCGGAAAGCGTATTCAAACGTCCGCTTACTATTTCGGTAGGACGAAATAATCGCACTTTGCAGTACGTAAATCGTTATGTTTTCTTCTGTTCTCCACCAAAAAAAAACTACGATTGTCGGAAAAAGGCAAAGAGACATCCGTCAGATCTTGACCCCATTCCGGGCCCACGTTTAGTTGCAAAAATACAACATCGGATTCTCACGACTGCACACAACGCCGCTTTTTCGAGACGTCGTTAAATCGCGGTCCCGCGTACATTCTTCATTCTCCGCAATGGTCCATGAAGGAAAAAAAAAGAAAATATGATAAAAGTGGTGACAAGGGAAAAAAAAGTATCGAACGCCCCGGCAAAAAAATCTTTGCACGCACATGGACACGACGCTCTAATTTCTTCTTCACGAGCGACGGATGAGCGAAGCTCGGCGGCAACACGTGTTGCCTTATCGCCTCGACGATGTCGGACGACAACTTTTCCACGGCCGATAGAAGCGCGCGAAGTTTGCAATCAAGGAAACCGTACAAAAGACGACGGGTTGAGCCTCGCCGCGCTGTCATGACGAAGGATTAACGACGAACGACGCGAGAAAAGGACGAATCGCGACGATTTGTTCGATACAATCCGTTTTTTTTTTTCGTTTTGGTACAAACATCCATGGGCGACACGGATTGTACAAGCTTCAGGATTAAACGTCCGTTCGACTCGACGCTGCGAACGTTATCCGAACGTACCAGCGGCAGCGAACTATAAATGTCATCCGTGGAATTTGCATGTGTGAAAAGAAGCTTTCAAAAGTCCCGCGTTCTCGCGACGAACAAACGAAGCGAATGAAAGAGGAATATAAAGATAGAGAAAGGATAAAAAAAATAAAAATAAAATGAAAATGGTCGGTTAGGTTAGTCATCGGTGAAGAATGCAGCTTTGTCGAAACGACACGTTGGTATCGTGTGTGAAATGCGAATTATCGGGATGAGCAAAACGTAATGGATTGAGTGCTTTCGCACGAGTCCGATGTATAGCGCAAGCACGACGTGGTGGCACATGAACGTTCGTAGGATCTGAAAAATTCAACGAATCGATTTTAACGATCCGTCGCGAGAAAAAAAAACTTATTCGTTCGATGGTCAACACGAGAAATACTGGGAAAAAAATGAAGAAAAAAACCATGGCGTTAACTATGGTGCTGCATAATTATCTTGGGTGCTTTGGAGTTGCGCTATTAAGTTTTATAGGACGTTCGAGATATGGGGAGTCGGGTGGTAGTACCATCGATATGGGTCATTTCATTTTAGACGAGGTGCCAAAAGAATGTTTGTGCAACGTAATATCTATACATGACTATTTGAAAGACATAAAAAAATGTGTCAGCTTTGCTCATTGTCCAAGTTGTACAATCCTGATTTTCCGATATTTTCGAAGGCCGTAGCTGGCACGAAAAAAAAATGCAATACATGAGATTTCCGTTTCTTTCTTATAACATGTCTCACTCATCGTTTATTGTATCTCGTATTTTCTTTAGAACGTCGAAATGCACGTTTGAACGCAATCTGCATACGTACGATGTGCGATGCGTGATCGGTAAGCGAGAGATCTTTGAAGCCAACGTATGAGATTTTAATAAACAATGAGAGGCGAAACAGAATCCTGAAGGTTCTTGCTTTTAGTATCACCGACGAACTGAACAGTAATCAAGACATTTCCATTCGGCTCGACCAAATATTTGATTCGATGGACTTTTGAATGAACGTTTCCCCGAAACTTTCAAATTGCATGAATTCCCGTAGTAAAGTGTAAATACATGTATGTGTATACATATATCTTCTGGCGATTACAACTTTAGCATGTGTTTTGCGAGTTTAACGACAAGAAACTTTAATGAACCATACCACGAACGTACGTGATAGACGCACGTAATCCCTCCACGGATTATTCCAACTAAAACCCGGTTGGACCGCACATCCTAAATCTCTGATAATTGTTTCCGTCCACAATTCCAGGAGAACGACTCAGATTATCTTCTATGATCCACGCCCTCCAATAGTACCACGACTGGTTCGAGCTTTTGGTACAATCGATCATTCGACTCGTCCCAACTGTTAGACGTTACGCGACGATCACTTCTTTGCCAAGTTCGCCTCAGGAAACGTTATTCAAATTATACGGTTATATAAATCAATTTTAGGTACAACGAATTCGCTGAAAATGATTAGCTGATCAATTTACTTATGTATGGAAGTTCCGTGCAAGCCATGGATTACATGGGTGTGAGTACTTTATTTCCTTGGTCCCAGAAGCGACTGATAGGTAATGCGAAAATATATATGCATAGATATATCTGTATATTATGACGAGCAATTTACAAAGAAATTTAATCTCAACGGTGTTACATCTGAAGCGAGAGAAGAATGGTCCAATATATATGCGTATACATACACGCGGTAATAGATGAAGAAATTATTAGCGAAATAAATCTATGCATTTTTTAAAGCCATCACGTAGGAGGCTTGGACCATTTTTTTTCCTCTCCATATGTCCCAACCTTTAGATTGAAATCCCTTGCGAATCCCTCGTCACGACCCTTCATCGCTTTGGGGTAGGACCAGACCCCGTAGCGAGCTGAACCAAGGACCAATCGGTCGTTCAACGTCCAAACATAAAAATTGCTGACAAAAACGTCCGAATTTTCCGGCAAATAATATCAAATTTATTTTCCCTCAATAAAAACGCGCAATAACATTTGACTCTTCTCACATATTTTTGAGAGCTTAAATTTGATTGATAACAAGCTAAATTTGATTTGACTTTGAAAAATCGCGTTTATTCTATAAAAATCGTTGGTAAACGATTAGGAATAAAGTGTTTGTCCATCGATCAATTGTCTCAGCTGAATCAATTCGCATAAAAAAGTGTCCGTCTCGCTTCGTTCACACCGGCTATTTCCAATCTGTCAGCCGAAAACAATGACCTGGGATTGAAGCCAAAACCACTATATGCCCGAACTTCCCAGGTCCTTTGAAAAAAAAAAAAAATATATTGAAAAAATAAATAGAAATGAAATAAAAAAAAAGACCTACGTGACGTCCCCGTCGAAATGGAACGAGAATTTTTCCGCGGTGTACGTGTATATAACCGTCTCGTCGTTCGACACGCGATTGAACTTTACTTTGACAATTTGCCCGGTCGACAACGTTTTCTCTATGATTGCGGTAAACCGTGTGTGATGTATATCCACCGCAATGCCATCGATTATCGTTACACGAGGTCGAAACAAAATATCAACCGAACACAGCCATTCCATGATCCACGATGGTTGCTCATGACTCAATAAAAAATGTATTTTTCTCGGATTGACAATCAAAGAAAGTCGCGTATACCATCTTTGAAGCCAAAGCTGAACACTTTTTTAACCTAAGATTGGTCACCATATGAGAAAATTCCCGACGATAGTTTTTTTGTCTTTCGAAGCTTTTAGGAATGAATCATGTTTTTTTTCGAATCGTAAAAAGCGATTGGAATGGAGGAATAAAAATAATTAGAGGGTAAGGAACGCTGAAATAAGGGGATTCCCTCACGGGGTGATCAGACTCGTTAGTGGGTTTTCTCTGGCGACGTTGCCATCCTCGTTCAGAGTTCCTCCGCTCTCCAGCGTGTTCCTCCACGCGCGCGACATAGGAATCGAGCGACATGGCAACGCGGCCGACTGGAAAACATCGTGGGCTTTCCCTCGTGAAGTGTCTAAAGTCGGGTCGCAGATGGCGAATCAATCTAGGGTTAATGACGGATTCGTCATTACGGGAAAACCGTTCGAGATCCATAAGACGGTGGGTCTTGTATCGCCATACGTGAAGAATCGTTCGATGAGCGTGATCGTTAAAAAAAAAAAAAAGACGATACAGCGTTCGTGTGGCAAAGCAAGGAATCCATTGAAACGCTAGCTCGTGAACGAGCTTTTCTTCCGGATAAACAGTTGTAAAGCATCTCTCACGACACGACACTACAGGAAACGTAACGTCGTCGCGCCCAAGGGGCGCTGACGCTGCCTCTTGCTTGTAAAGCTCGTCGTTTTTTTTTCTCTCTCTCTCTCTCTCGGACTCACTGTTGCGTCATGCAAGTCCCTCCATTGCAACCGTATTTGCCCGCTCCGCGACCCGGTCAGCGTGTTCTTCAAACACTTCGGAGCAAAAGAAAAGTCTCGCACGACGGACGTCAAATAACGATCGTTGGGAACGTTCGAGTATTGTTTGCTATTCGATTCGTATGTGGAATACCGACTACGTGCTGACGTGATAGAATAGTATTTGTATTATTATTATAAGGGTTTTATTGTTGTCATCATTTTTAATTATTAATTTCTTTCAGATACTCGTCGGACTTGAAGCTGGATGGTTACTTCAAAATCGTATTTCTTTCGTGAACGTAGTTTTTACCCATTATTAATGTTATTATTATTATTTTTTTTATTATTATTTTTATTATTATTCAATTATTTATATTACTATTATTTCTCTATCTCTATCGGCATCGATTAATTAACTGACTTACGATAGTCAAGAGACATGAGACTGAGAATCTGTGATATCCATGAGAATATGACAGCACCAAAGTCCAACGAAGA
Organism: Sussaba pulchella; assembly: GCA_963971145.1. Lineage (NCBI taxonomy): Eukaryota > Metazoa > Arthropoda > Insecta > Hymenoptera > Ichneumonidae > Sussaba > Sussaba pulchella. The sequence goes on from OZ020166.1 coordinate 11,872,451, forward strand.
TCCTGACATTATGTTTCATAATGAGAAATATTGTTTTTTTCTTTCTCATGGGTTATCATTGGGAGCAAAATGAATTAACACAAGAGTCAACAAGATTATTTGTTGCTCGCCAACTTACACGTTCTCGTCTAATCTCTCGTGCACACGTGACACAGGTGAAAGCTCTCTCTCGCTCTTTCTCTCTCACTCACTCACTCTTGCTATTTTTCCGGTTTTTTTTGCTGTGACAAACACTCGACGACACTACTGCTCTACGTTAATACACTACATGCCTGCAGGCAAAATACACACTGAAACGTTGTAAAAGTGACCCGTACTTGCGAAACCAGCCCTTGGCCACTAAGCATGAGAAAATAACGTTCTCTAAGCGTTCGGTATCTCACGAAATCTCGCCATGTTGAACCCAAACGTTTTGTTTTTTCATAGATCGATGATTCATGAGTCTTCGGAGCAACCAAATTCGGTTCAATGAAGGAGTTTGAAATCCCCACTTGTGTGACAAATTTTTTTTGTCCACGCGACACAATCGTATTGTCACCACGCGCAAGGAATGCTCGATTGGAGGGTTTTAATGAAAGACTGCCGAAAGTTTAAAAGAAAATGGATCATAACGAAGTACACACATGTGCGATTCGTGTTATAAACGTTCTACATTGCAATCCATAACAAATAGAAATATATATTTGTATAGTCTCTGTTATATCTCAATAATTGTACAACGAATTATTTCCGGCAATCAATGAAGCAATTGAAACAGAACAATCAGAAAGATAAGGCACGATCGAATATCAATATAAATCACATAAAATGTCGTGAAAATCGGTAACATAAGATTGTCTTTCATCGTAGCTATGAAAAAAAAATTTTGCTGCTAAAAATCGATGAGGAATAAAAATCCAATAATAATAATAATAAATGTAATTTTGAACGTGTTGATTATTGACTAGGCTCGTACACGTGACGGTAATTGACCGAGCGAGGGAAGCCACGCGTGTTCGTTATCCTGTCATTTTCTTGTCAGCAAACTTTAAAAAAAATAAATAAAAATCTTCTTCTATGCATTTTTTTAAGCCCGTAAATAATTTCAATCGCAATTTATATTAATATTTATCGATTTAAAAAATGTTCAAAGTATATTTGAGAATTTTTTCAACTCGATTGCACAGGTCAATTCAAAATGGCGGACAGTCAAAGTTTGTGCAGGGCCAAATTCACCCTGTGTGTGATGTTTGATCGGAAGATAGGTGTAAGAGGGTTGAACGGCTGTGCGGGGAATATTGGCTGATATCGATTGCAGGTCGATCACGATTATTTTCGTTCGAATCTGGTCATTCTTTCCTGGCTCGGGCTCAACGTTTCGACTGATACTGGTAATTTGGAAAATCGAAGCCGGACACTGCTGATTCACGGGCAACGCGACTTATCAGCGTAGGTCATCGTATTCCAACGTGACCTCGTCAACCATATCTATTCCAACGAATTTATCATTTTAAATGGAACGGTGAATTGTTCAGTGACTCGAATGAAAATGTATAAAAATTCAAAAACTGTACGCAGATAAAAAATGTTTCAAGTTCATTTTTGTTTTTGATGGAAACTAAAAATAATAGACGAAAAGATTACTGAGCTCGGTGTATTCACTGAAAATTTACAGTAATTTGTTATTGTTCAGCCGATTTTAATTTAATTTCTTGGCTTATTTTTTTTTAAGGGAAATATAAATTATTCGTTCGGTGTCTGGAATAATCATTTGAAGAGTTTCTGTGCAATTGCTGCGTTTAATTATGATTCATTTTGATCGAAAGTTTCAACGCTTATCGACCATGAATCAAAAACTGTGAATTCAGGCACAAGAAATTATATAATCTCTTAGACATATCTTAGGAATAAAATTGAAATTTACAATTGAAACGAGTATGAGGTTGTCACTAAACTGATGTTACTGTGAGAGCTTTAAAATAAGCCCCATGGCATATGATCTCCGGGGAAATTAACAATTTCACAGTGGAATGGAATAAATTCAATTCTCAACGACGCTGTATGCGTCAGCTAATCGAAAATATTCAATCATTCGAACTGAGGACAGAAAGATTCCGATGCAAATTTTACGATTTCCTGTGCTTGTCGTACATTGCACATTGACGAGTGATAGTTAATAATCAATACACGAAGATCGATGATCTTTTGATAAAATGAAACAAAATAAAATAAAACAACAAGAAACAATCAAACGAAATTTTATTCACGTAAAATGATTAAATTCCTAATTGTCCATCAATATTGAAAACGAAAAAAGTTGTCGTGAGACAAAAATAACAAAAAAACGTCAAATAACGAAAAAATTGTGTCCTACAACTTCGAAATTAAAAAACTGAGGAATTCTTCTAATTTTAGGTGGACATTCGGATGAAAAATAAATAAATTAAGAAAACAAAAAAATGCATTATTCAAGGTCGACAATGTTAAACTTCCGAATCACTACGCGCATGCCCCGACAGCCAGTAGGCCAACAGCGAGTTTATCTCCGGACCGATTAAACACGCGTGGCAATCGAGCATTCCTTCGATTATCTTTCTCTCTCTCTCTCTCTCGCTTTGTTGCACCCTCTCCGCCTTCGTCGAAATCATCACGAAGCACAACGAAACAAAACGACAAAGAAAAATTAACAAGGGCTCGACGATAAAAACCCTTCTCAACAATTTTCATGAAACGATGCAATCATTCCCTCTAAAAAATAAATTTAAAAAAACCAATTCAATAATTAAAAATTCTACTAAATCATGAGATCGTGATCGCACCTCTATTCAAATTCTCCTATACAACCGTAGCACATTCTCGTTACTTCAAATTCGTAATTACGTCGATGTTACGCACGTCACATCGAATTATTCGTCAGAATTTAGCCAACATCGACGCGCCATAATTCGTAATGTTCATTCGAATTATTTATTCGTTCACAACGCGAAAATATGCAAAAATCCACGATTAAATTCAGAGTCTTCTCGTACGCGTTGTCTCACGATTTTTAATTGAATGAGATTGAACATCTTTTTCTCTTTATTTTTCCGGGCGAGCGATTTCGTCCGCGCGGTATCCGCGGTTGCCGATACGACCCCCCTGGCGCTAAGCCGCGAGTAGCAGCACCGATTTCAGGCTGGACCGTGTACTGAATGAACGAAGCCGGCGTGCTTTACCGCGCGAGCCCGTCGCGCGACGACGACGGCAGCGGGTGATAGCGGCATAGCGGGTGGAGGTGGCGGAGGCAACAGCGGTCGTTGGCGATGGTGGCGGTGGCGGCGGCGGCGGCGGTGGTGGTGGCAGAGCGCGGTCGCGCGAAACTGGTGGCGGTTCCGCGACTGCTCGGAATCGTAGCGGTGGTGGTGGACCGGCCACGGACGGCAGCGGGATTCGTCGGACCCGGACGGAAATTCGCGACAATCGGTCACCGTCCACTCTTTTATCAACGCCGCTGCACTATCACAAAGTTGCGCCTATCGGTCGTGGCCGTGGCTCAATTATGTCGATGGGAAATGTTCGGCGGGGATGGATTTTGCAGTCTCGATATTATCCATCATTGACACACAGGATTTTCGGGACGATTCGATTTTTCGATTGGTTTATTTTACTTTTTTTTCAGTGCGAACTTTGGAGTGTGAGACATTTTTATCTATCATCAGGTTTCATGATTGAAGATTCGAATTGTTCGATATTTTATGGCTTTTGGAGAATGTTTTTTCATTCTTTTTTTATTTCTGAGATACGTGGGATTCTTTTTTTGCAAGGAATTTTTTTTTTTTGTTTTATCATAGCCCGATAATTTATTTCGTCGTACGGTTTTTGGCAGAAATGTTTTCTATCGACCTATTTTCCATTGAATTTGGTGCTGTTTCGACGGCCAGAATTTTATTTCACGATTTAACATTCCGAACTGGTCTTGAACAATAAAATGAGGTACGTGTATGGAACGTATTCTGTCAAATTTTGCCGACGAAGAACGTGACTTTCGGGATCTAATAACAGTTTCGTGAGAAATGAAAAATAAAGGGGAAAAAATTGATTCATAGGACCCTGAGGAGAAAAAGTTTTCTCGCAACTTCAGCGCAGTTTATTTCAATCGAGTTTCAAGAAAAAATATTTCATTCGGGATTTTTGATATTTCGAGTTCGCGTTGGGCGAAAGTTGAGATTGGAGTTGCGAGCTACGAACGTGTGACAATGATTCGTGTGTCACGGATATCCAAATAGAGAAACAATGCAAGTTGAGAACGTGACCAAAGAAGCGTCACATGACAACCGACCACGTTCGCTATTGCTTCGACTCTTCATTCGTGACGGCGGCGCGTGTGCATGTATTTAGTTATTTCTGTATGAACTTATGCTATATGAACTATAACTATATGAAGCACAGCTGGGAAATTTCCCTAGGGATGCGGACTAAGATTTTCGCCTGGCCCGGGAATATCGTCCGAGGATCTTTCGTCAATGCAAAGAACAAAAATATTGATATTTGCTTTCACTATCTATGAAACGAAATACATTGGTGGACGATGAAATAAAAAATCGATATTTTGAATCGAAATTCTGATCGGATGGGATTTCGATCGAACTTTCTTTCATGAAAATACATTGGGGAAAAACAATCAAAGGGCCATTCAAGGTTTATTGCAGTCTGGAGTCATTTTGAATTGGTCAGAAACATTTTTAGTTTATCAACAAAAAATATTTCGAAATCGAATGTTCAAATATTCAGAATATATATTGAGAATCTAGGGTCGGCATTTATTTAATTAAAATATATTCGAAAATACTTTCATTAGTGAATTATCGTGAATTATGAATGCACATCCCTGGCCAGTACATTCGAATATTTGAGAATCGTGGTTATTAAAAAGACAAAATAAATGAAAATTAGCAATCGATATATCTTCTGATCATTCGAATAATTTTCTTGAAATAATTTGACTCTATAAATTCGATGAATTATAATTTAACGGGTCTATTCGAACGGGGGTACGGCCCTGTACGCGAATGTACGTAGGCACTCCATCTTTCCGGACTGGTTATGCGCCGCTACATACGTGTTCATATATCTATAAGCACACGTATATGTATATCTATAAACATACGTAGTACGATACACAGAAGCCCGACAACGGAGAGTACACTCAAAGTCAAAAGCTCGTTCGAAGAGTGCCTCGCGCATTGAGGTAGGTCCGTAACGCCGCGGAACGATGCTCGAGCGTTTACCGGGGATTCTTCTCGTCTTAGCTTCTATTGCACAGCGACGATCGATTAGTCGACGATAAAGCTTTGAATTAAGCTCTCTCTACCCAACATTTCCACCGTTTTTTTTTTTTTTTAAATGTATATTTTGTCTATAGCGAGAAAGGAGAGAATAATTCGAAAGATTTATTTTGAACTTATATACACTACTTATACACTACGTATACTTACATACTTGTATTTCTTACTGAAGATTAGAATGAATGTTGTAGTTGAAAAAGCATCGGAATCTTAAAAAACGGATCACCCCATAAAAAAGACAATATTGTATGGAATGTTGTAAATGGAATATCTTTGCGCATAGCGCTGTAACGTTCTTATTCAATGGGGACTGGAATGTATTGTACATTTATCCGTTACTTTTCGGTACGAAAATTAATTCTTGCGAACTTCTAGTAACAGCAGCCGCTCCAGTCGTACCTGAGAAACGACTCAGTGATTGAGTTATTTGTTTCTCGATTGTGACATAATCGGAATAATATAGATTTGTGACATAATAATAATAATAGAATTATCGGATTTGTGAGACCGAAAATATGAGCCATCTAGTCGCCTTAATTAGGCCTCAATTTCTAACCAAATACGTTTTTTTTTTCATTCTCCCATAGTGTAAAAAAAATTTCGACCTACAAAGGTTTTTGAACTTAAAGCAGAAAAATATTTTCTCGACGTGAAATTTTGCCACGTCCCGAGATCGTATTCGATTGGATCGTTTGGTCACGGTCACGTCTATATCTATTGATCCATGGCTAATAGTAGTTGGCAACGGTGATATTCCATTGGTCGCGAATCTATAAGAGGCTTAGAGGATAGTTTTGTACGTGCTACGATACAAGTGTGCGAACGCAAATACGCGTTCACGAGCGAATATTACGCAATGATTTTTTTTTTTAATTTAAAAAAAAAGTACGAATACGTATGTTGTGTAGCTAATAATCTGTTGCTGACGCGAGTTAACACTGGCATACCTGTACTCACACACGGAGCCAGACCCTCGGTGCCGTGAACCGAAGCGACGAAGAAAAATGATCGTTCTCCTTTCTCGCGTTATTCTCGTAGACGCGCGGACATCGCAAGACGACCTTACGGCGTTAAATAGAATCTCGAGAGTACTCTCTTGGCCGAGAATGTTTCAAACGCAAATAAAATGCATCGATGACAATTTTTCTGTTTTCGTGGATGCTTCGATTATTTAAATTATTCAAATTCGGTTGATGGGCGAATAAATTTGAATCTTTGAGATTGAGGGAATGAAATAACTTTTGGTTTCAATTGAGAAATTATGACTTTTTTTTTGTTAGGTATTTAGTACATGAAAAATGAATAAAATATAAAAAAACACAAATATTAATAACAACAAATAAATGAAATAATTAAGAAAATAATCGATTAATTACAGCATTAATTAGAAGAAGAATTAATATTTCTCACTGCATACATTTTTTTTAAATGTAAAAATGAGGACTCACGAAGACACAAAATATTTTTTCTAAACCTTCGAAATATTCGAATAATTAGTGACTTTCTTTGTTTGTATTTTATTTTTTTCATAATCCTGCAACTTCTCGAATTAGCGAGTCATTTGGGACATGTTGATGAACGGTCGGTGAGAAATACGTGTCGTTTGGTGATTTCCGAAGCCACAAAGGAATAAACGACGACGAGCGAGAGAGGTGCGGAGGTCCGACAAGCTGTAGTCCGTGCGAGCGCGCTTTACGACTTAATAGCTTATCGTTGTACCGCGACTGGTCGCGTATATCCTACGATAAGCCAAACGCAAAGTGCACGCGACGCGACTCGGCCTGTGTGGCAAACCAACGTTGCAGGAAGCGATAGAACAAAGTCATCAACTGCAATCACGACGTGGCTTGTAATTGTTTTCAATTTATTTAATATTCCATTAACTCCCACAAAAAAATATAATTTGTCAATAAAAATCCGGAAAAATTATCCGTTAAAAAATTCAATATTATTTTTTCAAAACAACGAACATGTAAAAAAAAATAATTATAACACTATGAAAGATAATTATTTTGATTTATCTGGGCTCTGAAGTTTATATCTCTGGGTTAATCATCATTCTCGATAATAAATTATTATTTTTTTTAATATAAATGAATTATTATTATTTTTTGAACCAACGAACTTGTGAATGGAAAATATCTCAAAAACTATTATCACATATGATTATTTAAGAAAAAAGGAAAAAAAGGAGTCCGCCGCATTTATTTGGTTAGAAATATTTAGTCGTATGATGCACGATATTTGCTGGAAAAACCGTAGCTACGGAAATATCATGGCAAATCTCAAGGTCGACGGCGGACACCACGAAGTTGATTATCGTCGTGCTGTATCCGGGCTCGGGCAATTTTACTCCGATAAACATTATGTATACCAAAGCAGCAATTCGTCTTCGTACGCCGGGTTGGAGTTTTTCTTATATTACCGAATTAGTGCTCGCCGGTCGCGAGCGAATATTGCCGATGCTGCGATATTGAAACGACTACCGTACCGAGCTTGATTACTCGATGTTGCGCTGAAAGTTGGATCACGCGTCAAGTTTGTCGTAGGTTACGCTCGTTGACCGACGAGCGGACCGCCCGAACGATCCGCACACTCGTACGACGAATCAACGACGGCCAAGTAGAAATAAATCGGCGATAATGACGCCGATTTATAATATACGATTTATAATATATAATATAGATAAATAGAAAACGAAATAATTTTTCTGGTACCATAAACTTGAAATAAATCTTCCGAATTATTATTATTTTATTTTTTTACAATAATATATTTTGCACGAAGCGTGAAAACGATAGATGTAAAATGTAATTCAATAAAAAATAATTCGAATGATTAATTTTTAATTTATATGGTTAAGATTTCAAGGAACGTTGTACTGGATAAAGCACCGGTATATCGATTTGCTGTTAAGATGGGCTTCGGTTCGATAAGCTTCTCTAGAATGTTGAAAAACAAAAGGTCTCGAACGGAATGATTAAGACCGACTCTGGTTTATTCCGATCGATGGAATAATGGAATATTCTTGCGCATAGTCTTGTAACGTTCTCAATCAATGGGGACCGGAATGTATTGTACATTTGCAAGTATGACGTACGACTGGACGTAACGCGTTATCTTTCGGTACGAAAATTATTTCGTGCCACGTGTCCGTAACAGCAGCTGCTCCAGTCATACCCGAGAAACGACTCAGCGATTGAGTTAATTGTTTCTCGATTATGACATAATCGGGATATCGAAAAAGAAATCGGTAGTAATGGAAAATTTTTATAAATTGCATGTATCAATGTCAACGAAATAATAAAAATTTCGAACCAAAATATCTGCACTGAAAAATAATTGACTAATTTAAGGCTCGAAAAATCAAACGGATTTTGAGATCTCAATTGGGAACTCAATTTTCATCCAAGCAGCTCAATAAAAGTATTAGGAATGATGCGGATAGTCTCTGTTCTACGACGAGAATACCTTCTTCGTGATACAGAGCCAACGATCGGACGTGCGTGTGTTTATCAAACCGAGCACTCGGCGTCTAAAATTTTCGCGTGGGTATTTATGAAACCCGTCGTCCTTCCCTATTCCTCATTGATCATCCAGATAAATGACCCGGTGCACGCGGTAATATTTTGAAATTCGTATCAATCAAAATTTCGCATAACCGTCAGCGTGTTTTCAACTTGCCAGTATTCACATTTCCATCATCAATTGCACATGCATAACCGAAATGTTTTATTCGCGACACGATTTCTGCAAACGCATAACTTTTCTCAAATCACGTTTAACTCAGATAAATCAGAGATTTCTGTTTCACCGAGGTGCTACGAGACTTCTGCCTCAATCCGGAGTTGTGCATGCGAGAAAATGTTGACGAATTTTATCACGAGCTTAAATTCCTCTCACGCGCTTTCCACGTGTATTCCCGAGTGATTTTTCACGTGGAAAAAATATACGGAGTATGCGAAGAATATATATATATCGTTCTATACATGGAAATGGACATCTATAGTCTGTATCCGAACTGTGTAGAATTCATTGAATATTAACGATGAATGTTAAATCTCATTTGATTTATTATATATGAATTATCCATAGATTGTATACAGCCCGTGATCAGAATATATATTTATCCACCTTCATATAAAAATGATATATTCTCCATATCCTCTACATATATTATTTTTCTTTCGGGTTTTCACGAGTGCATCCGTTGATGTTTATTCGGTAACTGCTGTATATGCACTCGAGGCTCATCCCATAGTTCTATAAGTACGCTGTTTCGCGCCGGGTGTTTGTGCTTCTAGAGCGTGAAGAGCGACGATTCGTTACACGGTCTCGCTACTTCGGACGGACAGGGCTGCTATCTCGCCACGATGGTTTATTTATGTACAGTCGACGATGTCTACAAAAGCGCTTTATAAAATCGCGTTTTCTTCGGGAATCACTGTACGAGCTAGCCCATCGCTCCCCTACGAAGCTGTATCGCAAGCTCGTGCACTTCCGGCGAGCTTCGGTCTCGAACCGGTCGGGCCAAAGCGCGTGCGCGGAAATTCGCAATCCGATTGGTTGCCGCGCTATGCTGTCTCCAATCGATGCGACGCATCTTCACGCATGCGCTTCGCATGTTTCGTGCTTCTATCTTGTTTCAACACCCGGCCTGGTGGAATCTGGTGGGGGCACTTTGTGATGTAGCAAAATCCCGAATGGGCGATTCTACGAAGATTCGACTGTAGCGTCTTAGACGTTGAACACACGGTAGCTACGTAAGTCCGCATGCATCAGCGACGCCAGGGTCGCGTCCAGTTGGCACATGGGCCACATGCATCCCCGAACTTTTCTTCTTTCGGTTTATTCCGACGTCACTGACGCTTCGACGATGCGTCAGAGCATAAATTCGAGAAATTCCGGCATCCGCGACATCTCAGATCCGAATTAGCTCGGCGATATGAGACGCGGGTATCTGAATTTCACGTCAATGGAATCTTTGGGTCGTTTTGTCAATCAAGAGGGTCGCTTTGTGTGGAGAGCTTTTTCGACTCAATGGTGCCCGATTTTCTCGGGGAGCCGATTTAATTATAAAACAATTATGTGGCGTTAAGCGACTGGCAAGCAGTTCGGATTATTAATCGCCCGATCAACGCAGCTTCTTCAGTCTTTCGTCTTGTTCTCCGTTATCAACGCCCGATGCTAAAGCGTTTCCTGCTCGCCACCACCTTCCTTCGCACGGTTGTTTAACAAACGCAATTTCGTTAGTCAACGGACAAAGGAGAACTTAACTGGGTCGTGTCTCCGTGGTTGGGAGAACGCCTACGGCGAGCTACCGATGAGCTCGTCGTCTCAGCATCGTTCACTTTGTTGTTTCGTTCGTCTCACTCGACGTATCTTTCGTCGAACTCGCGTTTTCCATTTGACGGATCTTCATTTTCTTGTGTCAAATATTTACCAACGGTTGTTTCATTTTTTGTGTCTTGTCGACGAGAATCTCATTGATCGTGGGACAAATCGACGTTCGGAGTAGCGTATATTTTATAATTGATACGAGTTGTTGACCGCCGGCGATATTTTTATTCGACGGAAAATGGAAATCAAATAATTAAAAATTAATTAAAATGCGGAGCTTGGCTTCTGCACGACTAGCTACTATTTTCTCCATGGAAAATTGAAGAATGTTATCCACGTTAAAGCTGGATAGCATTCCGTTATCTACGGTAAAAAAATTCGCCAAATTTTTTTTTTCAACGACGAGGAAAATCGTACACACGCCCACAGGCTCAGATATTAAATTTGAACAGTGGCTACAAGCCGTTCTGTAAATGTCCCCACGGAACAAGGTTTTCGCGATAAACCTGCCCCCCCCCGCCGGCAGCAGTGTGAAATTTCCATTCTTTAACAGTAAAGCAATGGTACGGTAAAAAATACATATTTTTCGGAGATAAAACAATGGTAGTGAATAGGCTTTTAGCCGCGCTGTGAGGATTACGTTTGGAGTACGCGGATCAGCTGGGGTGAAAAAGTGTTATCCTCTTTGGATACTCTATGCATCAAAACCCGGCGTTTTTATATGTTTTATAAAAAACTATTATTGTTATTATGTTTTGTTTTGTGATTCAGGTCTCCATCGAAAAAAAGTATTTTCAAATCCAAGAGAATCCCATAAGAGCGGAATTTAAATCGTCCAACTATATTTTATTTTATGTTTTTTTACATGAATGGGAAATAACGCAGGTGACCGACTATCGTGGCCTCTATTTGTTGTCTACCTGGGATTCGACTGTGAAATGAGCCAAAAAGGTGAATCGATCAACGATTGAAATCGAAGAAACGGCGCTGCGGGCTATTGGTGGAGAGAACTTCCTAAGCTTCGCGATAGGTGACGATAATGATATTCGGTTTGCTACATGCCACGACAATTTTTCTCGTACATTCGATTTATTTTGTTACTTTGCGAAAGCGCGGTATACGTATGCTCGATATGTCTGCCGAAGTAAGTGTTGATACTTCAACTGACTTTATGGAACTTTGCCAGAGTTCGGTTTGTTCTTTTATATATATACGTACACACATACACGTGTATTGTATATATGTGTGACAGTCAACATCATCGTAGATTCTGCACTATACGTATACGTGTGCAAATCAACAACTAACAGTTTTTACGGCACGAATCGTAATCTAGAAACCTTTATCGAACACACGATCGACAATGTCTCAAAGCTTCGGCATTTCCCGGCGGCTTGTGCTTTATAAGCATCGACAAGCTCGTGAAGTACAGTCCGAGATATGAAAGGACGTCCGTCAAGAGTGAAAAACATGAGCCGATAGAATTTCCAGATATTAAATCCAACTGGATTAAGAACCGCGCTTAACTTCAAGAATTTAATTTTTTTCTTTCTCTGATAATTATCAAAAATAGTAGAGATAAGCATAGTTGCAGTTTATATTGGCTCGCTATAAGGATTAATTTGACGTCCTTTAACGTGAACTAATAAGTTCTTCGAACATATTCGAGCGCTAGAAATATTCGAGTGAAATGTGCGAAAGCTGTCCAATATTAAAAAGTCCTTTGCGATTTGAAAAAGTCTCGCCCGACGTCAGTTTTACTAAGTAAAAGATGATGGGGGGAAAAACTAGAGAGAAGATAAACAGGGGTAGAGCTCAGGGAACACTTGGAACTGGAGCGACGTTAATCAGCGTTTATCTCGAGCTCCTGGAGCACGTCCAGAAAAGTTTATTTTGAGGCCGAACCATATTTATAACTTCGCTCCTGACTCTCTCGCTCGCTCAGCTTATCCGCTTTTCACGGCTGGTGAGAATAAAATCGTAGACGATACACAGTTAAGAGCACGGTGCGATCGCGTGACACGAATTATACCGACTCGACCCTCCACCCAACCGATCAACCACCACGGAGAGATGATACCCGATCCTGTTCCACAGATTCGAAAACTTTTCTCACGTACGAACGATTATTTATCGTTGATAACTTCCGATATCGTTTTAAGAGAATTTTGTGGAAATCCCGAAACGTTGCGTGGGAGAATAATCACCACCACTAAGCATTTTCGCCACGACTGCTCACGGCGTATAAACGAATTGTAGAAAAACCCGAGAATCGAGAGTCGATTCGCATGAGAATGTAAAAAAAAAAAACCTCGCTCGGTTGTTGCTGCGGCGTTGCAGCTCGTGATTGTGCTGACTTTTTGATCAATCGCTTTTTCGAGAACAAAGTTAGTTTTCCAGATAATAAAAATTCGTGGCTCTTCCATAAGTGCATCCAACATTTCTGAATGTATTTGCTGATCATCGTTTAGTGAGAATCTTTTTTTTAAATCAAGATCAACGATTTTAAATATTTGTGGGATATGCTGATTTTTGTTTTTGAGAAGTAAAAATGTGCAAGAAGTCTCGTTTGTCGCACGAGACGTCATGCGTCAAAACTTTCATCTGGACCACGAAAAATCACATGGAAAAAATAACATTTTGATTTGTAAATATGCAAGAAAATAAGTCGACGAAATTATCCTGTTTCAACGTTGAGACTGTGTCGACAGCTGTCTCAAACGTGAAACACATAGTGCAGACGGGAAATAAAAGTTTGTGTTGTTGAGATATCAAAACAGCTGAGAACTTGTGCAGAATATACTGTTTAGCAGTGGGTAGAGAAGACCACGTGGCCGCACGTGCCACACGATCGTATCTCTCGAATAGTTTGTCGTGTGGTTCAGTGCTCAAATAGCTCAACCCTGACTCGTCTTCCAATACGACCTGAATAACTCGCCAAATATTTCACGTCGATAAGAATTTGTCCGAATTCTTTGAACAAGAATAATTCTGTGGTTTAGAGGCAAAACCGAATGAGTGAAGCGTCGTTTTTTTTTTCTAACAAAACACGACTCCGATTCTCCATGAATGTTTACAACCGAAGGTGAGACTATTTTTCGAAAGTTGTGAATTTATCAGACAGAATTATTTTTTATTTTTTTTTTTAAGAAAAGAGAGAGGGTTTGACGGCTTTAAATAAATATTTGATATAATATTTTGATGAGATTTAAGATTGCTGTATGAGATAAAATAAATCGGAGAAGCGATGTTCAAAATTTGAGTGGGATAAAGGTAATACGCGGTGGAGAATGATGAGGAATTCAAAAGATCGGGGGTAGCATGTCGATTAGAGCTGGACAGTGGTATCTACGAGTCTGTGGTGCACCGAAGAATTCCAGGATTTTACTGCGAAAGCTCGTGGATTTATCAGCCAATTTCCACGGGAGTCGTGATGGGAGTCTGAGAACACAGACTCGTTATCTCGTAGCCTTTCACGTCAATTAATTTCAAAGCCAATGGGATTTATCATCGTTATCCAAACCAGCTCTTTTTCTAAGTTTCTTGAGAGCCGTCTCGGCTCGATTTCTACAGTTTATCCGGTTTCGAACACTCGAACTTAATCAAACGCGAATCAAAACGATGACAACCAATCGCGTGTGCCCGACTTACTTGAAATAATTAGGTGCCCAAGTAGATATTTCAGGTACCAAGAAGAATTGTTTTTTAAAAATAAACCTATGAGATTTGTGACGTAAAATTTACGTTTTCAGGTGAATGACTAAAGCCGAAATTTCCAGCCCTCATGACCGGAGGGCTTTTCGGATGCTGTTCACACGCGCATATGTCCCTCGGTGCTCTCTGGCCGCTGACCAAATTCCTTTCGTGTTTCCACGTTCCGGGGTCAGCGCGTGCCTGCAGTAACGAGTTTCCGCCGAAAGCCGCCGAAAGGCATAAAAAAAAGGGTTAAGAAAACTTTGAAGCAGCCTTGCGCGTCCGTGACATTTACAAGAAAAAAAAGAAAATCTGAAAAAGCATAATGCTAGTTCAAAATTTCCACAGAATTCTTCGGTGTTTCTCGAATCTTCCGGCACAACTTGATATTCGACCGGAATTCATTATTTTGCATATTTACGATTAATCCAAACGATAAATAACTCAAAAATTGTAAGATGAATTGCAATTATTTTATAATATTTCTTTGATATGTTTGATGGTAGCGAAGTCTCGGTGCGACAAGTTTAAGACGTTTTTTTACGATATTGAGCGTCGGGAAAAGGAATTAAAGTAGATGGTCGAAGGTTAATGCTGATTTAGAATCCGAACCCAGGGGTGCCGATTAGAAGAAAAAAAAACCTCGATCCCCGCGGCAGAGATCTTAATCATGACGAACATCTGACCTCCCCATGGTAAAGTTTCGATACCCTTGACGCGTTCATCCCTCGCTTCTTGTTTTCCAGTCGATATGAACGAACGCTTGAGAAACTAGAAAATTTACGACGTCAGGTAGTTTGCTGCGGTAGACGTTGTACGAACGTGGCTCTACGGTGGTTACGGGCAACGTACACTCGGTGACTATCGATTCCTCCAGCTTCCCAAACGCCTCCAGGATTCCGGGTGCTGGCCTCAGGCGCGCAAGCTTCCGTCTCTTTGCTTCCGTCACTCTTCTCTCCATCTTCCTATTCCCTCTCCGGCCACGCGCGTCTCTATTCGGGGCTTTTCTACTTTCGCCAGGTTCTGGAATCAAAATCGCCCACCGTTGAGCTAGCTTCATTCAGCTACAGCTTTTTCGTCGGATTATAAATGAATATGATCTTGCCTGCGAATTCAAATTTTAATCACTTCAACGTTTCACTGGGATCTCACGTACCGACGTCTTCGTTATTCGTCTCCTTCATTTTTTTTTTTCAAATTTTTCTTTTTCGTCAAGAAGCAATATCGAACCTCGCGTAAACGAATGTCAGTCGTGGCAATCGTGGATACCACGTTGGAAATGTTCGAGGCGCCCATTGACTGTGACAGAATATATTTGGTACAACTATCAGTAAGAAATGCAAAGAAAAAAAGAGATTCACGAGGAACGCTTCGACTTTTTGGTCCTTTGCATACAATCTGCGTGGGATGTACGTCTTATCTATTATAGAAATATGATGGATTATTAATCCTTCAGCTAGAAGAACTTTCGCGGTGCTTTCAACTTTCCGAAACTTTGCAGATATACTTTTCGGTGTACATGCGGTCGAACTTTTCCCTCCGGACGATTTAACACTCGAAAGAGGCAAAACCCCGAGGGTTGCTGCAAAATGAATGAAACTCGGTAAATTGCCGTCGGCGCGTTTGCTTCACGAGTTTTCTGGGGAAATTAAAATTGAGTAAATGAAAGAAAATTAACAAAGTTTAATGACATTGGCGATCTCAGTAATGTAAAGTTACGTCGGTTTGTTTCCTTATTTCCCTCCACCCACATCCACGGCATTTCATTATCGGCTTAACGTCACTGCGACCGTGTTCTTTTCGCGAAGCATTAAATAGTGTACGTGAACAATCTTACAATCGATCGAGGACGAAAATGTACTTGGTCTTTGTCTAAAAATCGGAATAAGAAATCATAGTTCAGCAAAAAAAACCATGCCGCAGGTCGATGAGTACAGTAAAACCTCGATACTTGTCAGTCTCCCACTATGTGGCATATTATCCCGGTGGGGCGCCGATGGTGGGGTAGGCGTTGGGCCATTCGGGCGCCCGGCACGCATGGTGGGGGAACCGCTGAGCCAATCAACGATCGCCGTAGCTGCAGAAAATACGAATTGTCGACATCACGCAGTCCAACGATACGAAGCCGGGTCCTTCACTCTGCCGAAAACCGAGAACTCAGTGTAGATGCCACGATAGTGTTTTTCTCACGGGGAACGTTGATAAATTTCAACAGTGACGACAATATCGCATGACTCTTGTCTCAGTTGCCAAAAGTGTTCCGCCCACGAGAAACGGAAATTTGAAAGACGAAGTATCGCTGAAATTACGTTCCAAAAATATGAAGTTATTCTCAATTCATATTAAACGAATCATTCAGTAAGACGTTTGCCGTCCGGGTCATTTCTCAATCGTGCCACACGTGGCTCGTTGTCTTGTTCCACTGTCGTCGACGTATGCATTGCGTTAGGCTTTTTTTTGTTTGCGTCGAAAATTCCAATACAGTGAGGCTTAAAATAGATTATGTTGATTTTTTGTTGTTGTTGTGAAGATCACGCGCGGGAAAAGATTCATTTTTCTCTTCGCATGTTTATTATCTTAAGCGTTTTATGTTAATCTAGTTATTGCAACATCGTGGATATTTCAACGAAAAAAAAGTGAACAATCGGCGGAACCGGAATATTTATCGCTGCGGTGATTCGTAGGATAGTGCTGCAGCGGCAAATTTAATAAGCACCGCATGGAAACTCAGCAGTTTCTGCAACGCTTGGTCCGGAATATTTTGTCGCGTAATCGCGTTGACCCCGTATGTGACCGGGGATTACCTTAGTCCGTCTGGACGGTCTGGATTAACCATGAGCCAAGTTCTCTAAGACTCTCGCGCAAAAAGCACGTCAGCGACGTACTACATTCGTTTACGGAATATTTAAAGCTTAAAAAAAATTTTAACCGTACATTTAGAACGAGCTCGCTCACATATTATCGTTAAAACTGTCACGATAATTACCTCCGTAATTTTTTATCATTTATTATCATTGCCGATATAACTCTTTTTGTCCGTCTTGTCAATTACGATCGAAAAGTACGCGAACCAAAAACGAAACGTCGACATTATTATCGAACGAAGTATTATATTATCTTCATAATTACTAGAAACAAAATACAATACCAATTCCCTCCGCAAGATGCATCAATATTTTTATTTTATGTCAATAATGTCATCTCATACGTGGTAAAATATATCAACGATGATACCATATCACGAATGAATTATCACGGATTCGACAATAGCGTTGGAACCGAGCTTACGATAGCGGTGGGCCATTTATTGCATAATCAAACCGTCGGACGCTTCGTAACGACCAAACGAACTTCGCGCTATCGTCGATTATAATCCGTGGACCGGCCATATGTGCACGACGCCACCACCGTTTCGTTTCGAACATTCTTTTGACGTTACCGACATTCTTGGCGCAAAAAGATTTCTCTCAGCACCGAAATTAGGAAAAATCTACATGTGACAGTACAAGTGCCGTCTTTGTAACGTTCGATATACCACGAGGATCATTTAATCACGTACACGTATGAATCTATACTTCTCCCGGAAATTCATTCACGCGTCGTCGAGAAAATCATCCGGCGAAGTTCTCACTCCGATGATACAAGCGTTGGATCCTCTTCGGGTCGACCACATCGGCGACCGACTGCCAGGCCCGAGAAACCTCGGACTCGTCAAATCCGTTGATTCCGCTATTCTCGAATAATTCGGCGAATGTTTTTGCCCTTCCGGAGACCGCGACCCGTTAGAATTGGTCGTTCTCGTGGCTCCAGCTCCTGTCATCGCTGTTCTCTCGGTGTTCATCTTCGAAGAAGTCGACGCGGATGTGCATACGGAAGTGCAGCTTCTATCGAAATTGTAAGCAATAGAGAGCTTGCTACCGCTCGTCCATCGCTTGTACCACGACTCTCCGTGCTCCAAGTAGGTACGTTCTTCAGCCACTTGGGTCATTCGACTCGCAAGACTTTTCGAAACATCGTTGGCTGTAATGAACACATCGCTGCGTCTCATTGACGTTGCATCACGTTTCTCATTCTCATTTTCTCTTCGTTCCCCAACGTTGTTCCACAATTTTTTATTTTTCTTTTCTTCGTTCGTTATTTTGTCGCGTCGCCGATGCGTCGAATCACGATCGAGCGCAGCAGCTGACTTCTGAATTTCCGTGGTGCATATCTCAGGCACGATCGTTATTTTCGCGTTGGTATCGGTAAGTCTCGGTTGCTTTTCATCGTCGCTATTGAAATCCCGAGTATCCGTCTCGGATCCCAAAGGCTTTGTCAGACTTTCCGTCCGTTGAACCGAATTAGTCGAAAGTTCGGTCAGAGAGCCAACTCCAAACCCGGGGGAACCAGCCACATTCGGATCAACGACGGCATCCGTCCTGACGACTGTTCGCTCCTTGTAGGTACCTGTGAATTTCGTCGGCTGTTTCTTCGGTCGTTGCTGATGTTGCTTCACCGTGTTACTCGTATTCAACGACTGCGAATAACTTATTAATGATGTTTTCGTCGCGATGTCCAGAGATCCGGAATTGTCCGGGGAATTAACGAATATGCTCGTAGGACTGGAAAGTCCAACATCGTCGATGTGGCTGACTTGAAGACCTCGAGATATATAACGCTTTGATGTTGTATCGCTGTCGTTGATCGATCTTGTCTTATTTTCTCGATGAACTCGACGATTTTTCGTTCTGTACCGACAATTCGTCGATTCTTTGGTACGACGTTGTTTTTGCGTGACTCTGGCCACGTCGTGATGGTCAACAGTTCCGGAATTAAATTTTTCTTTGCTGCAATATCGACTTTCACTGGCCTGAGCGATATGAACGGATTGGTGCAAATCCCTAGATTTAATCGAGGATACCCGATGAACAGCTATACTAACATCGGATATTTGGTGGGACATCGAATGCTTGCGTCTCACGCGAGAGCTTCTTCGATCTATTCGGTCGTCGCTCGAACGATTCCGTGTGCAATGCGTCGTTGTATCACCGTCGATAACGCGAATATCGGCACTTCCAGTTCTTTTCGCGTGATTCCGTTTATCATCGATTCCAATTGCTGCACGTACATCCGTTTTAAACGATTCTTCAGGCGTTGGTCCCAAACGATTTTGCGAAACGTCGGTTAATTTCGGGTGAAAATAATTCTGCAAATGACACAAATTTTCCGTCGGTAGCATCGATTGCAATTTTTTCCAATCCCGTCGGCCGTAATGATCCTGTTGCGACGAAGAATTTACAAAACATTCGGGTTTATCCGGAAAATTGTTCGATCCTTTCGATAAACCAGAATGAACGCCGAAAGCAATAGGTTTTTCGTAAAAAAACCTAATCTCTTTTCTACGTACTTCCGTCGAATCGTTGTGAGACATACGATACGCGTTGCAGTCGATATTGCGTTCAACGGAGTTTCGCAGTTGGTGAAAGGATCTTGGAAATTGACCGTCGAGATTTTCGCGCCACGTGCGAGAACCTTCGACGCCACTCGTATCGATAACGGCCGAGAGATTGGCAGTCGATAAGGCAGGCAGTTCGAAGTCCGACGGGTAATCATTGACGGATTCGTTGCGATAAAAGGCTTCGGTACGATGAAGAAAGTATCCGGAAGGATCGCGAGAAACGATCGAACGTCTCGGAGAATCGAGGCAGGAACCCAAACGCAAGCTGTAAGCCGGTTGAATTATGTTGAGAGCCCGAACCTTTCCCGCCAATTCGCTGAATTTCGTCTGTAGAGGTCCCAGCTCGTCCTCTATACGCGCGAGAGCGTCGATTTCCGAGCGATTTCGCGGACCTTGCCGAGCTGATCTCGGTTCTCGACCGACGATTGCGAGATCCGTTTGCACGTGAGACTCGTCGGGACTCGGCGGAAAGTAAATCGATTTTATGGATGGATTTGGATTATTCGCAATGTCGATGAGCTCGTCGACAAATTCATCGTGGCAGCTGCTCATCGGTCTCAAGACGTTTCTAATCTTTTCGGAGAAATACCCCGGGAAAATCTTCGTTTCATCTTTTTGCGTTTGAGAGGTTCCCTCGTTCTCGTTGAGGGTCAAGAATGTGACACCTTTGGGTTTGTTAAAAAGTCCAAGAGTGTCGCGCACGGCTGGAGCAGGCGTATCGACGATCCCGGCAGTTTCACTTTCAGGATTCAAAGTTATGCCGCCGATCGTTTGATTTTCGGTGGACAATGTTGCGTCCGACAGCGACCAACCGCTGGATTCAACGCAAGCGACGATTGTCTTTAATTTTTTTATACGCGCGTGCGAAGATTCCGATATCAAACGATATCGCGAATCACCGAGTCGCGATGCGCGATTGTCGGGGTTCGATGAACGATTGTACGTCATTGCTGGGAGTGATTCGGATCTCGTCGTGCTTTCCGGGAAGCTGCGAATGACGTATGCCCTTTCATTGTCATATCCAATGGGGTCGAGAGCTTCGGTAACTTCTTCTCTGAATTTGGAATTCGTAGAATCGTCGGGCCGGTAATGATCGATTCCGGAGGTTCCGACGTTAATTGGCGTAAGCTCGAGGAGTTGAGTCCTTTGAGGAGGACCCTCGCTCGACGTCTCGTACCGACAATTGCTCGAGGATCCACTCGTCGATCCCCCGCTTACGTCCGAGGACGAGCGCTTTTCCACGACCGTCTTTTGAGCCGACAAATTGACGTCGCAAGTCGTTTCCGGCGTGGAAACGTGTATTACCGGTTGACTGGATGCCGCGGGGTATTGGGTCCGACTCTTGGCCACCATCTCCAGCGACATTGTCATTTATAGCCTGTAATAGTTTGACACCCCGAATTTCGCGGGCAACCTCAAATCGCATTGCATAACGCGCGTGTGACGAACCTTCGATCGAATGGCGAATAAAACGACGACAGTGGGAAGTACGATAATCGCGACGACGGATGATTCTTCGCGATTTGAACGCAAATTATAACGAGCATAATTTCGATTTAATTTATTTACGGTGCGGTTAGTGTCTAGGAATCTTTTCAATCCGCGCCCCGAAGTGCAGCGACAATAATAAAAGAAGATCTGAAATTCGATGACACGGGAATCGTAGTTTAGTGAATTTTTTTGAGCAGATGGGTTTAGTATTTTAATCTTTCGAGGGTCAGGAATTGGTTGTTTCATTTTGCGGGATTGTGGTTAATGATTTTCCTATTGGACCATGATTCAGATGACATTATAACGCACTTGTGTAGAAAACGTAAGAATTGGCGGTATCGGAAATATGAGAAGCATCATTGAAACTCTAGTTTTCATTGAAGTTGTTATCACGGAAGCTCGGTTATTATCTACAATTCCACATAATTAAAAGCAATCGGATAAAAAGAATTTTCTTTCGTATTATATTAACATAGGCATGAGGAAAATCGTTCGAAAATTATTATCATAGAAATAAGCAGCAAAATAAAGCTCTCGAAAATATTCCAATCATGAATAATGAAATTAATTATCTTTGTACAACATTACTTCGCACTCTGATGGGGCAAAGTCAGAGAAATCTTTTATTCAGCATGCACACTATTGAAGCGATCGCTTGAGCTAATTACGATGTAATAAAAATTTATTGAAACATAAATTAAAGCGGAACCCCACTGATGATGAAAATTAGCGACCGTGACGGGCCACTCGTACTAAACCGGATGACCACTCGAATTTCGTTTACGACGAAGCGTCTGACAGTAGCCGTTGAGTGAACTCGTTTGGCAACTATAAGAGCAGTTCTCCAAGCGGTCTCAAGGCAAGAGAAAGAAATATGGGAGTCGAGTATTTACCAGACTCGAGAGCGATTCGATCGAGAAGCGCGAACTAGAACTATTCGTAATAAAATCGGCGATTGCGCATATAACGATGTGTGTTTAAATTTACGGGATTACCTTGATCTTAACGTTATCATGATAATTTTTGAACTCTTACGAACAAATAGGTCCTCTACAATCGGAAATGCGATAGCCTCAAAATTTGGGTGATAAAGACATTTCGCTTTTTTAACAATATAAAAAACATTTTCAAAGTTATTTTGGAAATGAATCTCGCGAGAATTCCACGTACTCGAACTGATTATTATTCGAGCCTTCAGCTTGCAGCAAATAGTTACATCAGAGAAAACTATCGAAAAAATATATGAAAAAATAGATCTTTATTTTTTTTTCGCTTGTCCGACACTTCCCTTGGACGTGTAATAACCAGCCATCTGGTCGGGTCGTGAGCTGACATATCCGTGAAGGGATGAGAGGATACCCGTACACGGGAATAAGGCAGGCCGGAAGCGACGTAACGCTCGGGGACATGTTCAACAAATGAGAGAATTACTCTTTCGTTATAATGCTGAACAATCTCTCGTGCTATCCTGCACATTCTCTCCCCGCAAATTTACTTTCGTGTATTAACACGAAAGAGCCCATACCTATAATAGTAGCCATTATTCGAGTATTATAACATTAATCATTAATATTATAACATTGATTATTATTATATATTATTATTATCAATAATAATAATAATAATAAGAATAATAATTATATAAAATATATAATTATTATTAATAAGAATGATAATAATAATAAGAATAATAATTATATAAAATATATAATTATTATTATTATTATTATTATATGATAATAATAATAATAATAATAATTATTATTATTATAATGATACTAATAATTATTATTGTTATAATAATAATGATAATAATAATAATTATTATTATTATTGTTATAATAATAATGATAATAATAATTTCTAGAATTCTACGAAACCCTAAAAAATGTTACCGAGCAATGTATTTGCAAGGACTGTTCATCTGTACGATCTTGCTAAAAAATATAGATATTCACATATATACGATGGATTTCATTGATTCCATCACTTTGATTCAGAAAACGCACCCACCTAGATCGAGCAGCGACATAGTATTTAACTTTCTGGAGCGACACTTTTCGTGGAAGGCGGAGTTCGAAATACTCGTGACCGAAATCGATAGTCATATCGACTGGGGAAGTGACCGTGCTCGCTGTACGTGCCAAGTACACTAACTTTTTCTCCATTCTCCGAATAAAGGGGACGGGCGATGGACTCGACGAAGTTTCGAGGTACGAAAAAAAAAACAGGATTAAAAGAGAGACCATGCTGTGGCCGGGAGTGCGGGCAGGGGGAGGGGGAGGAGGTTGAATAAGGATATGCGAGCGTTTGATATTTCACGGGACACTCTCTTTCCTGGTCCTTTTCGGAACCCAGCGAGCGGCATGCGGCTCTCAACATTTCTGATCTTTCTTATTTGTATTTATTTTCTTTATATACTCCTTTGTATACTTTTATTTTCAATACATTTGTCAAGCGGTCTTACGCCTCAAATGCGACGTATTTTTATTGCGTAAAAGATTATTTATGATTAACGATAATTTTTTAAAAATTATTTCGTTACGAACTTGACAGGAAAATAAGAATAATTAGATGTATTGATAAGAGTAATTAGAAGTCGACTGTGGTCGACTGGACCACAGACAGAAGCTGCGTTGTCGATGACGGTCTGGAATAGTTCCCGGAATGAAGGTGTAGGGAAACGTTGAAATTGTGAAAAATAGATCTGGAATCGACTAGAGGTGGGAGGGGGGAGGGTCATAGGCAAAACGGTCGATACAGCCGGAATGCGTGATATAGATTGTACGACATATGCGACGAATGAGAGTCATCGCTACCTCCAACCGAAATATATGAATGGCTTTCACCAATGGAAACGCAGCTCGAACCAACCAAACTGAGCTTCATCGATAACAATTTGGCACGACACTGATTGATGTTGACTCATATCTTTATCCCACGAAGCCACCTGGACGCTACCCCGTGCACGAATGAATTCAGAGATTTTCGCGCTATGACAATAATTCCCTGATGGCTGAAAATAAATCCCTCGAGGTATGACATATCAGTCACGTACTTCATGTATAATATTATCGTATAATACCATAATCATAGTCATTTAGATAGCGATGCCAATATATATAGATATAAAAATTATGATCAAGTATCGTATAAAATTATATATGTATGAAATATTATATGTTCATATATTCTTATACATTTAATCAAGGAACCCATAAAGTTGTACATGTTTTTTTCTTTCTACGCCCAACACAGCCTCGTTGTTGTCCTTAATGTAAAATGGGAATGTAAACAATTTTGTGACTACAGCAGCTGTTGCGAATTATATTATTGCAAGAAGAACATTTTGACCGATCTTGGCATTTCCTGAATCCAAGAATGGTCTAATCGACACCGACACTCAATTAATACTTGTTGTGTAACGTGATCACGGCTTAACATGGACCGGGTGTCGACGTTCATGATGACTGGATACATTTCACCCTCACAGTTCCGAAAGTCTTGGTGATTGTCGAGGGAGGAGGGGAGAGCAAACGAGCAGTTATGTGGAAACACAGTTACACGAAATAAGTTTGTATCAATTTTTTCATGATGTTTTGATGTGGCGGTTATGCGGAGAACGTTGTAGAAAAGATTTATCGTGTGCTCCATCGAGTCGGAAAAAAATTCCGTCGTAGGTACGCGTCGAGATATATGAGTGAACTAGTGATCCAGTGGTCGTGCTAGGTTGACAATTGTCCACCGAATTACGTGAAATTTCATCGAGTTAATTGTTCGACCGTTATTTCTTTTTTACCGCGGAAATTCCAACGCGCAAGGAGCTACGTGCACGCGGTGAAAACGTGTTACTCCGCTAAAGGAGAAGTCACTGCGAAGGGAAGCCGAATTTCTTCCTCTCGGGCTTGCAAAATGATTTATAACTGGACTTACGTAGCATTGCCGCCCGGCAACTCGGTGCGCATCAATTACAAATGTCCGGCATTTTTTCTCGTCGATGCGAAGAATGAAAAAAATAACGATAATAATAATAAGAAAACGGAATGAGTAAACAGGGTGTGAAAGTGAGAGCAGCGGGAAGCATTTTATATCATTCGTCTGAATGGAAAAAAATACAAAAGTCTCAGCCTCGAGGAACCACTTATCTTCCTCATTAATTATTTGAAATCGCGATGGAGTGATCCTTCGAAAATAGACAGCGTGTGAAGTCTCGGAGGCTCAACAGGTCTAGAAACGTGATGTATTTGCAAACCCGAATCTAATGATTTCGATACCTCGATGAGATTGGATTACACAACGAAATTGCTAGAAAAACTAGCGGGCCTATGATTAGTGGTGTCTATGGATATTAGTGCCCATAGATAGTTGAGCCCATAGCTAGCAGTTCCTATGGTTAGTAGTATCCATGGTTAGTTGTGACCATGGTTAGTAGTAGATATGGCTCGTAATGCCTGTAGCTAATCAAATTTATTTTGCGTGTGACCCTTTACGGGCCGCACAAGTAACTACCCGATTCGCGAGTTGAAATGCATTATTATTATTATTATTTAAGTATATTCTCATCAAGTTGAGATCTGGAGTTTTCGTCTTTTCATGGTCCAACATCGATGTATCGAGAAGACACCAAACATAAAAAATACAAGTGCTCGACCACGCGGCATATGCCCCGAGGGCATAGTACGCCCCGAAGGATTAAGTCCCACATAATCGGGAAGTTGAAGGAAAAAAAAAATCCAAAAAAAAAACAATTTTTAAAAGTTAAACAAAATAAAAATATAAATTTTTCTTCGGATCGCGTTATGAGTTTTAGAAAAAATGTTCACGAAAAAATTTTGGAATTATGTTTTTTGTGAAAAACTACTCGACCGAACTGGACCTAAATCTCAGCAAGACTCAAATCTCAGCGATTGCATCATCGATCATTCCGATCGCGTCATTAGTTTTGGATAAAACGTTAACGAAAAATTGATCACATACGTACGTACGTTCGTACCTACGCACACACACACACACACTCACACACACAAATATTTCGCTCAAAATAGACTCAAATGACCCCAATGACCTCGAAACGTGAAGATCTGACAAAAAAACGATTTTCGATTTTCGGAGTCATTACAATAACTTCCCTATAATCGGGAAGTTGATAAATTATGTCGTGGAAAAAATTTGATTCAGCTAGTTAAAGAATCATCATGCGAATAAAAAACAATCGGGTTCTGTTGAATTTGTGATTACTCTAGTCTTACTGTTTCGTGGATGCAATATGCAATGACGTCACAGAATATTTTCTAATGCACGAAAAACTTATTTCTAAAATTCTTGAGGACCCGAAAATTCTTCAGAAATGTTAGACCTAGGAAATAATTATTCCGGTCCTATAGGAACTTCGCGAAAAGCGAAGAGGAGCCGGATTGAAGGAAAAAAGAATGCGACGGACCAAAGTTCGGATCCAGTTTCATGCAAGAACCCATTGGACCCCTTTCTCGCCACGACAAGAATGATGTACCCGGGTCCGGTCCGAGGATTCGCATCGTCCGGCATATTACGTCACGCGAGAATCGGATGGACCAGCTGCGGAGCACAAAGGAGGAGTCGCGGATCTAGCGCATGGGTGTGTGCCGCCCGGGTTTCAGTGAAAGTGATTGCGACTTTACGCGTGTAACAGCAGACGGCCGAGGACCCACACTGATTGCGTATAAAAAGCCAGCGACGACCGGAGGATGGCACTCTCAAGTCAACACTCCCAAGAGAAACATGAGGACCTTCCTGGTGAGTATCCTTCGAGAACTTAAACCATTTCTATATTCGACATTAAATCCTGCAGGCTTCCAAGACAAAATCCACCGATAAATATATATAACTAAATTCGATTATCTGGTAATACGAAAGCAACAAAATTACCAGTGCGATATTAAAAATTGTATGTAATTTTCGTTTCTCAGTTCTGCCTTTTGGCCGCTACGTGCGTTTTTGCTGGTGAGCAGAAAGCGTTGGGCACGAAAAAAACCGCGAAGCGAGGTGTTCTCCTCGGTGATGCGGGACACGGTTACTCCGGCATCGGGTCCGGATACAGCAATGGCGGTTACGCTTCCTCTTTGGGATCTGGATTGAACTACGGCGGTCTGGGATCATCGTCAAGTCTTTCCGGATACACCGGTGGGCATGGTTCCAGCCTCGGCTACACCGGTGGACATGGTTCCAGCCTCGGCTACACCGGTGGACATGGTTCCAACCTCGGCTACACCGGCGGACTGGGTTCCAGTCTGGGCTACGGCAACGGTCTACATGGTTCTAATCTCGGCTACAATGGTGGTTACGCGTCTGGTATTGGTTACGGATCCGTCAATTCTGGATTCTCCGGTCTGAATTCGTACTCCGGAAGTTCTGGATTCGGTCTTACCGGTGGACGAACCGAGCGTATTACCGGCGTTACTGTACATCGTGAAGTTCAGGTCCCAGTGCCAGTACCTCATCCAGTTCCCGTTGAGGTTCCCCGTGCCGTTCCAGTGCCTCATCCAGTTCCCGTAAGAATTGACCGACCTTATCCAGTCCCGGTACCCCAACCGTACCCAGTCGAGGTGACTCGTCACGTTCCCGTCAAGGTTGACCGTCCTTACCCAGTCGCTGTTCCCCATCCCGTTGCAGTTCGTGTACCCCATCCTGTTCCCGTTCACGTTCCCCACCCGGTTCCCGTGCCCGTGACAATTACGAAACACGTGCCCGTCAATGTCGGACCTACCTACTTCACATCCGGTTCTTCCGGGAGTCTCGGATCTTCCGGAGGTTTTGGATCTTCCAACGGCATCGGTTCGCCCATCGGTCTGGGATCCTACGCCGGTTCGTACTCGAACTTCGGCTCGAACCTCAATTCCGGTCACGGGCTCAACCTTGGATCATCCAATTTCGGATCCAGCGGCCTATCTTCGTACAACGGCGGTATTTCCAGCTACTCCGATCACGGATCTTTCCTCGGTTCGCTCGGCGGTGGCTCGAGTTATAGCGGCCATGGATCTTCCATCGGTTCCTTCGGATCCCTCGGCAGCTACAGCGGTCACGGTTCCAGCCTCGGACTGTCCTCGTCCTCCGGAGAATCGGGATACGACTATCCCCCACCAAGCAAGAAGTGGTGAACATCAGATGTACGGTGGCTTTCCACTTTGTAGCAATAGCGAGCGCGCACGTTAAGCGTTTCCTTTTTGTAACCAAATAAATGTTTAATATTTTTTAGTAAAATAATTGTGTACTCAAATTTGCTTCTTGAAGCAAACTGGCAATCCCGATTATCCCAATTATACAATTCGGATCCATGATCAACACAACGAACCTAAAACTCGCGCTCTAATAATCAACACTCAATTGCTCATTTTCGCATGCTAAAGTTTCTCCTGCGGCACGTCTAACTCACGCGGTATCAGACCGATCGATATCAAACCGTAATCACGTATCCATCATCGAAATTCTCTAACGGGTTGGTATTAATGTACGAGTCATGCGTTAACATCCTTCACGTAAACAGCCAGTCTATTACCGGTTGATAATTTATCCGTGAGTTAATTGAACTCCGCTGCTCGAAGTGCTCGTGTAATCAGTCACTTCAGATACGCTCGAGCTATGGGGGTCTTTCGTCGCGCGTTCGAGAAATGACAAATTACAGGTTTGAAAGAGCGACGTGTGCCACGGGAGAAGGTAGACGCTTGGAACGCGGGACTACCAACCAGTAGGCAAGCAATTAGATCGCGGATAACCCGGTTCAGCCGGGTGAATTGCAACCAAGAGCTATTCCACCTACGTCATTCCTGGGTAGTTCGGTCCTCGCCGAAGCTAGTAGCCGCAAACCCACTGGGTCAAGGTCCCGGAACCGTGATAACAGTCGCGCACGTCGATCGATCGAAATATACATACCAATTCATGTTTCATTCGCAATCAAACAATAGCGTGGCTAACCGTTCGACAAGTCCGTGACTGAACCCGCCGCAGATAAGCGACGTGATGATAAATAATGCATATTCATTAATTCAATTAAAACACGTAAGAATGCAGCTTACATTAGCGAGAGAACTGTACCGTTTGGAAGCCGTTAGAGGAAACGTATTTGCATATAATTTGAACCATACATTCTCAGTGTACGATGTATTGAATTGGCATCTTGAATACCGGATCGTTCGAACGCGTTTCGGCCGAATTGAATTTTCAATTATCTCGCAGTATTTCCGTGCTTTTCGAACTCTGGAATATTATCCATAGCGTTATATTCAGAACATCGGATAAAAGCTCCTACCGGAGTACGTGTACTTGCTTGTACGTTTATGGGAATACATACATACATATATATATTTATAAGATACGTAATATACGTGTGTATATATATTTTTTTTTTTTTGTTGCGCTCTGCCGAGCGTCGGGTCCCTTTGTCAGAAAATTTCCGCCAACTTTATCCCGTACATCGGGAACAACCCCCAGCCTTCCGCTCTCGTGAACTCTCTACTTTCCCAGCGACGCAGACTACCTCGATGACAAGCAAGCAGGTACACAGACGCGGAACAACCTCTACTCCGACTATCGTCTACGACGCGCACAACCTTTACCCGAACCACTCAAATATGCACGTTGAACCGACGTGCGGTGGATGGATATGCGTTTACGGGAACCGAGTTTTACCCATCATAAAATTTTGCCATTACCGAGTATGCGATGGGTAGGCGAATTTAAACATCGAACAATGATTTTTATGATACAAGGCTTATATTTGATTTTATGATGATGCGCTACCGACTTGGCGGTAAGCTTTCGTGCAAGCTT
The DNA here is from genome assembly GCA_963971145.1 of Sussaba pulchella. Taxonomy (NCBI): domain Eukaryota; kingdom Metazoa; phylum Arthropoda; class Insecta; order Hymenoptera; family Ichneumonidae; genus Sussaba; species Sussaba pulchella. The sequence continues at coordinate 11,902,517 of OZ020166.1, forward strand.
GAGTATATTACGAACGTTGGATCGTAAAAATTTTGTTATTCACGTAAAATCATTTTATAAAAATGAATAGCCGCACGTATTCTCCTTGTACAATATTTTGTGCTATTACGAACCCGCGAATCTTCGCGATTGATCAGATAGAATCGCGGAAAAGTCGTGGAAGTACTTTCAAGGGTGACATAAATTTATCGTAGACGCTAGGACGTTGGACCAGAAATGTAGAATCCAGTACGGCCTGTTGTTAACCGTGCCGTGTCTGTGTATGACATAACGGGACAAAAATCGAAGAACACACCCCTCGCATCGTTATTAAAACACATGTACAGGGGAGAGAGACAATGGGTGCCTCCGGCGAGTATTGGCTGACTTGGAAAGGGTCTCAATCGCTCCCTCGCGCGTGGAACCGAGCGATTACGTCAGCAAAGCTCCTTTAGGGCTACCCGGTACCCGGCAATCTCACCGTTGCACCAAATTTAGGTCAGGGCCATTCCTAAAAGTCGGATCTATCAGTCTTCAATAGTCAAACGAAAAGTAAATCCTACATACGGAATGGACCGAATTTTTAAGAGGGTTTCATGTCTTCGTCCCTCGAGGATTCGTTTGTTTGTTCATTTCCGTCTTCGGCGAACGGAGATTTTCCAAAGTTGGAGAAAATCTCTTGCGTGATTGTAGTCCAAAAAGCTTTGAGGTTAAAATAAGATTTGGCAAAAATTCATTGTGACCTTAACATCGTCTGAAATATTAGAACCGATTTTTTTCAATATTGTTACGGGATCGACTAGCGGCTGAATAATATTTCAGTTAAAAAATAGCAGTTGGCTCTAATACTTTTTTTTTTACGCATTATTGTACATTAGTCCGTATTTTTGAGTGACGATAAACGAGATCTCGTGAATATTTTTACTTCATAGATAAGTCAGCTGAGTTTGCCTCGGGTAACGGACCGAAAAACTCGCACTGCATTATTCTGGTCTCAGCAATATCGTCTGCTGGCTGCCGCAGAGCTCGGGCGTCGTCGACAATGTCCGGAACTGGTTTACCACGCTGTGCTACAATATCTGCGTGTGTCCGACCGCAATGCATCTGATGAATTCCTACTTTAACGCGGAACGATGCCACTCGGTCGGTAACAGAATCAATAATCCGAAATTTTAGACCGCGGTCGACAAGTCAGATAAAATCTGAAAAAGTGGGGCTGACCATTCTGAAAAGCATTGCAATAATCTTTTATCAGGTGATTGTGACCGTTATCTGAAAAATATAGGATAGAAAGATCGAGCTAAGCCTTCCGGACTGATAGCGACCCAAGACTGACTGAAGCTAAAATAAACTTCGATCATGTCTCTGTAGTAGTCTCATCAGTTCAAAACAGGGTGTACGTTGCTCGTCCGTCGATAAAGCGAGGATTTCTCGTTACAATATCCACAGCTGCGCTGAAAAACACAGGTACCCTACCCTACCGGCTGTCTTACCTCCGGTTGAAAAGCACATTAACCATACCGTCGCGTCGATAATGGCAATAGTACAAAATAATTTTAAGTTTTGGGTATCATCGACTCACTGTATGTTGATCAGCTTGTAGAATAGATCAGGACTTACCTGAAACAGAGAAAAATCGTTCGTTTCAATAACTATTCAATCGTGAATTCGTAGATAATTCACATTGTATTCAAATAAATATTTTTTGCAAATCTATGGACATCCAATACATTATAAAAATTAACATATTGAATATTCTCAGCTTTACTGTACGGAATAATCATTTAATAATTGCAATTCCAACCATAGATTTTTCAATTAAAAACAAACGAGAACTGTGAGATTCACAGAATTCATCGTAGTACAAGTTCATATCTGAATTGGACAACAAATTCCAGAGACCGCTTCAAAATATATTTCCAATGCTTTGAAAAGTTTCATCATAGGACGTCGAGAGCCAATAGCGACGATGTCTCAGCTCGCAAGCGTTTCGGACGATGCTTTGGTGCTTCGCTGGCCCACATGCGATCCCTTAAAACGTTTTGAGTGCGTTAAAGTTCGTTCGATTCGAGTTTAACCACAGCCGATAGATACCAACCCCACAGATCCGCTGCAAACTAGACCCTTCCGAAGGAAATTGGAAGGAATGCAACTTTGTCCGTGAAACTCGAAAGACGTCGAATCGATTGAATAATGAAGATGCGGAAGCTGCGAGCCTGTGGACCAAGTGCCAGACGTTACGATAAGTTTCGTCTTCGTCGTCGTGTACGACCCGAGAGGTTGTACTAATAATGGTTTATGCACCGGTATGCGGTTCCGAGAGGCGGGTGCACTACTCCCGGCGAGTTGCTCGGAGCGGTCGCAATCGCTCTTCGTATATTGCAGCGAGCCTGACCACAACGAGTAAGTTTGTTCTGTTCAGAATGTCGAGAACGCGCGTGGCACGATTCGCGCCGAGAAAAGTAGAGACAGAGCGGGGCAGAGGGAGAGAGAGATAGATAGAGTGAGAGAGGGAGATTCTCGTGGCAATGATTTATCGCACGAAGAATTTATGTCCTTATACGTGCGACACACGTGTGACATGTCGCGTGTAAGCCGTTCAGTAAGCGTTCTTACATGTGTACGTTGTATCTGATCACCGGAGCGAGTGATGAATTTATGGGAATTATAATGGAACCAAAAGGAAGGATCGGCCTTATACGATCGGATTTTGCCACGTGAGGTTAAGCATTGCACATCGGTAATTGAATTATTCTTTCAAAATTTTTCGAAGATGCGGGACGGTAACTCAGATATCTTTTTTTCTAATTCGTTGAACTTATTAGGGAGTTTTTGTACTGTTTCAGAATGATGCCTAAAAAAAAGATGCTTCATGGCGGAAGGTCCTGCTTCTTTGAAAATTGTCTAAATTTATTCAGCGATCCCGAGTCCATACAATTTTTCTCCAGTTCTTTGAAATCGTTCATTTTCAACCGAAATTTGATTTTGACCGCCTTTACACTTAAATGGTTTCTTAAAAATATAAGAAATATTCTTGTGTATTTTCTTGTCGAAAGTGCAGATTATATGAAAGGATTCGGTCGATTTCGTACTCGTGAGCAGTCGCTACATCCAACGGATGGATGAAGTTTAAGGTGGTGACAAGTTTGTCCCAACCTTAACCGGTAAGTAAATAACTTACCGAGCGAGCCCAACCTGCCACGAAAGTTTCAGGCGGATAATTGCCACTCCGGGCGAACACTTCCCACGTCCGAATGTACACAGCCTATCTCGACTTGCCGTAGCACATGACAACCAAGTCTACGAAGCGTAGCAACTAGTGCACTGGTTGGCATCCAGCGTTGAAGTGTCCACGATTTTACACTTCACGTACAGCACCCAGGCATGGTTGACTTTTTCTATGCTACCATGCCATTCATTGTGAAATTCAAATGTATACTTAAATCTGATAGCTATTTTATCGAGGTTCCAATTAATCGTAATCGGATTAAAGCTGACAGAGCTTTGCTGAACTAATTTATCAATAATATCGATGAAAAAAATGTCACATTATAAATCATTTTTGGTTAAATACGAAATTATTGGCGTTGTCGCCAAAAAATTTCGCCGGTCTCGAAACGCGGTAAAATACCTTATTCGATAAAGTAACTCAACTCAAATAAAAATCGAGAAAAAATGGAATAACTGCATTACAGTGAAAATATATAGATAATGTGATGGAACGATAAATAAACATTCGAATGACCGATTGAAATTAATAAGTATAGACCAATAAAATCATTTTGAAAATGCAATTCCCTCCGTTATCATTTCGAGAATCCTGCATTTCCCATAACCGTGAGACAGTGACATAAAATTAATTAGTATTCGAATAATGGAACTCGCGGTATGATATTAAACACGATCAACATATAGTAATGACACAATAATGATGAATATTAATAAAAATATTCGTATCAGCGACAACGTTAATTAAACTACAACCATGGATACAATCGAATATAACACGTCGCGATGGAGCCAACTATTGTGACGGTATTATTTAATTAAAACTCTTGTGTAGGAGTTGCAGTACGCGATTCTCCGGCATAAACTACGCATGTGCGTACTTACGCGATATACATATCTATATATAATATGCGGGATTGTGCTGTAGTATAATGAGGTCCGTTGCTCTATATACGTTTCGTGTATACTCGACATTTGGATTTTCCGGCGGCACCGGGAACGCCTACTTCGATGATGCCATTGGTATTAACGAGTGATTTACGAGAACCCGACACCTGCCACCAGATTCCACATCATATATAATCAACCTGTAATGCCGTAGCCGGTGTATCGGGGTGCACGGCCCCACTGCCTATGCATCAAATTATCGACTGGTGTATCGCGTGCTTTTCATGCAAATAATTCACCAAGCACTACCGAGCAAACGAAATCAAAAATAAAATTCAACATCGTTGGCGCATGATATTCGTTGTAACAAATACGATCATTTTCGGGGGTTGGCTTCGTAGATGAATCGCTCACAATCGAGTCAAAGTCGGAGAAGAACGGATAAAAAACGTTCATCACTAGCAATAGTTCGGTTCGTCGATTAATTCATCCGTGACATTTTATTTTTCCCCATAATTCACGAAAAAAAAAGAATTTTTTAAAATTGAAAAATCGAGATTGGCGAACTTTTAATTTCACAGAGCGTGCATAGGGGGTATAACGAAGGCCTTTCTCGTGCGCCTCGTACGCGTCGAATGTACTCCGATGTGATCCAATGTAATGCCCATAAACAGGACACGCTGTGAAAATACACTTCGTACACGATACACAGTCAGATGAGACGGTTTTTGTCCTTGTGAACACTTGTGTCGGATCTCGTCCAACTAACCGGGAAAGTCGGCTTTCCCTACTGTAATACCAGCCATTGCTCTTCGTGTACGCCTTTCCACTTGGATCGGGTCGATCTCCAGTAGTAAAGGTGCAGCTATAGTCAGACAGCGAGTCACGTTAGACCTCGTTGGACTGGCTTCGCTTTACAACCGATGTCTTTTTTCGTTCGCTTCTACATCCATGGGTATAATCTATATATGTATACATATACGGGGTACACGTACCGTCGTCGCCTGGCTATAGTGGTACGTGCGACAGGTCGCGGATAATGATAAGCGAAAGTGGCAATACTGTACGTCCGCCACGTCTCGTACGGTAGACGATAATGACCCCGTTTATACAGCTAGCAGAAGCCATTATCGTCGGTTCTAGAAGAATTAAAAAAAAAAATTTAAGCGAATAACCTTTGTCTGGAGTCCGCTACGGCGGACATACCGTGGAAATAATTTAAATGGCAACATATCGATATTCACTCGTTCAAGATACTTCGCCAAATTAATGTCAATATAAAAAAAAATTTAAACTACTTCGACCACGTATGTACTCGATTATTGGATATATTGTTGCATTTTTTTCTTGCACTCGTAAAGAGTGCATGAGAGTGCAGAAAAATAATTTGTCATATTAATTTTTTCTCCTAAAACAAAATAACGATGTTTTTCTATTCATGACGGATGCATTCAGGAAAAATGTCGAAATTTGTAAAGCTTCGAGTAAAACTCATTTTAATTCTAATTAATTTTTTTAATACTCCAACAACTGTGCGTCAGTCTACGAAAAAAAAGCACGGGCGCTTGGGATGTACTTTACACATTATAAAAATCAAGATTCGTAAGTTTTTTTTACACACGTGATCCTTTACGTATGTACATTCGTCCGGTAGTAGCTGACCAACGAGTTCGCGGTCGGGGCAACGCAGTGGATAGTTTAGTTTATGCGATGAGTTTCACGGACTTCCGGCCATTCGCTATCGCACATGTGGGGATTCCGGCGCATTAGCTTTTCCCTCCATGGGACTCACCGAGAGGAAATAACGTCGCGGTGGTACGCTCGGGACGTATTAAATATATATATACGTATATATTCGTATGCATATATTTATCTAGGTATGCGAAACGTAAAGAGAAAGAAATAGTCAGCCGTATAAAATAATTTATGCCCTACGTAAATCACTCTGACTCGTCTCCCATTTTAAGAGTCGTCTCTCACAGCAAAATCTTCTCACTAACGTACTTCATGAAACTTATATAAACATAAACCTTTCCATATTTTACTCGTTTTTCGCACTAATTGTTTATCGCGACGATTACACGCCAATTTTTAATCAAACAACTAATAATCACCGGCAGTACGGTACAATGGCAATAAGCTCATGCACTGCTGAACCGCAAAGAAATTGTAGTAAAATTAAGTTGAAATCATTCAAGCTATATTTTTTGCCAGTTAAAAATAATAATAGATAATTATAGGTAATTATATAGATTAAAGGTGAAATGTTAATGAAAGGGCGCAGGGTTTTACTAGAGATCGAGCTGTGATGAACTCGGGGTAACTCAAAAATAATATTCTTGGTAGCTCGATTCCTAGTTCGACTGTTGTACTTTTTATATATCTATATTTTTTTTGCTTTTTTCCGTAGATGGTTGCGATGCATCGCTCCAACCGCCCGCCGGATTAATCACCCATTTTCCATAGCCTCAGGGGACCTCGGACTACCACCGTGAACGCTGAGTTTTATGTGTGCATTCATCGTGACTCATGACGGTATACACCTACACACGAGAGATGCTCCTGTGAGTGTAGCACTTTTCGAACACGTTTTGCGCCAGCTTGCGCCTCGCTAACGCACAACCGCGACGGTCAGCCGCGTAAACCATTCAACGAACCATCCTATAAACGTCCAGTTTTTACGCAGCTTATGTTTATTCAACATCGAGCTTCGAGCTATAACATTAATGACGGCCTTTTAGTTGCGATATACGTCCGTGTGTACGTTTATAACAATGAAAATGGTCAGTCGGCATAAACCGACGTTTGGATCTTCATACCGATCGAAGAAATATCAAAAATATTTTACAGACAGAAAAATTATTTCAATATGTATGTATTTTGGAATAATAATGATCAATATAATAATATATATAATATTATTATATTGATAATTACATTGTGTCCATATACCTAAGGTATAATATTAGGTATTATCTAATATTACAATATTATAAGAGAGTACATAATATTATAACATTAATGTATTAATGCAATAATGTACAAATCATATGTATTTCTCATTTCTACGATTTTCACCGACTGATCAGTTCTGAATCGAATAACCGAAGATTCTATAATTACAACCGCAATTGTTTACGAACCCTTCGGTAAATTTTGAACAACGAGAGCCGACGATTTCCGTAATTAATTCCATTGCCCTTCTTTTGTTGGCATCTCCTATCTCCACGTTGAGAGAGTCCTTGCGGAAAGGTCTTGCGGGTTGAAACGTTGAAGATAAGCCCAAGAGCCGTGTAAACCGTGAATTTATCGTAATAACAAGGTTGTATAATCGAATGGGGGTTAAGAGTTCAAGGCCTCGAAGCGCGAACGTGCGGAGAGAACCCGCGACTCGAACTCACCCACGCAAAGGCGTCGAAGTATCGTCCGTTTCGTCGGTTAATCTTTTACTTCGCAGCAATTGAAGCCCACGCATTTTCATACGACCCTTGTTCGTCCGTTGTCCCATCAATTCCAAGCCCCGGATTCGGGGATGGAGCGTGGGTAAATTTATCACCCGGGCTATTATCTCCGAGTACTTGCTCGGAAGCGCGACCCCGTCTGTATATCGTCGATTAAGGGCGCATCATCCCTCTTTCCTCGAAAGCTCGTCAGCTACTTTTGTGTCACACTTCGAGACTGAGCAAATGCCGGATGCGATAATGGTTGAGAAGAAATGTTCTGAGCTTCTTAGGATTGGTTGAGAATTTTCTCTGTGAATGAGGTCTCTCTGCGGTAAGTAAAACGAAAAAAAAAGAAAACAAATTCTTTTTGATTGTGAAGATTTGGGGAGTGTGGCGGGACACGCAGTTTTCGCGGTTTAGCAACTCGTTGAAACTGAATATTATTAATCCGATTGAACGGTAAGAGATACGAAGACCCTATCAGTAATGTGGTTTGCGGATAGTTTTGGGAGGAAATGTTTTGGCTCGTTGATGTTTTCGAGTTCTAACTTTGCGGGATTCTGATGAAATCAAGAACTTGGGATTTTGTTCGTAGGGTCGAGGAATCGAAAAACATGCGCTTGAGGTATTGAGTTGGTGTTTTTGTTTCCCAGTGTCGATTTCGGTAGCAATGCTGTAAGCTTCTCGTCCATCAGTCTCAAAAATCATCGAAAGGATTTCAATTTCATCATGATTTCAGTTAGAGAATTTTTTAAATTATTTTATTCTCATTGACGTCCAACGAAAAGATTTACATTATTCATGTGATTTGCGTTGCATCGTGGACACGACGAGTATGAGCTCGATGAACGAAATTCGATGAGAGAATAAGCCTGCAGTGACATTTTCCGAACACCACCGCCCAATGTTTTTTTTTCTTCTCGCGAAATCGTCGCAAGGGTAGAAAAGACGAAAGAATCAACATTGCAGGATATCCAATTGTCTGTTTATCTCGTTACGTCGATACTTTCCGAGCTGAACGAAGAACGCTATCATTAGCCTTCGAAGGAATGAAATCGTACTCTATCGAATCGGTTTACTTCGCTTCGGCTTCGATCATATTAAGACTCGGACCAAAGAAAATGTTTATCATTGCATCGACGACTGCTGGTTCGTAGGATACAATGCTACGTAACGATACTCCATGCTCCACGGTTTATCTTTCACCCCGTGGGAACGGCGAAAATAACAAGACATTTCATTCACTCGCACCGGTTTATTTTCTTTCACGCTTCGAGGGAATTTTAGTACTCCATTTGTGAACGATCGAACCTCAGCCGAACAAATTACCATCGAATGCGGCAGCATGACTTTCGTTAAGATAGATCAGCTTGGACTTGGGCAAATGGTCAAACATTTTTGAGAAAAACTTTCTTCGGATCGCACTCATAGAAATAAATATTATCATGTATTATATTAGGGTGGCTCACGGAGAAAAAAAATTCAGCGTAATCTCAAATATTGCATTCAGTTTAAACTCCTAAAAATGTATGTTTACCGGAAAAATCGATTCCAACCGGTACAACAATTTTTTTCGCGTGTTAATCGGATGCAAAGACGATAAAATAACTGCAGAACCCTCTTAAAATAGTCTGATCGGGCTCAGATTTGGCTAGATGTTTTCCGGATTAAGGAGAAGCCGGAAAACATGTTTATATATCGGCGTGGAATGACCCACGACCATTTCAAGGTCAAACCCTAAGATTTTTTTTTCATGCACAAAGGTGCCACGGACTCATTGAAATACTTCTTGGATTTTTAAGATGATTTCAAGAGACCCCAACAGGCATATTACTAGAGAGTCGAAAAATCCTGTGTATTTCAAACGGGAAAAATAACCCCTGCTGCTAATGGCCGGTTTCAAAGATGGTGGGCCAATCATTTGGAGCCAATCGAGAGGGGGGGTGGGGGTCAAAATTCGTCCGAGCCCCATATAAGGACCACTCTAATATATATATAAAGGGAGAGAGAGGAAGAGAAAGATGCCTGATCGAACGAATAAGCTCTTCCACGTACATTCTCCTGCCGCTTCTTTTATCGGGACGGGTGTAATTGGAAAGCGGTTGACGGTTTGTGCACACACCGGCTCGCAACGCAAAACATTACTGCGAATGATATACCGAGGCGGACAAGGTAGTGGGGTATTCCAATCGGCTGCACTAACGAGTTTCTCTGCGTCAACAAATCCTCATCGATTAAGCTCGTTCGTCCGGTCTTCCATTATTCATCTCGATCATCGTTCCATTATTCGCCTCTTTCTTCGATTCGTTTTCACTTCCTTTTGCAAGGGAACGGGGCGGGGGAGGGGGCGTTAATCGTGGCTAACGAAACGAGACAAAGTACAAAAGGCGCGAAGGGTGAGAGGGATGGAAAAGAAAACGATCCCAGGTCGAGGAAAACAAACCCACCGTAGCCACGAAAACCCCAAAAAACCAACTGCATCCCTCTTAAGACCGGAGTGGACGTCGCACGTCGGGTAAAGTGAGTCTCGCCCCGTCGACGGAGGAAACGAAGTAATTCTCACGCTCTGCTTTTACCCCACGCGCTTTGGCCCACGCAATTGCGGTCGATTGTCCCATCTGCCGGACAGCTAGATGGGTTTGTCCGTGAGTGAGAGTGCGTGTGGGTGTGTTACCCGAGGACATATCCAGAAACAGTTACATCCGTTGGACGAACGGCTCGGGGCTGCGAACGAGGAAGTTAAGAAATAACGAAAGAAAAAAAAAATCTTGGCGGCCGAGAGTTTTACTGCGCTCCACGTGGTCCCAGCAAAGTTCGACGCCATCCAATGACGTTGATGAAGGCCAAAAGACTGCGAAAGAAAAATACATAACGAGTGGCTTCAGCAACGAAGTTTACAACTCCCAGTGATGTCCTTGCTGTGAAGAGTTCCGGATACAATTTTTTTCGCTTCCTTATCGGGATCTCTTTAAAAACTTTTATCAAAGTTTAATTGGCCCAAGATGTTCGAAGTGATGACCGAAGATCCATCAGCGCAAACCTTGTAGATTGCGTTTGCTCGTGAATCGAGGAAATACTTCGGTTACGACATTTTTCCGAAAAAAAAAGTTCCGTACGAGTCTCGTATTACAGGGTCGAGTCTTATCGTCGAACGAGAGACCATTTTTTTCGATAGACCTTGGATAAATGTGGATTACTCCGTGGCGCGAGCATGTTCACGTAAAATTAGGCAGTGGGGGAATCTGTAAAGGCGTGGAGAAAGAGAGCCCGGTGTGGTGTGATCCCGTTGGTATCAACGATCTCACGCGACCGCATATCGTCGCCACTCTTGCGCACCTCGCTGCTGCCGCTCCACTTGTTGGACGCGTTCCTAACCTCCGGCCTGGACCTGAGCAAGTATCTCGAACCGCCACCTGCTGCTACGCCACTGGCCGCATCGATCCCCCCAAACCCCGAAAAGCTACGGTTGTCATGGCGACCGAAAGCTTACCCTTCCAACGCGGCTCCCGGTGTTGCTGCAACCCCTACTTTTCCCTCGCTACTCCCTACCGTTCCCACCATCGCCACGGGTGACCCCTGTCGGTGGTTTCGGGTAATTAACGATAGATCGTTCAAGATCCCATTGAAAATCACATCGACGAAATGGCGAGATGTGTTTATTCAATATGACGTGTCATGATTGCTACACGACCGCTTACCGGACGTGCGCTCGATGTATATAATATTCATGAGACGTGACGTTAAACAGACAACAAAATCGATTATTGATTCGACTGACGTCTCTTTCAGCAACAGTTCACCTTTGGTAGACTTTTCTCTGGCACTGGTAATGGCTGGACGTTGCGTACGTGCGACCCTCGATACAGACACGCGGAGCGGACCTGCATTGCTCCATAATGACCGCAACACATCGACCACGCGCAGAGATTAGTCGATAGTGAAAATCCGCGAGCTTGGAAAACTGCGGGATGAGTAGAGTTCGGAAATTCCGACGGTGTAGCGAATGAAATTTGTTAGCGAGCGAATAGGCAACGAAAAAATTCGTTATTGCTGCGCGTAGCAGATAGGTACGGTTTTGCTTGAATTAATTTACGAACCGACATTGTAAAGTTATTCCGTTCAATCGATCATTGGCAGGGAAAAACCGGGATGCGATGGCGCAATCCATCATGAACTTTTCAGTAGGGTTCATCGAGCTCGAGACGATGCGGAAAAAGCGATCGGGAAGGGCGATATAGCTCGTTTGAATTCAAATACAGCATCGGCGATGGAAAACGCTCGAATTCAGCTAGCATTTTTTTTCCTCGGCTCATTCTGGCCAAGAGATTTTATTAACTTCGTGCGGAAATCATAGAAAAAGAAGAAAAATAAGATTCGAACTCGAACAAAGACCGATCTACAAAAATATCACAGACTTTTATTACACCGAAAAAGTTGTGTGATGTGTTTACGATTACATTGCTAAGAATAATAGCAAAGAAATTTCGACCCTTTTTTCTCCGTTAATTACACCCCAAAGAGCTCGGAAAATTGTCGTAAGCTAAGCGAGATTCAAATGAACTCGTGTGGACATTAATCGAAGGATTAACGGCCTTGTCGTAACATGGCGCAAACTTGCAAGCTCAATCTAGGAATTCGCAACATATCATCGACGGTCGTAAACTGAAATCGGAGAACCTGTACGATATGTTTAAATAAAACCGGCCGAGAACATGTTGGGCGCGCACACGTTGGGGTTTCGCTAACTGGGAATTTGGGCTTGTCGGACGCAATAAAACGGATTAATCTTTTTTTTCTATGTGTTTTCTCGCCCTTACCGAAAATTGTGAAAAGCTTTTGCTGCTCGGACGTCATGAATTCAGGACACACGAGCGGTAGAAAAGCGGTCACGAGAGAGTTTCGAGAGCAAAGTGGATGTGTAACATAGTGTATGACGTACGTTACAGAGTCACTTAGTTGCTACAAACGTGTTCGCGCGTTCGGTTCGGAAGTACGAGAGATTCTTTCAAGCGAAATCGTTTGCTTGAAGCAGCTGTATCGGAACTGGCTCAGAAACCCAGATGTGCTAAAAGCATTGGGAAGCTTCTTGGAACGAATATGGGCGCGAAACAAAAAGAAAGGACTTTTTAGAGTTAAAAAGGATGATTCAACGTACATCGCTTGCTAAATTTTACATGCCTCAATCGAATACATTGCTATTCTAAATAACGATAGACCGATCGCAGACTGAAAAAAGATAAAAAGATTAATAATAATAATAATAATAATAAAAATAAAAAAATTAAAATAATAATAATAGTAATAATAATAATAACAATCATAATATCAATGTAGAAATGTCATGCATTGGATTTGCAATTATTATTATTTTAAATTGCAATAAAAAATATTTGTTACATTTAAATTAAAAATACCGCAATTCAATCAATGGAAAATACTGCAATTATATTCATGTAATTTTTTTTTTATTTACTAAAAAAAAAAAAAATTCCCGAAAATCGGGAAGTATCAGAAAACGAAATAGGTTTTCGTTTCATGATTTTCCTCTATCGACAATATTTGCCGTACGTCGGGATCTATTGACAAATCGTTTGCGCAAACATAAAACGTTTGATAAGCCTGGATACGGAAACAATGCCAATGACCGTGCACATGAGCTTTAAAGCTATTACGAATCGACTTTCCATGTTTTATCTGAAAACGCGTCACAAGGCGGTCGATGACGTCACCGCTAACCTACATACTCCAACGGGGTTGAAACTGAGCGTCGCATCCCCACCACAGGCTCGTTCGTACAACTACGTGCAACTCGTACTATGCAACGGAAGCGTAGAAGTATATGCAGCGCCAGCAGCACCACCACCCGAGTAGGCCAGAACACGAACGTGTGCACGTTTTCTCTCTCTCCCTCGTTCGTTCGCCAAATCGACTGGTCGCTGTCGCAAAATAAACTATTTTCCGTATGGAAATTCAAACTCGCCATGGACGAGATAACGACAAGATTTTCCATTTACCGGACAAGTCCCGGTTGCAAAAAGCTGGTTTGAAACTCACTGCAATGAGCGACGTTTGCGGCATTCGGCGCTTTTTATAGGAATGCAGTCGAGGGTAGAACTTTTTAGGGAAATGTGTTACTGAAAAATGTCGGGACAATCGTTTTTCATTTGGTAAATTCCATATTTTATTAAAAAAACCTGTCGGAAAAAAAGCCAAATTCGATACTTAATTTTTATACGGCCGAAAATTTGTTAATTGCTATCGGAATTTTCCTTTCATCCAGGGTATTTTTGGAGACGTAGAACATGCCATCATTGGGCACTTTTTTGGGGCATCATTTTCGATTATTCAAATATATTTTTTTGTAAGTTCAAATAATGGAAAAGAATAAGAGGTGCATTTGTGTGAGGCACAACGGATTTTAATAAACAGAAGGGATTCAAGCCTTTTATCAATCTTATTGAAAAAAGGGTATGGAAATGTACAATTTTTTTTTACAAAGACAGCAGCTTCCAGCAATTTTATACTTTTCTGTCTCGTGCGAAGTTAATTTTGACAAAAATACACGTATTTATATATAAAAATGCACAATAATACACAGCGTATCGAATCGTAACAAATTATCGATTGAAATTAGCCCCGGACTTTAAAAATATCAAAATTTAATATCAGCGAATAGACCATCTAATTACGTACGAATTATTGTACGAATCGCACAAGGACTAAGATAACATCGTTTGCATATTTGCCCAGCAGGTTTAATCGAGCCCATTATATCACATGACGTGCTCATCCCATTACAAATGAATATACGTCGCATAGTATAATGTATTACTTGTACAATGTACATTATTACACCTCTTCTTATCGCATGGCTGCTGGATGATAGATGCGGAAAATAAATGCATTACTAATCGAGATAATGAAAGCTGCGATAAATTATTCTTTGTAAGTAAAAAAAACTTTTAATTCGATAACGTCAGATGCGTCAGACGTTTGCCCGTGAAAAAGAAAAAATCGCGAAGTGTCTTTGACGAAACGACTAAAATAGAAAATTAAATGAACGCGTTTAAGACGACACCGGGAAATTCACGCGAAAGAACTTCAAACGAACTTTGACGGCGAAACTTCGTCTTGCCTTGTGATGATACTATAACCGTCGACACGGCCTCTGTGATCAAAAATAAATTGAATAACTTCTAAATACGCGTGATTCTCAACGTGGCGACGCGTCGGTGCGTATTCAGATAGGTTCATAAATCAGGATATAAAGAAAAATATATAAAAACATAAAAACAAAAGATACCTGACATAAATCTTCGAGTTGTCGGATTCATATGCAAGGTGGAAAACAGACGCGAGTTTAAGAAATTTATGTGGAATGAAATTCGATGAAATGCGAGTCGGCGGTATAAAAAATGTCCAAGACTCGTCGTAACAACCCCATGGTTGAATCGACCAGCAACGACGATGGCGATAGCGACGGATCGTGAACCCCAAAGTGTATCCAATATCGCGTCGCTCGCTCTACCGAGGTCGACACGGAAACTCCTCGGGGACGGATTATAAAGCGCCTGGACTGTCATGGGAGACCGTGGCGGGGGCATATGTATGTGCGATATAAAGGAAATATGTCGGGGTCGACATTAAAGTTTTTTTACTGGCATTACAAGAGCTTTTGACGGTGTAATTTTTTTCCTTCTGTACAGACTTTTACGGGAATGCCGAGAATTTTTTTTTTTGTCAAAATGCCATAATACTTGAGCGGCTATTAATTTTTTCGAGCAAAATTGGATGGTGAAGAATGCCAACGCTAACGAATAACTATTCGCTAACGTTAACGAATGCTAACGTGTGGTAAAAAAATTAAATTTGATTTTTCGACGTAGGATTTGTTATTAACAAATCTCAAGTAGATCCTCGATACTTTTTTTTGCAACGTCAGCGATAGCTCGCTTCATCATTGACATTTTCCATAATAGATTTCAGCCAGTTGTGGCTAACGTGTAACCATCGGTTCGCCGGGTTTACGTGAACAAATGATAAAAAGTACACGCAAAGATGGAATAAAAATAACTGAAAACTGTTCCGTCTGAAGAGACAGTGATGGAACGCGGCTCATGTGTCTCTGAGGTCGTTTTTTTATAGTGACATCAGGATATCTTTGGTTTGGAGGCAAAACCGAATAAGTCCATAAAACGAGTTTCCGAGATATAACAATTGTGCGTCCCGAACGCTCTACTAAGGCGAACTAATCGATTAAAAAAAAAAATTATTATCAGTTTACACTCAGTCTTTGGTTCTATTCAAGGTCGGATACGGTAAAATTTTAATGGGCTGTAACTTATGGATTTAAAAAACAAACATCGTTGGAATCATTCGGTTTTGCTTCCCGAATGGACTTATTGGATTAGGTTAATATCGTTTATTTCTACCTGTACGGGTAATTCCCGGCACCTCCGTGTCTCAAAACGTCGTTCACAGTCAAAATTACAACAATCTTACTTAATCTCATTTTTCCAACCAATAGACTTGTTACTTTTCGTCTCTAAAACACAGATATAAGTCTCTCTGGGATTCGTTAGACGAGCGCGCGCTGTGTAAACGATTCCACGTCCACACTCGACTTTGAAATATTTACAGTGAATTTTTCGATGCCTCAATTTGCTCGTTTACTATTCAAAGTTCATTCGGTGCTCGGGCTTTACTGTACAGCTTTGGCTGTACTGTACGTATTACTCGATCGATACGAAGCCTTTTGAATTAATCGCTCGAGTGAAACGATAGGCAAATGGGAAAGACTATAATTTTGCCACCGTCGTGCCTTCACACCGATTGTCGAGCGATGAAAAATTTATTGCATTAATGCTAACGTACGAGTTTGTCGTTCGTGAAACGGTTATGAAATGATGATCAGTTCGTTAGTCACGTACATTGTATGCGAGTATCGATCATACACGTGGCACATAATGTAGATTATATGTGTATCTCAGTCACGCACGGCACAATGGACATTTACTATGTATCGGCCGGAAAACCATTTTAACCAAACTACTGTAGCCATTGCATATCATGCCGTAGATATTTATTAACGTCAACGTGGCTATCTCGAATCGATGATCCGATATTGGATTCAACTACCGACCGACGTGTCGCGTGTCTCATGAATTTTTGATAACACAAAGACTTGATCAAAATTGTGACGAAATGATTATCTATGATATTCTTAAAAGAAAATGTATCGTTCATTTATTAACAAGAAAAATATTTACTTTTTTTGAAAAATACTGTGCATATTGACGGTAGTTGGTAAATTGATCCAACGAATGCGTTTCGAGCGACTCGTTGCTTCACTCATCTGGAGAACAATCCGCTAAAATTAAATTATTTTTAAAAAACATAGGAAAATAATGAATCGGATCCTATAGGTACAAGATTTCTATGGAATTTTCGAGAATTGATGATAAAATAGTTAACGGAATAATAAATGGAGAGGTAAAATAGTTTCTCGATCGTCACTGACTGCGAAAAAATAATCGCAGAAAATTGGGACCTAAAGTGAGTAACCCAGCGGGTCGATAAAAAAAAAGACGAGAAAACCTTTCGTCGGACAGATAAAAAATGTTATTTGACTCGCAGGGAATGAGTGGATCTTGAGGGCTTTCGGCCGTCGGTGAGATGGACACGAGAGACGGGGATCAAATCGCGTTTCGCGGACCCATATTACGGTGCAAGTCGAGTACACACAGGAAATCGCACGAGCTCAAAACTTCTGCTTTTCCGAAGGGGTGGGTTCTAAACGCTCGGGATAAACTTGCCGAAGCTCCGATACTATTGATTTTACGGCACACACACGGGGCGAGAGGCGACGGCGGCGGTGACGGCGGAGTAAGAGGGAGAGGGAGCAAAAGAGAAAGAGAGAGAGAGAGAGAGAGAGAGAGAGAGAGAGAGAGAGAGAGAGAGAGAGAGAGAGAGAGAGAGAGAGAGAGAGAGAGAGAGAGAGAGAGAGAGAGAGAGAGAGAGAGAGAGAGAGAGAGAGAGAGAGAGAGAGAGAGAGAGAGAGAGAGAGAGAGAGAGAGCTCACGGAGGGTGAGTGAGGTCAAGCCCCGCTCACCCTTCCGCACCGCTTTTCGCTCGCGGCCTGGGTACTATCTAGACTACATTCAGAGTACACACTTGACGAGAGAGCTCACGGTTCGCAAGCCAAACACATTTTAACCGCATTAACCAGAATCACGAATTACAAACGTATCTCACAGGAGCTGTCCATCCCATCGCAAATGAATAAAACCGTCTCGGAGTTCTGAACGTTTGATATTACAATCCATTATTCAAATATCAAATTCGGATTCTGCTAATATTAATCGCAAATTGCGGATGCTGTACCTTTAATACATGAACGATTAAGCTAGGATTGATATACCGCTTTTGTGGCAATTGCCACAGAAATGTCATGGTACTTTCTTGATATACTACTATATATTGATAATTGATATATCTAATTCATTTATTTCTATATTTTTATTATTATTGGTATTATTGATATGGAGATTAAGATAGTGGAGTTTAACTGATATCGTCGCGAATCTATTTTATCTTGAGATTAAACCTCAACGTTCGTTCAGATATTAAAACGATTTTAGTGACAACCAAACGTCGAGTCTCCAATTTTCGAGTGTAAAATTAGTATTACCACATTCATAAAGTTTTCAATTAAACCCGTCTGGATGCAGTGAAATAAATAAATCGGGTTTGATTCAAAACTTTATAAATGTGGTGATACTAATTGTACACTTATATATATATATATATTCCAGATTTATACGAGACTGTGATATAAACGTAAACGAAGCACGTAGAGTTGTAGGTAAAATAGTATTTCCAAACTGTGTTCGAGTGCCACAGTACGATAAAACGATCGTCACGAGAAATTTTTATTTTTCCTGGCGTGAAAATTCATTTTAAAATCGAACTATGACTCGCGTCAATTATCGCATCAGCCGTAATCAGAATGATGCTGCGGTATAACGCAGCAAATGAACAGCCTTCGCTGTCAATTACGTGCGAATCTCGCTTAACTGTGATATTTCGGTTTCAATGAACGTACTCCGGTCTTTTCAATCGATCAAGGAACTCCCTTTCCATTTGTACGGTTTTCCCGAATTATTAATTCCCACCCGAATAAACGAGTACCAGCTTCCGACTGGCTTCACTCGGCTTGAATATTTTTTACTCACCGGAATCATTGTGAAGTCAACAACAAAAAAAACTCGTTCGTTCGACTCGCGACTATCGCAAAAATTCATTTTTCCCGACTTTGCGCGATGTTTCATAAACCGGGATCGTAACGCAAAATTTAACCAAAGATTCGCGGTGACATTTTTCGAGATACGATGGACGACGAGGTCGAGGAAAACGACGATGAACATTGGTCGGAGGCAATGACCGAGTATCCGAGCGACCGGGAAACCTCCAAGCATCCGTCCCCATCGAAAACGTCATCGGTTAACATTTCCGAATCGCAATTGACAGTAGAATCGAACACGGAAATTTTTCAATCATCCACGGAATTCGACGCAACGTTGAATAATCAAATTCCATTGCAAGAAACGAACGATAACGCGAAAGAACTGAACGATCGTGAAAAAAATTCAATTACGAATAATCGTCGCGCACAACCGAGAAGCGAGTGCCGAGGGCATTCGCAAGATGTTCGTCAGTGCCAAAAACATTTTCGAGAAATGATTGAGAAACAAGAAATTCGAAACGAAGAGTTGGAACAGGTCGAGGAAAATTTGCGACGACGTTTGGAAACGTTGGAGTGTTCGGTGCCTGCGGTTATGGCTTGGAACATTTGGAAAATGGCGCAAGCCTCACCGAACACGGCTGTGTGTCGTTTGATGGAGAAGCAATTGGAGTGTTACGGCGGGGACGACGCGGAACTGCCGATGACGCCCAGTCGTCATTGGGACGAACGGGTTCGTAAAATGGAAGCCGAAAGAAAAGAAGCCGCGCGTCGAGCCGAAGAAGCAAAAGCCATTCTGGCGAAGAAAGAGTCGGCCATCGAGGAACGAAGAAAATGCGTGGAAGAAGCAAAAAAACGCAATATTGAGATGAAAGAACAGTTGGAAAAATTGGCTCGAGAAGCGGCTGAGCTCGGTGAGACACCGAGAATTCATAGAGGCGACGATAAAACGTGCGGTACTTGCGAATGCAACGAAAACGGTGGCAAAGAAAAATGGTTGGACGATGGAACGAGCAGTGTGAGTTCGATGGGTTCGATGGATCTTGAGTGCTTTGGGAATCTTCGAGAACTCGCCGAGGCGGAAGTTTGCATGAAACGAAAGATAAATGAGCTCGAACGTAGAGAAGAAGCGTATATGATAACGTTGCAACAGGCCGATGAAATGTGGTCGAAGATGGAAGGTGATACGGCTGACACGGTGACCGAGTTGAAGGTCAAATTGGATTCCCAAACAGCGGCTAATCAACAATTGGCCGATCGTATATGTCAGCTGGAGGACGAGTTGGAAAGTTCGAAAAATAAGCTGATAAGATGCAACGATGCTCTGTCGGAATTCACGAGAAAAGAGTACAACGAGACCGGTTCTGGATTGAACGACGGTGAAGCGACGGTCAAGGATCGATCGGTGGTTGCTTCGGTAAAAACGATTGCCGCATCTGCCGCAGCAGCCCCTACGACTGTCGATCAGGAAATTTCGGTTCATCCGCGAATTAAGGATCAAGAATCGAACGTCGACGCGACGGCACGTGTCGACGCGGGTATCAGTGCGATCTCGAAAAGTTTCGACAAGAGCAGCGAAGCAACGACGGTTGGTGATCGAATCGATCGAGGAGCAGACCCGGTGAGTGGATTGGGAATCGACGTGAGATTGGGAGACGATGAAGATATACCGGACAAATGGAAAGATTGGAATTATGACGAAGACGGCTGTCCACCGAGTGTCATTTGCGACGATCTGGTCGAAAGCTCGACGGGAACGGACGACGAGCCGGCAACGGGCGTTCCGACGAACGAATCGAAAGTTCAGGCTATACCTGAAACAGTGGAACAGCCAGTGGGTGGACACACGGTCGCGGATATGACGAACTTCATGGTCGACGTGGAAATTCAACGAACCGATAGTAACGCGCAAACGAACGATGCTTCAATCGCGACCATAGCGAGGACGAATGATCCGGAAACGATGCTGGAAACCGATCAAATATTATTGAGGCGTGAAGAGCTGAGAAATTGGTGCAATATTGTGGATAGCGTGCACCACATGATAGCCGTCAGTATTCCTTCGATTTTTCAATTCAAAGTAGTCCGAGGAGCAGAAGTTGATTACGCGTTTGAACTCATGGAATTTTTGGTTTGCAGAATTGTAACACGTGTTCGTCCAGAGCTGATGACACCTCTCAGTTGGCCGAGAAAATAAAATTACATCTCAGGGTAGGACGTCAGTGAATGACGATGCAGCTGTGTGCGGAGCGGTGAGATTTGTGAGTCTGGGAGTTTCTGTTTTAGATCAAGGGTGTTGCAGGTGTGAAGGGATCGATAATAATGGACGTGATCCGAAAGGAATCGTTGATCGTAGTGGAAGTGCGTGAGCCGACCCCTCCAACGCCATCCGCACGAGAGACATCACAAGAAACGATGCCTGCTGTTCTTACGGATCGTCATGGCATTTCCGATGAAAGTAGATCTTTTGTTTTCGAAGAAACCACAATAATCGACAAGCAAATAAGCTCCCTTTCTGCTGAGATGAGACAATCATCGCAATCTGAGAATCTAGGAATAGAAGTACTTTCATTGCAAAAAGAAATCAGCCCTGAAGTGTCAAAAGATTTCGAAATCCCAGCAGTAATAGAAGAGACGACCGATATCCCAACAGCACCTGTTCCACTAGAGACCGAATCAGACTTTCCGAATCAGGTCGAGGAACTTCCAGACACGGCAGAGTCTCAAACCGGCTCAGCAGAGGAATCCTTTGTAGTCCCTGAGGATCCGAAAGTATCAATTTTGATGGAAGAAAAACCGCATGACGAGAAAATATCCAAAGACGAAGTTACCGATAGCTTATCAACCGTAGAGATCCAACATCAACGGGCTGACATATCCCATGAAAATATCTTAGCTGAAGGAACAATCGAATCTCCGAAAGAATCAGAAGACGTGCTTTCACTCCCGAAGACAACCGAAGTGCAATCCGAAACGTTTACAGACGTTTCGGAAAAAATTCCACCCGCGGCATCACTATTGACACCGGACGAAGATTTTGATAAATCCGAATCAGTTTCATTTGTAGACGCAGATGAAACTGCAGCTGTGGTGGAAACTGAAAAAGAGCAACCAAGCGTTTTGGAAGACAATATTTCGATTGAAATTCCAAAGGAATCTGTGGAAGAAACGGAAGACAAGATTTCGATTTTCCAAGATGACGAATTGGAATTCGAAGATGCGATTGACATGCCAAATCAATCGATCGAGTTTTTATCCGAACGAGACGAGGCGGAATCATCTACCGAACCGGAAACATTCTTCATGCCTATAGAAAACGAAGAATTGATATTGGACGCGACTGCGGAGGAAGACGAGACAATGGACGAAACGCCATCATCATTCGTCACTCTTAGAACACCTACGCCTTCCAAAATCGATGTAGAACCCGAAAACAAAGATGCAATCCCATCGACAACTGTCCCGGAGTACGAATCACCATCCGAGTTGGATCTTATTGACGAAATGCCTTCGTTCGAAACGATTGTCGACGAGGAACTTGTCACAAGTCTATCAACGGAAATTCATGCACCACAGGATACCGAACAAATTCCGGAATCACTCGCCCCCATATCAGAACCTTCGGAATCCGAAGACACGGAAATTGAAAAAGTTTCACTAACAATAACAACGGAGGACGAAAAACGTTCGACGATAATGGAATCACGAGAAAGTATACACCAAGAAACTGCGAATCTGGAAATTCGAACGGACGACGTGAAAGCGGACTCCGAGACAAAGCTGGAAATACACGAAGCCCGAAGCCATACAGATGCGAAGGAAACCGAACGACCAGCGGATAAACTCGTGGAAGTCGTTCCCGATGAAGAAAAAATAATTGTAGCTGAGCGAGTGAAAGTGGGAAAGCCGTATTTGGCAATAGCGAAAGTGGAATCCTCGATAAGTTTGGAATTACCCAAATCGTTGGGTCCGTGCATTTGCAAGCCGCGTACATGTCCGTTGGTAAGGAAACACCGAATGTTGAGGTGATGTGCTACTGCTCGGTCAAAAACGAAAACTGTAAAGCATTGTTTTCGGCTATGATTAATCTGTCGGATAACAAACGAAAACGATTGACTGCGTCTTAAAATTCCGCAGTCAGCCGTTCTTGTATTGTATCCAAAAGAACGACGCTGCTGGAAAACAACACTTTCGAAACATTTATCTACCTCCCCCGCGATCATGGCAAACTGAAAGAGACGGACGATTTGTAGCCCATCGCCTCAACCAAAAACAATCCGTAATACGTGAATAACCATCTTGATGAATAACGTGAATTCGATTGAAGCTCGGACGAAGCGGAGTCGGTAAACCAAAGCGCAAAGTTTCGAGGGTTGGTGGTGAAATGACTCAAACGACGCCCCCGATTCCTGAGACTTCGCTGAGAAGGATGGACGAACCGAAGCTCAGGACTATTTCCAAGCGTATCCGGCCGTCTCCGGAAGCAGAAATGTGGCGTCGGGCGACGATCTGGTCCAGACGTCCGGAAAATAAATCCGTGGTAACGACCGTATGTGTCGACACACAAACGAATAGCGCACTCGTACGAGAGAAACCAACGCTTGGGGGAATCGACCGAACCCGAAAGAACGACTACACGTGCTCTGGCGCTCGTCCAAGAAAGATCGAGCATGGCGGTTGCCTTCAACGCATTTCCAAGCGGCCACCCGGTGAAAAGATTGCACCTGTCGATGTTGATGTCGATAAATCCTTTCGTTGTGAAAACTTTCCTACGAGTGTGACAACCGGAGCGGAAAAAGAAACAGCTGTTAAAAGGAACACCGTAAAGTCTTCCGTGCCTGAAAACGGCGAACAACAGTGCATCGAATGCGGAAGGCCGATGACGCCAGAGGGAACACTTTTATCAGCGAAATCGACGTCACCAACGTGCGCGCAAATCCAAAGCGGTATAATGGCATCTTTGAAAAAATTGACAAGTTCTATATCGCACGCCGCCAACAAGAGAGACAATGTAACTTGTTGCGAATGCAAGGCACCCGATAAACCGGAAGACGCGATCGGGTCGAAACACAGCAAACGAAATATAAAGCGTCGCGATGGAGAAGCGTGTTGCCCCTGTCCTTCCGAAACGAAGAAAAGAACGTCTTCCAAGTCATCTAGGAAAAAACGAAGGCCGGAAATGAAGGATCAGGGTGTCATGGTTCATATACCCAAAAGCACGTCTAAAGCTTTTGCCAAAGACGCGGTAGACAAACACGTCAACGAGAATAGATCGCTGAATGACACTTCATCAAGATTGAAATTGAACGATTCTGAAACGAAAATAATGCCGAAAGCTCCGAGCCCAGACGTGATATCGTACTGCGTGTGCGAAGAATCCAGCAACGATGCGAGCATCGTGGAGGGTGCGAGCGATGGTAACTTTGCTGCTGATAGAATGCTAAAGGAAAAAACATCCTGCGATTGTTTGCTGAAAGAATCAGTTTCCAAGGGAAGTAGCTGCAATTGTACAGAGGACACGAATTAGATCCTGTACCGATCACACCATGAAAAAAAAATTGTAAATTCGTCCCTTCTATTTACATTCATGTACATAAAATTTTATATACTGCATACTGTCATGCCTTGTTGTTGAAGAAAAAAATAGAAGAATGAAACATCGATAGTTGAACGTCTGGCCATTTATGTATAAAACTATTTTGTGATGATAAATTAGACAAGAGACTTACCGAACGTTCGCCAGAGTGTGGCGACGAGAACGAAGATTGTGATATCCTCGTAACTCGCCGATGCTCCCCTGCTCGGCCTGCATCCTGGCCTGAGCCGTCGCTGCTGCGGTAGCAATCACGTGATGTTGGTGCCCCGAGGCACTTCCTGTGGTGACGCTTCTTCGCGAGCGCCAACCCGTCCTGTTGCTTCCGCCACCGCCGCTTGGCGTTGGTGATTTCTTCTGGTAAGTTCTGAAAAACCGTTTCATCGACGAATTCACATTAAACGGTTCGAGCGAAGTCGCTGTTCCAGCATTTGATATTCCAAATTAGCTCGACAACAGTTGCATCTCGTCGTAGCGAAGCAAAGCGAATCCCAGATGACGCATTGCCTACTCTTATTGTAATTAAAAACACCGTTCGTATACGTGTTTCGACGAATAAAATACTTGGAGAGCGAGAGGTAGAGGTTATACGTTGTCGGAAAAATTATTATCGCCGACGTGCAACCTGGGAATTAATATGTTGGTTGATTGCGAAAATTTTCATATTTTATGAATCTAACGTATATATTCGTTGTCATGTGGTCGTAGTTAGAACAAAATTGCGGCGTATATTCCAGAAAAATCTGAATTAACGTTTGTTCCAATGGATATACCATGGCGAACGTTTGATATTGAGTTTGTGTGAGTGGAAAAAGCGGAGGAGCTAATAATGAGTGGCAGAGGACTTTGATGGCTCGGTGCCAAACGGTACCGGTTGGCTCGAAATCAACTAAATCCCCTTGTACGCTTAT
>OZ020166.1:11928000-11969922 GCA_963971145.1 Sussaba pulchella
TACTACGGCCATAGTACATCGTCGGGGTTTCTAGGTTTTGGGTAGCGGTTAATGAAAGTCTCGATCAAACTGTCGTTTACACGGTACGAAATTGTTCTACTCTGCTTGATCCCTTCAACTTAACTAGGTGGACGAACGTTCAATAGTCCTAGCTTATATTGATACAATTATTATAATGATATATTCGCAACTCAAATTGGATCCTAAAGCCCGGTTTATTCCGATCAAATGTATTTCAGTAAAATTTTCCCTGCCCGGCTCGTATAATCTTTGCTATCCATCAATGAGACAAGGGGAAGCCGAAGGCTCGCACAACGAGCAGTCAAAAGACGAATCGTGTACACATTGCTGTGAGAAGCCGTATAGCTTTTTGTTGTCATAAAACATCGTACGTATCGCATATATGTATACCCGCGATATATATATATGTATCTTAGCTGCAGCATCGAAGGTTACATATATTTATGTGGCAATCGAGAACCCGGACGGTCGACGCAATTTAATTTCACTGCTGTCCGTTGCACATTCCTTCTCACGGTCCTTCCAATTTCTCTTCCCTCCCATATTCCTTTTTGCTCTACCACGATAACGGGAGTTCAGGAATTCCTATTGCTCAAAGTTATTGCTGGACGGCTTTCATGGCTCCGGCGATCATTAATTTTTATGGACTCGTGGAATTTAAACACCACCGATAGAATCGATAAAATTGGGTGGGTCAAAGCTTCCGAACTGGAATGATGAGCATTGGATTTCATACGCGGGACAACGAAGAAAGCGACGGGTTTATCGACGTTACACTAACGAAGCTAATTTTTCTGAATTTTCGTTGCAAAAATAATCTTTTGGTTTTGAAAAAAACACCTTGAATTTATGATTCAAATTCAGAAGCGAAAACGACGAATACCAAGCAGCGGATGAAAATGTCGTCGCTCGAAAATGTTGTGGAAATAAAAAGAAAATTAGGTTCGTGTGTTATTCGTAAAGTCAATGAAATTGGATCGATCTCTCAAGACACTCATGCCCGGTTCGACCCCATCAACAGGTTGCCCGACATGCATCAACGTTTTGTTGGCAACCAGAAAGCCCACGAGCGAAAAAGCAAAGAAAAGGTCGAGCTTACACGAACAGCTGAGAATCCATACAGCGTTGCAAGTTCTATCTCCGTCGCAAGTTCCATATTCATTAGACGCCCTCGAATACCGAAGGAACGTCAACAGGTTGATTAGATCTGAGAATGTGCTTTCCAATGTCGCACAGGCAACGGGTGGTCGACGTCTGCGACCTACGTATCACTCAAACATCGACAAAAGATTCTTCGACAACAACCACACTTCCCCTCTCGAAGAGCACACAGTTGTACATTTATCTTCGACACGACCTGTCACCATCCGATTATTAACTTGAGACTGAATCTCGACACGACCCAAATACGCAAATTTCCCTCTGCGAACCTCTCCGAGCTTTCGTTTGTACACAACTGCAGATGCGTTCCACCTCTTCGTTGACGAATGTGCAGAGCTCTGCTAACTGTGTAGTACCGGAATTGCTTCTGCACTCAAAGACTAATTTGAATGCAGGAGACGCCTCCGGCTTAGCCGTAGATGCCGAAGTTAACGGTAACACGATAGCCTCCGTGCAATTGCGGATGTTTCAACTCGTTCACTTCTCGTACGGCTGCCATTATTTTTTCCGGAAGTGCATCGAGAAACTGCACGGTCTTCGAAAACATTTTTTTTTTTTTCGTTATGAATACTGGACAACATGACAGTGGACGTTTGGCAATTTTTGTTGTGCACTGGGGACATGACATTACCACAGCATATTTTCGTGCACGATTTTCTCGTGAAATTTTTTCTTGAAAATGATTTTTTTTTTCGGTTCGATAATATTCGAATAAGTTAATAATATTTGTTGGGCTTTATTTTACAAGTTTAAAAGAGTACGCAATTTTTTGTACGTTCAAATTACAAGTAGTTTGCCCGTGACAGTCGTTTGAACTTGCTTCTATGTCATATTTCTTGTGTACGATACATAATTTTCCGAAGAAGTGCACAACAAAGGTAACAATAGAGGAAAAAATGTTCGTCAAGTATCGGAGTCGATTTCTGGGTCAGATCTACAACGAGGTCTTTGAATTTGATTCGTCGGATCTTTTTTTCTTTTCTGTCTCGTTCATCTCATTCAACGGCGTTAGGGCGATGTATCACTCAGAGAAGTCTTCCGCTGCATGACATTATGTGAAAAACGTGTCGGCGATGCTGAATTGATTTTTACAGCAATAACAAAAAAAAACGAAGCCTTCGATATAAACCCCGAGGAATAGAAATTTCGTTTCATCATCGATCGGCCGACCGATGCTTCTGGAACCACTCTCACAAAAATAGTAGGAATAATAAACCGGAGATGAAAATGCTTGGATATTCCATAAAGTTTGCTCATACGCGAGTCAATGATTTTTCCGTAACGTTTTCTCATACGTAAGAAGTTTCAATCTCGCGAATTTTCTTCGCAAAACTCCATTTTAACGTTTACTCCGGCGCTCGCTGTATTACTAAGCTACATAAATATGAGTTGAGCAGCACTTTCTTACGTTGCAGATATCGGCGTATACGTGCGGAACCCGAAGTCGAAGGAATTTCCGTTAGAAAATTGTTAAGGAATCCCGTTTTTCACCAAACTCGACAGTACGAATAATAAGCGTGAAAAGTCACAATTTTAAAAGTCAATACATTTAACTCGCGTAGAATTCTAACTCAATTTATATTTTACTATGAGGACTACATTATTTCTTCGATTAAAATGTCTCCTAAAACCGTATTTTTATTCAACGATAAAACGTTAAGGAATCCGAGTCATACTCCAAATAAAATCGTCAGTTCGTCAAACTCGGCTGTGAACATCGCGCGTCTATTTAATTTGCGTTATCACACGACAAATTAAAATTGCTTCCGAGACCTCGACTGGGGAACGTTCGTACGTGCCTGAACGAATCTACTGCGATTGCAGAATTGAACAATTGCGACGGTGATCTGTGTATCTGGTAGAAGGAAAATTGCTTGACACGGGACACAATTGATCTCAACCGTGAGTGTGGCTATACTTATCGTCAACGACACCAATTGAGCTATCGAAGCTGTTACCGTACTTAGGGTGTTGCTGCCCAAGCGTCACGCGTGTGTCGGATTTGACGTTTGATCATTGTTCGAGGTCCATCAGTAACATGCTCGTCTATGGAAACCGTGGCCTCGCAATCGAACCCAATCTAGCGATATGTTATTGCGGCTGAGGCAGTCCCTTCCTGTCTCCATAGGGATCGTCTTTGTCGATGGGGATCAGAGAAAGGGGCTCAATGGGGGTGGAGAGTGCTTGGATAACCAACTATAATTATTTTTACCAAAAAAGAAACCTCCTTACTTCTGCCTGTCTCAACAATCATCTCAAGTCGCCTATTTTATATTGATAGACGAGTGACAACTAACTAATTATGAAGAATGTCGTATGAGTAAAAGTTTCGACGTCGTTTTCATCGATCTACATTACATGTTGGGCCTCAGCTAATGTAAATTAGATCTTCAAAGGCTTGGCCCGATGGAATCAAGCGTAAAGCCCGCCATGAGCAGCTACGGAGTGCACTATTCGATGTAGTTATCAAAGGGATACACTTCAATAGAACCGATGTATTCAGCTTCGGGGATTCAGCTCACGGAAACCATTAGAAGCCGGCCGAAATGCCAATAGAGCGGACTGAACAAGCTACGATATACAGTGTGTGCGCCACGAGCGTCATTATCACCGCCTGCGATATTGAATGGAAAGGAGTACAGTAGGAGAGGGCGGGGATAGAGGATGATGTGTCAACGCATATTGCGATTTGCTTTAAATCTATATAAGACCAATTTTATGAATATATATAAGGTGACCTTTGTCCTAGCCACTCAGTTTGATCACGGTTGCCCTTTTTCGTTTGTGATCGTCAATAAGTTACTCTCGATTACAGCTGTGAAACGTTTTCGTTAGGTTAACATGAGAACCAGTTGGCGATGACAACTTTGAAACCTTCGCAATGGTCACGCACTCGAAATGATTAAACGCTCGTGGCTAAATTTTTTTCGGATTCTGTCGAACGGTCAAGAAGTGACAATCGAATACTGAGGCGAATAATTTGAACACGACCACGTGGCCACGTCTATCCATCTACGTTCCCGCATGATTTGTAACATGATTCAATTTTCTCAATCAATCGAATTTTCAGGTACAATGACGAATAATTGAATTTTACACCGCTGGTGAGCCAATGCAATCACGTATGCAGATGCACGTGTGCGTATTGCCAACACAAGAGCAAATACAGGACACCGGGATGACGGGGAGGATGTCAACGCTCCCGATGAATACGACGACGTCGACGACGACGACGACGACGATGATGACGATGGAAGGTCTGATTTCATTTGGTCGAGCAGGCCGGTCGGTTGTGTGCACTTCGACGAGCGATCGGGCAACCGTCCGACGAAGTATTTCCGTCTAACTCTCCACCGGTGGACACATCGGGGGTTGATTGGATTTCTGCGGTGTCTACGTCGGGGTACGGGATCTGAGAGGGTTGTTCGGTCGCGGGTTGGGAAACCACCGTTGCCGCTGGCGACTCTCGCGTCGGCAACTCGGTACGATCTTCATCGGGTGGGATGCTGTGCCCGATCGCCCGGAGAATTTACGCTGCTGAACTGATTTATGCATCGAGATGATGAGAACGATCGACGAAGATCTACGGGTAGACGTGATCAGCCCCTATGTGTGATAACCAAGAGTCAGGCAGGAGTGTATGCGGATACGGAATTTAATTGGACGAAAGTTGCGTTAGATCGTGAGAGCAACGAAAAGCCGCTGGCCTGCGAAACCAGATGATAAGTGTAAATGGCACTCGGACATTTTTTTTCAGCCATGATTTTTTTTCATACGTGACCTAACATTGGAATATTCGTTTCTGCGTTATAGCGGGTGTGCGTGTAAAGGCATAATCTAGACGACATTGAACGAAGTACTGTGGCCATGAAGGTACGGAATCCAGCAAATTGGACCGTCAGCCGTATATAAGATTGCGGAAGGAGTCACAATATCCGGTGGATGGATTGGAAAGCACCGACATCGTACTCAGTCAAATTGCAAACCAAGAGGTTCCGTTTCTACTGCTTGCTTCTGCGCTCCCTTTACCTCCTTCCCTCTTTCGATGGAATGGGCCGAGCAATCGACCTTTCGACGAAGATGCACGGCTATTAAGCCTACAGATTGACTGATGTATATGCATATAATCAATTTCAAATGGTCAAATATTTTTTTCACGCATTAATCAAATGCAAAATCGGTATAATAATTGCGAAAACTCTTGATAAGTCGATTGGGCTACCGACCCTAATATCATATACCCTCTGTATATATTCTATTCTGACTAGAGTAGTTTGACCCTACATGTATAATAAAAACCCTATATCCTGTTTACGTATTCACTACCAATATCAAGTGTGTACAAGTCCAGGAAGGCAAATTTGAACGCCGCAGTACGACAGTACTTCCTTGAGCTATTTGATTCCACCCTATCGCAGTCCCAAGTAAACAGAAAGTTCCGCAAGAGACGGGGATTCGCTTTGGTCGCTAGACGATTGTTTCGGAGTCGGGTAGTGTATCGGGACGTTCTTTTATTTCGTGATTTCCATTCCCGCAACAATGGTAACCACAGAGCTGCGTCATATTGACCGTCCAAAGCAAAGCTGCGATAGCTGTATTGAATGGTCCTTTGCCGTGGTTCATCTCAGTTCAGTCCCACGCGAAATCGTCTCACTCAATGTCCACAACCACGATGAAAGTTTTAATCGTCAGTACATCGTATCACCGGTTCGAGGTTATTAATTTTTTTTTTCAAATCCGATAGTGTTTCAGTCGTGCGAAAAAAAAAATAATGCGCCATAGCGACGTGGCGTTTGTGAACATTGCGGTAGTCCTGGCCCGCAGCCAGTTTCGTGCGACTGCGAACTGAGAATCGCGAGTTTATTCCACCTGTTTAATCCGTTTGGATTAGACTTTTAGCTTTGCTTTCGAACGATCAACTTGGATGACACATGACGACATGCTTGACTCACCGTTCCCTCGTGTGTCGTCCTTCTTCATCGTCCTCCTCCTCGATATCGTGAAGCCGCGGGCTGAGTCTGTGCTGTGCACTGCCCTCCCGTGCGGTATCCCCTTCCCTCTTGCTCCCCGGCTCGTTGCCGTCGTCGTCTTCGTCGTCGTCGTCGAGGTCGTCTAGATCCTCGTCAAGGCCACCGAGCGGGGCGCGTTCTTCGGCGCTCGCGGCGGACGAACCCGTGACTTGCTGCTGCTGATGATGATGATGATGGTGTCTCTGGCCGGATCCGGACCTTTTCGTATCAGGGGTGGCTCCCGAGACACCTGCGCCACCCCCACCTCCGCCGCCGCCGGCGCACGGCAGGCAGCAAGACCACGCGCCCCCCACTTCGACACCCTAGCGGCACGCAACGTCAAAACATTCAGGGTCGTCACGGTTTCCGTGCTTTTTTCACTTTTTCTAGATTTTTTTTCTTCGTATTTACTTTTTGTTTCTGCCCGATTCTTTCCTTCGTTATTGTCCGTGACTGTATCTAGCCGCTGACAGGTCCGCCTCGGTGTGTTTCGGCAGTGCCGAGGTCTCTGTACCAATAACCTCCGTGGCCCGTGGCCTTTAAGGCGACACGCCGCCCGGTACAAGCGGCCGCCTTTACGCTAGCCCCTTCCGGCTACTCCGGCCGAGGCGCAGGCACTCACCCCCGTTTTCTCTTTCTTCCTTCGGAAACTTGGCAACGAAAGCTCCGTACATTCGCCCCTTTGTGGCAACTCTTGTTAATTCTTACTTTCAACGGACGGACAAAGTTATTTCCCCACGCGCCATATATCCCGTCGGGAGATTTAATTTTTTTCGGATATAATTCAACACGGAGGAGAATCTTCAAAGCTGCATGAGCAATTTTGGTTTCTTTATTTTCATATAGTTATTATCGCGTTCAGGGAATATTTTTTAATGAGCGACGTTGTTCGTGTGACTTATCTATTGTTGCTTTTTCTATTATTTTCCTCGTTCACTCGGTCGCTTCCGGTTCTGAGATTAAAGATCGATTTCATGCCTCGCTCGGATTTTCAACGTCTGGGACGACGGGGTCGAGACAAGTTTTATTCTCCAACCGTGTTTCGCATCACGGGACGAAGTTTTTTCTTATTGTTTTTTTTTTTTTTGTGTTATCTTGTTAACGGGACGAAACGTTGTGACAATGCCGAAGCTCGAAACTCCGAATAATAGGAGCTCACGCTTTTGGCTCGCGTTGCAACGCGTTCAACCGATGCTCTTTCGACGCAAGCTAGCCAAGCGCACTTTGCTCGTTCACGAACCGCGTTACACGTCGCACTCGGATACTCGACGTTCTTCGATTGCAATAACATTTGACAAAGTTTCGGTCCGTGAATGCCCGTGCTCCCTCGTACCGCTTGGTGCCGAAATAAACATTTTTCAATTTTTTCTCCTTCTATTTTTTATTATTTCTCACAGTTACTTCGTTTTTACGGATTCGAAAATTCGATTCGCATCATATTTTTTCGTAACCTGTTTCACACATCGTTGTCGGAACACGGATATTTCACTTTTTCGTTTTTACACATTCCCTCGACCTCGATTAAATCCATCGTTATCGTAAATTATTAGTGATCGAAATTTCGCGTATATTCGTCGATGTTTTTGGTGGACAATTGCGGCGCCAACGAGTGTCACAAGAAATGCATAATATTCGCATTGAAATTGAATCGAAATCACGGAACGACCGACGTCACGACGAATCATCGGCCACGGTGAACAATTCCATTCCGAAAATTTCTCATTATGACAACTCGCGCGACAATTCCAATTTTACGATGGAGAGCTATTTTTCATTGCAAAAATGCGACCTTTTGTTGTTGATGAAATGGAATTGTCGATTGAATTATTGATTGTGACAGCTGAATGCAGGCTGTCAAGCGTCTATGTTTAAATTTTTATTTTCGGTTATTTATGTTGCGCGTATACGCGAGCTTATTTTTGATTATCACACTTGGGCATGTTTTGCAAATTGAATTTGCGGTTAAAAGTCTCGTTAGCGGATTTTGTAAAAACGTTCAATATGCCTCGCGCCAATCATGCTCAACGATCACGAAGTTGATTGTCGAATTAATTGTATCGTGAATGATGTGATGACACTTCTGTAGCTTAGTTCCGATTATCTGTATGGATTCAACGAAGTCAGAATAAAAATATATATTAAACTCGATGAAGTGCGATTGTGAAAAAAATATCTCAAATGAAAATTAAACTCCGCACTAATTATAAATAATAATAACAATAATAATAAACTGTCAGATTTTAAAAGCTGAAAATTGTGGCTCTAAAAATCAAACAATACGAGATATTGATTTTTCAAAATCGCTTTTGTACGGCTTCGAAATGATTGAACAGAGATTCTACAGAAAATGATATTTGATCTGTTTCAATGTTTCTGTTTCGGCGCGACAGCTTGAACGTATACGAATGATACAATGTGAGTGAATCGAACGTAGAAGTTTTTTGTTTTCTTGACCCAGTAATAATTGCGTTTTCTAGGAATAAGCCAGGAAAGTATTTACCGAGTGACGAGAGACGGGTCCTCGGGGCTGACCGACGTTAACAACCTCGCTGGATGGGAAAGACTAAATTCGATTTTACCAAGCTACGTCTGCGTCGGGAAGGGTAATCCTAATAATACGAGTAAATAGTAAAGGCAGAATCGCCAAATGATTCTGTCTTGAGGCAAAAACGAGAACAAAAACATGAGAGACGATGAAAGCACGATTCTTTTGGAAGAACGTGAAGTTGCAATTGATATATTGGAAGTTGTGGAGCGAGGGTGGATGAAGGGATGATGTTTGAGCGAAAGAACACCAGAAAGCCGGAGTGATGAAATCGACTTTGGAACATCATTTGTCGAGCAAATTCGAGAACTGTAAGCATAAACCACGCGGTTTTAAGCACCGATGCTTGCCATTATGGTGTTTCAGGCTTTCGAGGGTTGTAAAAGGATTATGAGCCAAGCACTATAGAGCCGAGAAAGATTGATTGTGAAGAAATTGAATCCGAGGAACAGACGATTTCTGCTACGATCGACCCAAAATTCCGAGTGGAAAAGAAGATTATATGTCACTGTTTAAGGGATATATACAGTTTTACTTCAGTGTTAGACTTATTTAGTCTAACTCAGTAATCTAACTTAGTTAGACTTATCGGACAAATTCTCGATTGCGACCAATTTTTTTTCTATTTATGTTGATTACTTTTGAAGAGGAATACCAAAGAAATTCCGACATATCACCCAATTAAGAACCACACTAATATACACTTTCATTTCCACATCCCTAATTCCATAGATTCTTCGTAAACTTCATGTATACGTATCTTTTTCACTTGAAACGAAACAAAGCCTCCCCAATTGTAACGGCAAAAGCGTCGAAATTTAAAAGCTATTGACGCTTGAGCTTGCGGTCGTAACGGTTTACCCGACGGATACGATATTCAGTAGTATCCACGTTCCGTCGTTAATTGGGTTGATGAAAGCTCATGGCGCGGTTCGTTGACTTGCACCGATAAATATCTCGGTGACAATTCCGGAAATATCATTTTTTTCTCTCCCAACGCTGATGAATTCGATCTAGCTGATCCCGCGGTTTTTTTCGTCAATTAATTCGCCCGAAACGTGGGATTTCCTGATACCGTTGAGAATCAATGAAACGTAAACAATAATATCGAATCTAGCCTTGCGACAAACATTGATGAAACGTGCTCATTGATGCAAACGATTTCCCCAAAAAACGCTTATCAGCTGCGGCGCGCAGTTCTCAACCCAATTTCCAATCGTACGTCGAGTAATCACTAAACGTCCGCCATCTGTTCGAAACAGCAAATTTCATCACCGGCGGGAGATCAGAAAAAATGTGGGTTAGAAAAATACATTCGACGCGGAAAAGAGCTCGTTCAGCGAGCCGCGAATTAGCGATCGTGACTTTTGTACTACTACGTATAATGGTTAAAAAAAATATACGAAACGCGTGAAAACCCTCAGCGAATGTGGAAGAAACAGAGCGATTAAAGAAAACACACAACTCCCATTGCAATTCCCATTGTTGGGTTACAAGTCGTTTCTAGCGACTGTTGCGAATCAGACGCTCGACCATCGACGATAAGAATCTACAGTAGAGCATACTTGCACGATTTGCGAGAGCAGCGTTTTAATTGATAACAATAATAATGATAATAATAAAATGAAAAATAAATATTGCATTTTTCTTTTGTAGTGCACCCTGAAGAAAAGAAACGTCAAAACGATGTTTTTAATTAGAAAAAGTCTTGTCAAAGGCAACAGGCGGACATCGCTCGTACGTGCACGTGTATCCGTGTGTTCGCGCGAAAGTACGAGCACGAGCTTGCGCGAACGCGGGTTTTCAACATCGAAAGCTCGAGAAAGTTGCGAACGACTTGAGAAAAAAAAAACGTAGGAAGAAGCATCGCATAATTTAATATGCAGCACAGTGAGCGAATCAACCCGTCGAAAATTCTGCTAGACGAGTGGTTAACAGCGAATATCCTTTCAAAATTAAGTACAGCCGTGGGCAGCCAGGAAACGTCTCGTCGTGGCGGAAGAAATTGAAAAAAATAAAAAAATAAAATGTCTTGAAATCCTGATGCAACGTCGGGCGAAAAACGTTCTTCCGAAATTACGTATTTTATGATAATTAAAAAAATAAATAAAAATGAAAAGACCATCAAGCGACAAATTGGTCGAGAAGAGATTCAAAGTCCGAAGAAAAATGAAAAAAATAAAAATTCGCCAGCATTATTAACAAACGTCCGGAGAAAAGCGAAAACCACACCGAGTAAATTAGAGGATTTCAAACTAGCACAGAACGTCTCTCGAAGTCCTCTGCTTTGCAATTCCGACGTATTTTATTTTTACTCTCCCGCCGTTTCATCAACGTTGCTGGAAACTATCGAATTCTCGCAGTCTCTGTAATGACTCGTGAAACCTCGTTGTAAAACCGGAGTTACGACGATGACGTCTGCTCCTTATTTTTGTTTTTTTTCCCTCCCCCCAAAGTTATCGCGTTCGGAATTTTGCGGTTTGATGTCACGGCGAAGAATTAACCGAGCGAACGAGGAATCCCGAATATTTCATCAACTCGACAATGGGAAAATTGTTTGGGGACAGTGCTGTGGATGGTAATGAAACTTTAGACACGTACGTACGTGGAATTTGCACTTTGGTTTATCGCACTGGAACTAACGCTTTGGAATCGGATTACGGTCACTCGGCCATTAAACCAAAATTAAACCGAAGATAGAGACTCTAGTATTTGATCTAATTAGAGAGACTTTGTTTATTTTTATCTTTGTCCATATTTTTCAGAGTCAAGCACACGCGTATACCGTAGTTCCATTATTAATCTCTCCTTTGTATTATTCTCCCTCGTCAATGTTTTACCTCAACAATGTAATATTACAAAACCATGGGAGACGCGCAATGCATAAACAGGAAAATAGCTTCGCTCTCGGTTACGCCGAGTTTTCCAGTTTGCTCATTCTCCGAGGACGTAAACCGATATGCACTTTATTCGCGTTCTTGCGCTACCAGCCTTCCTCCCGGCCCCGCCCGCGGGGGCGTCTCTTTTATGCAGCAGACGCTCCGCTCGTTCCTTCAATACTCGTTCGCTTTTGAGTTAATTAATTCCAAAATACACCGGTACCACGAGAAAAGCGGAGCGGCGTAGCTGCTTCGTTATCGAGTTATAAAGGTTTAAAAAAAAAAATGTGAAAAAAAATGATCGATAAAAATCCGTTATCGACTCTACAACATAATTATTTGACAATCGAACGAGGTCTTTCAGAAATATTTGATGTTGATTAATGACGCCCATAACTCGTAGAAAGTTTGGAAAAGTTGACAGTAGATTTATTAATATTATTATAGATATTATATGAAATTATTCATAAAATCATGTGTGTAATATGTATACACAGGTATACGATAATGTATATATTATCGTTGGTTATTTATCATCCAGAACCTAATTATTTCGCCGGTATAAAAAAATGGTTGTTCAAATATAGATTCGCGACCACGACGTTAGGAAGTTACTCCTTTTTCTCTTTATTACATTATATTTTCATTTTTATTCAGTAATCAATCTATTCATTCATTTATTCATTGGTACCCCGCGCAAGATTCGTTTCGAAGCGCGTTTCGTGGAGCAAAAATTAGAAATATATATTGAGCCGAATGTAATCCCCCGACACGGAATATCGCGGCGCCACTGGGATCCCTACTTTACGCGTCAATACGACGCCCATGGGCTTCATTCCGGATGGCGGCCCGATAAACGGAAATGGGAAAAAGTCACTTGCGGGACGCAAATCCATGGCGGCAGCGGGGATGAAGTACGCGCGACTCTAAACTCGATACCGTGGCGGCAGCGCGACTCGGAAAGTCGCACCGGTTGAGCCTTCGTCAACTTGGCGGTGAAACGCCGGTGAAAATTGCTAAACTGAAATGGCAACCGACATCCGTTCAATTTTTCAATCGACACTGGCATCGCTTTCGTGACCAATGGATTTCCGGATAAACCAGCGACTGAATCCTTCGGGTTTCATCAAACCCTTTTTTAGTCATTATTTTTTTTTTTTTTGCCGAAGATATCGCAAATCGTTCAGCACCAAAAATTGCGTAAACGCCGGCAAACGTACTGAGAAAAATCATTGAATTCAATAAGAATTTCTTTGCCAGTTACCAAAAACAATGTTTGTGATTTAGAGTTTGCTTCGAAAAATGCTATTTTCGAAATTCCACGTTTAATGGGAGGAATAAGAATCTTCTACGACTACAGGAATTATAAATGTAGTTCAATTGACAACCCTTACTCTTGGCAGTCCATAAACGAATTACTTTTTTAATGAATGATATATGCATTTTTCAGAGCAAATTTATCAAGCCTCCAGCGTCTCATCGACCCTCAGCCCGTGTCTCACAACTCGGATGTTGCAATGCAAAATCCAACGATAAATGTATGTCGATTTTTTTTTACCCATCGCACGCAATTCGCATTTGCATCGGACCTCGCGCGGTCTATTCGATTATTCAAACTTTATCATCGTGATAGGGAACGACTACCGCACAATTTATGTGTCACATGAGCTTTAAAATGCGCGTGGCTATGCGGAAGAGCGTCGTGCGATGAGGCGAGCTTCATTAATTATGATCGATGGGACAACGTGATGTGATATATATATTTATTCCGAACAGATATCAATCACTCTATTCATGAACGGGTTTGAACAATTGTCAACGTCGATAACGAGCGCGGTTATTCCGCGTTCGAGGGTGATTAATATCGGATATGAGGTAATTAATGGTGATTCAAGTGATTGAGCTCAGTGAAGAAAGGACGTGTTGACAAGAACAGAAAACTAGGCCGCGAGGGTGACCGACGAGGTAGTGATCGCGAATGAATCGTCATTATTGCCAACGAAAATGAACAACGGTCCGATTTATGCGCCTGGGAAGATAGAATCTCTTATGTTAGCAATAAAGAGGTGATCAAAAAGAAAGAAAAAAAGTAAACAATATTATTATTATGGATTATAATCTGCAGAAGTTCTACAATTCCTGACGGTTAATAAGAATAAATCCGACAATTTAAATCTAGACAACTCAAAATCCAACACCATGCGGTGCTACGGACCAGAAATTACCATCCCGACGTAGCGAATTTAAACAAAAGAGTTTTTTTAATTGACAAAAGAATGGTTAATTGATAGTCAGCCGATAGTTCTACAGTTCTATCGCAATAGAACTCCAAAATAACCCAGTTCCAGCAATTCTCGCTATTGATTATTCCCAATTTTTCATCGCTATCTCAGTCAGACGATAGCGCGTGACGCTTGTGTCGGGGAACGAATTAGGCGATCCTTTAGAGTATTCGGTACACGCTCAAATTCGAACTATGCAAGCGCATTGAGCTCACGTTGGCACTGGTGGGGGCGTTT
This sequence comes from Sussaba pulchella, assembly GCA_963971145.1. NCBI lineage: Eukaryota > Metazoa > Arthropoda > Insecta > Hymenoptera > Ichneumonidae > Sussaba > Sussaba pulchella. The sequence goes on from OZ020166.1 coordinate 11,942,135, forward strand.
TCGTCTCCGCCCAGACGAACTCCATCCATCTCGCTCTCTGCTAAGCATCTTCCAGCATGAGAATCTCCGAGCGCATTAACTCAAGACGAGAGATCTTACGAAGTACGTGCCCAACTCCCTAAAGCTCTGCCGAGTGCGTCTCACTCGGAAAACAGGCTCATTATATTCAGACAATCTTGTCGTAGGACGAGATTTTACATTCCACAATTATGCAATCCCCTAAACATGATCGAATACTGGTTCACGTGTAGGAACAGTCTGTAATGAGATAATTTATCTTTACCGGCTTATGCCGCAAATTAGCTGCATCAATATCAATACAATTAGATTTTTTTTTGCATATTTTATTGAGTTGTTCGTCTGGTTGAGACGAATTTTGAGTAATTTTTTACAGACTTGCTAATGATTCAATTAATTGATTGGAACTCATTTCGATGAATTCTAATGAAGTCGGAGAGGAAATTTCGAGGTTCAAGTTTTACTTTCGACTTGATTAACGTTGTTTCAAGAACATCCGGAAAAGCTCTTACGTAGGATTGCAACTGACGCTGCATCAGCGAGACTCCGGAATTCTTTTTTTTTTTTTTTATATCTAGCTCGGAAGCTCCCGGCGGTATAACGATTTATTCAGAGTGGTTTATCAGTATAGCTTGCAACACTCCTTACAATATCCTACCAGGAACGTCCTTACCAAGCGCTATCGTACTTATCCTACTATCCTCCACAGCTACACTTCCAGACCTTCTTGGGAATTTTTTACGCGGCCTATCTCGCTACTTCGCTTTTTTTTCTCTTCTTTGCTTTATCGCTTCTACTGCTCAGAAGCACTTTTCCTCATATTTCACGCTTTTCTTCATTTCCTTTGGGACAACCGTAATATAATTGGTTTCGTTTTACTTCCACCTGGACCATCGGAGTCTCACGATCTCTGACATATTCTTTATCTTTCTTTCTCCCACTTTATCTCCCTCTTACTCCGCCTATTAATGCAATACACTATTTTCGACTGTCGTTTTTTGTTTTTTTTCTTTAGGCAGTTTTTTTTCTTTAGTCAGTATTTATCAGTTTTTCGTGTCTGCCCGTTGGGTAGATTTTTTTCTGTTCTTCGAATTTAAACGTCCTCCCTTATTTTCTCTACATTCGATTGTGCCGAAGATGTCGCGCGATTCGATGGAAAACGACTTTCCATCGAATCGCGCGACTTTTCGTCGATTTCGTCTTCGTTATTTTTCAATTCTTAAGAACATCGATCAATGATAAATCTTTTTTTTTTTATTTTTCTTGCAGTTTCAAGAAATGTCCGTTTTAATTTTGACAAGAGAAAGGATTCAACTGATTGGAAATTATTTGTTGTCCCGTAAGCTTGGGAAAGCTTAGTAAAGCTTACCATCCGATAACCGCAAACTTTGAATCGACTCGTGTTTATATTCACCCAACCGACGCAGCCGCAGCGATTGATTACGAAAGCGAGCTTAGTGGGTTTGCGTTTGTATGGTTTTAACACCTATGTGGAGAGTTTGTGAGAACCGCGGCTTGCACGAATTGAACAAAACGTTATTCTTATCGCGCGTGATATCTGTTAACAGGATAAATTCGTTTCGACAATCAAGATCGACGCGATTGCTCCTATTACGGTAACAATGTGACGTTCGGTCCGTCTTAGAGCGCCCAAAAGCTTCATAAACTTACTCAGAAACTTTTATTTGCTTTTATTGTTAACGATTTTAAATAACCTGTCCGATTTTCTTGGGATAGAAATATGTTATAGAGGACAGTCTTCGGTAGTAATTTTATACACATGTGTATGTATGTTTTCACGTTATTAAATAAAATTGTCGCCGTGTAGAAGGAGAGGGGGATTGCAATTAGCACATCGATTGTCAACGGATAATCAACCAGAATATTCCCTAATTGCAATCGCCCCTCCCTTACTACTTCAATCAATGATAGACCTAATCGATATATCGAACACACAATGTCAACAAAGTCAATCTGTTGAATTTCGTAATCCACATATATTTTGCTTCGAGTCGTGTCAGTGACTTTCAACCACGCGTAACCATACGAAAATTTGGTTTCTGTGCGCAACATATGCATATAAAATTACTCGGGGGAGTGTCCTCTGTGAAATTCTCCCCTAAATCCTCGGAGAATCAGCGTTGATGTCCATTTTTTGCAAAATTATCTAAGATTTTAATTCATTAAAAAAACTAATATGATTCATCAATCTGCAAAATCTAATTGTTTTATTATTTCTTATCATCTGACAAATAGCTACGCGATATTTTGACATCACACGCCGAATTTCGCCTACGAAAAACAATAAAACGCGCGATTGTTATCCAAGCCGACGAGAGAACTGCGCGAATGTAATAAAATTATCGTTCAGTTACGATCATACAAAAATAGCATTGGTTGAAAAAGCGATTTGACTCGGTTCCAACGAAACGTGTTTGATAAACATTATTCCCCACGATTATTATTTTCACAAATGGGCACCATTAAAAAAAAAAGAAGCATGACAAATAATTTTTGGAAGAACGAAAGAGTTTATATCTTCGCAACAATAATGAATAATTTAGGAAAAAATTGTTAAGTCGTGAAACTATTTGAAATACTTAGTCGTCGAATGGTTCCATTCCTGAATTTCATTCGCTCCAATTCTAGCTTCCTCAATCGAAAATTCATATATAAATGTATATCATATGTATGTATAAAAATAATCTGCGATGATGAATAACCCACGTAATAATGCAACAGACCCCAAAGACTATTTCACGCGCGACTGCAGCCTGCGCGTACTCGAAATAAACAATTTTGTAACTGCTTCGGTTTCGCAACAGGTGCAGTAAGAACGACGAGTGTGTGGCAGCATCGTCGCCCGGAGCGAAACACAAATTTCTCATACCAAACAAAACTCGTTCTTTCGAAAAATGTTGTCATTAAAATCGCGCGCGAATCCACCCACGCACTATCGAAGGAAAACTCGAGCTAGCCACGTCAAACTTCCTTTTGATAAGAGCAAAAAAATGTCAAAGAACGATGGGAGACAACGAAAATTGATTGCTTAATTAATTTGAAAAAAAAAGGAAACACAAAATACGCATACGCGCAGAATTAGCCGAGATCGGGGGTGAAAAATAATTTTCTTGTCGTCAGGGGCACTGGCGCAAGCAGCAAGCCAGCCACCTCTCTCGTTCGATAGATTCTCTCGGCCTTCTACCCCTGATGCACGCAAGTTTCACGCGATACCGACAACGACAGAGACGAAGAATCCTGATAAGAAGTTGAAAACGTGGAACGCGAACCGAGGAATCCCTTTGAACTCTCCGACACTTCAAAGCTTTTTCCTTTGAACCTTCAAATCGGAAAAAGAAAGAAAAAAGAAAAAGAAATTTTGTTTCCAACAAAACGAACCCATGAAATATAGAGCAGTCCTGGTTCGGTGGAAGATAAAATTCTGTGAACCTAAATAAACTAATTTTTTTAAGCATCACAAGCACGCACACACTCACACACACACACACACACACACACACACACACACACAAAGTCGTATCAAGCTCGGATCGTGTGTATTCGAAAGCCCCACCCCCTGAGCCAGCCCCGAGTTTCCCCAAACCGTCGCCACCACGACGAATTTTCTCGAGAAACGAACTCGGTAAACTTTTTCTACGAATAATCCTCAACAACGCGAAGAAACATTTGTCACGCCTTTTTTCTTGTTTTCTTTTCTTTTGTTTCCGTTTGTCGTATCATCGATTAAACAGTGGCTCGAATAATTCGTGTATAACGTATAAAATCGAGTCCGTTGCTGTTTACTCGATGGCTCGACGTGAACGACTGTTGGAAAAACAAATATCACTGGGTGGCCTCGGTGGTTCACCTGTAGGCCTCTGGGACACGACCGAACGCTGCACTCTTTATTGATTAGCCAGTGCAAGCCTGAAAAAATATTATTCACTAAATTTTTACGCCGGATTCCAATTATCGGTAACGCTTTTATCAATCATTCGTAGTATCCGATTTATCATTTATAATAAACACGGCCGCACATAATACGCGCACATTTACGACGAATAATTATTTTTCGTTATATTATTCTGTTTCCTTACAATTATTATTATTTATCTTATTATCGTCGTTATTATTTGATACGAATGATAATTATATCTCGTGGATGAGGGACAACTGTGAGGGTTGATTATCGAAGCTGACGCACACGCGAGCTAAACACACAAACACACATATAAACGTGCGTAAAAATTCATCGTCGCGCAATCGTTCACGTTGGAACGTCACTGAGATAATAACCGAGATGCTGCTCCGACCGCTGCTCCCTGCTCTGTGGCGGAGAGTACGGAATCGCGTGCCTGGACGGACACGATTCGGGCGCCCCTTTCCCTCTCTCTCTCTCTCTCTCTCTCGCTCACTACTTCGCACCCTCAAAGTCCGCAATAAGCGAACGGAGCAGAGTGGATGGAAATGGAAATGAAAGTGGGTTTGATGTCGCGGAGTAAGAATGGTTTTGTGGCAAATGGATGCGAATATATATATTTTTTTTTGCGGGGGTAAGCAAAAAGAAGGGGATGCAGGCGTTAGAGAAGTTCACCGCGAGGTTCTCGTCGTCGTCGTCGTCGCAGCCGACGTCGTCTTCGTCGTCAGAGCCAGCGGGGGCGACGTGTATCTCCGTGTCAACCGTAAAACTACGTCGAGAAGGGAGCTTGCGACCGTGACAGGGAGGATGGGAGCTTTGTTGTCGATGATTCTCTTGTGTCTCACGTGGACGGAACCACCAACGGAGATACGTTCGACGAGTCGAGGCCGTTTTCAAGGATCAGGGTGGGAGGGTGACGGCAGTGCTACTGCACGAGAGCAGCTGCAGCAGCAGCAGCAGCGGCGGCAGCAGCAGCAGCGATGAAAGCACACGACCGGCGAGGCGGTGGAATATACGTTGGTTACACCCGCGCGCGCGACCCGACGATGAGCAGCTCGTGCGCCGTCGTCGTATTGACGTTGACGGCGGCCGAGACCCGACTGACGGAACAATTCTTCTCTCTCTCGGGCGCTGAACGCCGGGCACCAGTGACGTAGCATCCGGAAAATTCGCGTGTACGATTTTCCGGGTTAAACCGCCAGGCGTGAGCGCCAGGGCCGGCTCCAGCGCAATCGAAACTCGTGTGATTATCATCGTTTAGGCCATCCTTCCAAAGAAAGACGATGTTGCACCGACACGACGCTTCTTCATCGAACGCGATTCGATGATACTGAATTGAATTTATTTGTCTTTCAATTATGTTATTTTGATTCGGTTCAATTTTTTTTTTTTAACTTTTGTTTGTTTTTATCGACGAAAATACGTAAATTAATATTTATACTCATTGTTTTATACTAATAATATTGGCGACGATGATGAAGATCAAAAGAAGCCATTAAATAACATTCAAGAAAACAAAAATCTCATAAAATTTTTTTAAAAAGACTCATCCGCGAAAATTTGGCCAATTTTCCGCGTTTCTCCATTACGGAGGAATTTAATCAAGTAGAATTGAAGTAATTCGTACTAGACATCGCAAACCATTAGAACTAGTCGCACGAAAGATGTGGGACCATTCCGAAGTTGCGAAAGACAATGTACAATGAGTATCATATAGTTTTGGGCTATATTCGTTATCTCACGTTCTACGTTTCTTCTTCTTTTTGTTTCAAAGCGCGTTCCCACGAAAATTGGAACAGACGAGCACGACGATAACGCCTTTTCTCGTTTGCCCTGCTACCTCTAATGCTCATTCTTCGATATACTTTATTTCTTTATTTGACTCTCGTTATCTTCATCTCCACAGGCCATCTTTCTTCTCCGTGCACTATTATACTCTACAGCATGATTCGTCGGCTTTTTGGCCTCTATTTCCTATTACTTTCTGTTTTCGACTCTGTTTGGCCAACATATACACAGCCCCGAGCTTTCATTACACAGACTCAAGCCTTTTTAAGCCCAATAAAAAAGCTATGCTATTTCAATTCAATCACCAAAAAAAAATAATAATAATCCGACGCGAATATTATTTACTCAGCCAACGAACTCCAAAAATAAACAATTATCTTCCATACGAAAATATTTAAAAAAAATAAATAAATAAAATCTAGAAATCTGAATCATTTATTTTTATGTAATTTTTTTTTTTCACATTTAAGCATCGACTGGTTCTGCTGATTTTTATTCCATGTGATTTCTCCGACGCAGATGTCACGCGTACGAAAATGTTTCTTTTGAAACTCGGCACCGAGATTTTCTTTATACACGCCTACGACGTCGAAATATCTCGAAGTCTCTCTCGGCCACTCGTCTTTCACTCGCTATTTATTTATTTTCGTTTTTCAAGGCACGTGCCAATATTCCAGGCCCCGATATTATAACCGGCGCAGATACCAGCATGAACAGTTTTCACTTCAGCGAATAATTTCAACGTTTTATCATGACCAAACGGATCTTGGAATTATTCTTCGTTCCTCGTTCTGTTCGCCCTTTTTTTCCCGGACAGGAGATTAAGGTCTTGCTGAGAGGGAAAATGCTTGAGACTCGCTTTCTGAGACGATGATTCCGTCAAGACGACGTCCAACGCTCGCTAATAAGGAGAGTTTGAATGTCGTTCGGTTTGAGTTTCGTATCAACGATTGACTCTTGAAATCGGGCACGAATAAAATGACAAAGAAGATCAGAGAGTTGTCACGAATAATAATATTACTAATAATAATAATAATAATAATAATAATAAAGAATGTTTTATTTATTTATCAAAGATATCACGGAAATCGAATTATTGACATAAACATTTTTCTAAAGCTCCGTTCGGTCGTTGACCTCATGTGAATATTTTCTTCATCGTGAAAAAAATGAATAAATAAATAAACTGCTGTACGTTGCGACGAGCACGTTACGCCTCCCTGTCGTAACACGAAACATACGAATCAACGCTTTAGTTTGCGATGGGTATGCAAAAATGGATTCGAAAAAAAATAATAAGGACTTTTGCGACGGTCCGGACTCGTTGCTTTGAAATGCGGAAAATTAATGAGTAAAAAGGGGCGACGGCGAGTCAAAGTGGTTTTGATTGATACCATACACCAATGGCGCACTGCTTGAGGGTTATCTCACGAGACGGGTTAATGGCTGTGCTCGCCGGTTTCAGCTCTTTCATCATATCGTTGGCTGGTGTTCACATTTGACCCTTTGAAACCCAAGATGTTTTTTTTTTCTTTTTCTTTAGCGAAGACGATGGGTCTTTTACTATTTTCGACGTATTAGAATTCCAACAGGCGAAAGAAATGGCAGCATTCACTATTCATACCCGAGATAACATTCTTGTTCAGTAATTTACTGATTAGGCTGGAAATCATTTTGCAAGTAGATTGATTTCGTCGTACGATTCGAATTAAAATTTCAATATCCAGCTTGAAATCCTGCCTGTAAAAATACAAAGGTCGAATGCCGAACCACATGAAAATTCATATTATGTTTTGGAATTTTTTTTCAAAATTGTTTTTGAGAAAATTCGGCAGAAAAAAAATTGTTCTCGAGAAAATTCGGCAGAAATTTGGGATAACAAAATGGATTTCAAATATATTTAACTTTTTCATCCGATATATATGACGAGGAGATTAAATCACATAGCGAAGTCGAGTTCAACGAACGAAAAAATTTCAAAGCTCAGATTTTAAGAGAAAATATTTTTAGTATTTTTTTTTTTTCAACCACAATTGTTTAATTCACGGACGTCGAAACGCGGACGTAGATTGAGAGGATTACTCTTGCGGTTATTCGCGGTAAATTCGAAGTGGAAAAAGTTCACTGTGGTATTAGGATTCGTTCCCGGCGAACAAATTTTACACTACTGCATCAGCCAGGGTGATGGATTAATTAAATCGTACATCTCTCGATGCGTAACGAGAGTAAAACTCAAAAATAACGTACGAGAAATATTGTTTATGTTCCAACACGATTTTCGGGAATGAAATAAAATATTAAAATGTCAATGGTTAGCTGGCGCTTCCCAATTTTCTCATTGAATCGATAACGGAAATTTCAAAATTAAAAATTATAATTGATCAATTATTGGTAAAATCATTAACGTCGAACAAATATTTTGTAGTACATTTTTTTTGGATGACGATGTTGAGCTGTACACATATAAGTAATTAATTGAGGTTAATTCGACGTGCTTTACTTCAACCACAAGTGCCACCGATGATAAGCAACAGTACTAAAGTACGATCGAACAATAATATACATCATCGATGTAGAGTTGATCGTAAATGTAAAATGCTATTGTTACGTCGATTCTCACGCGTTTAACCTTGATCAGCTCAGCTCGAATAACGACGAGAAGCCTCAAAGACTCAATGATTACATTTCACGTAATTCCTCACGTTATTATCATTACCTACACAATAATATAAATACTACCGGTTGAATAATTTTTTTCCCGACGCTAGAACAATAAGAAAAAACTTGTGATACAACGAAAAATTCATTGTAGAGATTCCCGAGAGTCCTCGTCATACGTTATGTTACCGAGAAGATGAGGGAGATAGAGAGAAGTATGGATGATTGAATAATTGCAAGTGTCGCTGCCGAGCTGTTGGCGGAGTTAAACCGGCTATGTACCTCTTGCGTAACAAAGTGCCACTGGACGAGTACTACGTGCGTACTGGTGGTGCGGCACGGCGAAAAATATTATTGCACGCGAGAAGTAGGAAGCTCGTGCACGATCGCTCGTCCACGAAGCATCGTGTATTACACTCGGTCGTTGCAAATTAGAGATACTTGCGGTTTTGCCACATAAAACGTTACTCGCGTCACGGTCATCCGACAATGCGCTTCCGTACTGTGTTGGTCGAATGAAAAACCGCAGAACGTAAAAGGAAATTCAATCAATAGATCCTTTTTTTAGCTATCTAGGGCAAACGAAAATTTGAAAAAATGGGGTTTTGTAAATATTTAATTATAGAATATATGTGAAAAATAAAAGGTAACTTCTGATCACGATGAATTGAAAAATGATTGGAGTTGGTCAACTGTCCAATCTAGAGAGAATCACGAAAAACTATTTACTTATTTATTTATTTACTTATTTATATATTTATTTATTTATTTATTTATTCATTTATTTATTTATTTATTTATTTATTTATTTATTTATTTATTTATTTATTTATTTATTTATTTATTTATTTATTTATTTATTTATTTATTTATTTATTCATTTATTTATTTATTTATTTATTTATTTATTTATTTATTTATTTATTTATTTATTTATTTATTTATTTATTTATTTATTTATTTATTTATTTATTTATTTATTTATTTATTTATTTATTCATTATTTATTATCATGGTTTTTTACAGTTTGAATTCATTGACAAGTGCCCGGGGCACATCGATTCCAATTCCACGTATTATCAATAATTTCACAAAGAAATTTATCGAAGAACGCGAAAATTTAAACGAGAAAAAAAAATATATCGACAAAATGTCGCATTGAGATGAAGAAAAACTCATTAAAACTTCCATGAATCGCGAAAATCAGCATTCGGCCCACGATTGTCAGTTAGTTACCCGGGATTTATACGTTTTCCGCAGTCCATCGGTAAAATGTAAAACGAAAACAAGATGAACAAGATACAAACAAACGAAATAATAATAACTACAATAATGGAAAATAATGATAATATAAAAAAATTGACAGTACCGGAAAATGGAATGAATCAATGCTGCAGCGACGTAGTTGCGACAGGTTAGTTTCCGCTCGAGCCGGATGACGAAACGCTCTTCGACCGTCGTTCTTCGTGATATTTCGTTCAATACATCGAACGAAAGTTGATAATTAACATTTCGAAGATCTTTCCATGACATTGACGGGAATGAAAATCAACGCGATGGTGAGCTACATGACGCGAGAAAGCGAAGAGGATGTCCCGTTTAATTCTGAACGAACGTCGGCGCGATCGTTCGTTCGTCGTTCGGACAATCATGCACGAGTCCGCGACTACTTGCTCCGACCGAGGTGGACGTCGACGTTGTCCGAACTAACGCTCACGCGATGCCTCGAGCTTTTCCGTCGTCGCTATACAATTGTAAGTTTTTTTTTTTTTTTCAATTTTTTTATCTCCTTCTTCTTCGTTTTATCATCGTTGTCGGTAATTACAGTTCGTCGGTTCGAGTTTATCGTTTCCGTGCGGACGATGTCGGGTCCGAATATCCAGGCGGAACGAGTGGAGGATGCACGTGCGTGTCAGACGGCCGCGTGCAAAATCAAATATGACGATACGTACGAGAAGTAAATATAGCGACGGAAACACCTGTGCGAACTTGGTACCGGACTCAGAGAAATCTGTGTTTTTTAAAGATTCTTTAAAAGATTTTTTAAGATCTAGATACGTAGTCGCCATTTTTGTATGCTCGTAGTTAGGGTTTTAAAAATAATATTGTGGAGCGTTGAAAAATGACCGTCAACTGAATTCGTGAACAGTGAAATCCCAGTTTATTTGGATAGATAGTCGTTTGCTGACCAAATATTTCTGTCTTAATATCAGCGCGAGCTGTTGTTTCATGTAAAATCAAGAAAATGTATCATTATTATTGTTATAAATATCATGAATCAACGTACGATTAAACGTTGCAGGGAATCAGCAAATGTTTTCGGTTAAAATGACTTATCAACTGGATAACAACGTCGTCCTCGCGGTACCGCCATTGACACGATGTATACATACATACACACAGTCGTGATAAAAATAGATGCTACCTTTTTACAGTCTACAGGCACCCGCAAGTAAGCGAACACACCCAAGCCCTTATTCTCCGCCAAAGGTTCGCGTAGCCATAATGCACCTTCAACAGCAGCATAAGCAGATAAGCACGTTTAATTATATTTTATTCACGGACGCATGTTCACCGTCACTACGTTAGCCTCATTAGTCTGTTTACTCGGTCCTCCCCCGTTACCCCTTAACGTCACGGTCGTGTTACACCGGATTTGCGTGCGCACAGATATGCGCGGAGGTGTAATTAAAGTAAAGCACGTTGATGCCGTTATACGAGCGTGCCTAACTTGAATCTGACGACTTTCGAGGCCCTGTTACGTCCGGCGAACATTCTCGAATGCATAATCTTGAGAAACGCCGAACGTTCTTTTACTAAACACAATTCCAAGAAAAAGGCCATAAATGCATGCACGTGTACCAGTAAGGGATTAACGAAAAGCGGATGTCACGCGCAATAATAAATATTCGAGTCAGTCCTTTATCACCTGCGTGGTTTTGTCTACGCTTAGACGCGTTTCTTGGAAACACATAAAACACCCAATTCTGGGAAACAAGGACTGTAGGTGCATACGGTCGTAAAATGTAAAAACCCTTTACGCAGCACTACCCTATGTGTGGGCAAGGTTCTGAGAAACGTCGTTGAACATGGAATAATTAATAGGACCGCGGATGCCAGCTGCAGCCTGGGAACCAAAAAGTAAAGATGGAAAAGCCTTTACGTGGTGTCATCTCGCGCATAGGCCCGTTTCCTGGAAACGGAGCCAGCCGGAAAACCGTGCAGCTGCATCTATTAACCGGTCGGTCCTTCCGTGACAAGACCCTAAATTATTACCATGCCATGCATCCCTGGCCCAAACTCTTGAGAGGTTTTTCTTTTAATTTATTTCAAATTTTGGTCTTAAGGGGAATAACGCCATCCCCACTCTCAAAAAGTAGTATATAAACCCACGGTTTCAACCCCAAATTGTCTGAGTTTTAACATGTAACTCGTCCACGTCGGTTGTCGTAACCGACTCTCGTGCCAGTTATTAACATCATTCGCGTTCACGTCGTTGGTCTCCGGGACCAGGAAGTATACAGTTCCGTCGCGTTCATCCGTGCGGAGTACTTCATCGTTTTTGTCCACCGTCGTCTATACGGTTTGGACTTAGTTTGTTTGAAACCACCTGACTCAGTATAGTCAGGTATCGTTTCGCGGTGCGAAGAGGTGTTGACCCTCGACCGTTTAATATTGTAAATTGCGGAGGTACGGCAACCTTAAGTGAGCCTAAGCCCTTTTGACTACCGCAGGTAATAAATTTATAAAGTGAAACAAATAGATAAAGACGTACGACTTAAACTGGTTACCGAAGAACGAATAAATAAGTTTGAATAAATAAATTGAATTGAAATTGAAAAGGACCAAAAGAGTCCAGAGAAATAATTAAAGTTTGAATTGAATTGAAAAGGACCAAGAGAGTCCAGAGAAATAATTAAAGTTTGAATTGAATTGAAAAGGACCAAGAGAGTCCAGAGAAATAATTAAAGTTTGAATTGAATTGAAAAGGACCAAAAGAGTCCAGAGAAATAATTAAAGTTTGAATTGAAATTGAAAAGGACCAAGAGAGTCCAGAGAAATAATTAAAGTTTGAATTGAATTGAAAAGGACCAAGAGAGTCCAGAGAAATAATTAAAGTTTGAATTGAATTGAAAAGGACCAAAAGAGTCCAGAGAAATAATTAAAGTTTGAATTGAAATTGAAAAGGACCAAAAAAGTCCAGAGAAATAATTAAAGTTTGAATTGAATTGAAAAGGACCAAGAGAATCCAGAGAAATAATTAAAGTTTGAATTGAATTGAAAAGGACCAAAAGAGTCCAGAGAAATAATTAAAGTTTGAATTGAAATTGAAAAGGACCAAGAGAGTCCAGAGAAATAAATAAAGTTTGATTTTGATTTTGAAAGGAAAATAAAGAAAATATGGTATTAGCCTCAATAAGCCAAATGGTCATATGTCTTTAAATTGTTTCCTAGTAATCGCGTGAAACCTTGTAACAGAAGTGAATTAGAACAGGCTATCGTTTTCATCTCGGTCGGCGCGAAAGTGTTTGTGAGTTGCAAGCGTGTCAACATCGGTTGTAACGCGGTAAAATCTGTAAAACAAATTAAGAACAATATAGTCTGTGCTGTTGTGCCATAAACGGTTGTGCTCCTTTTTCTTCAAACAACCCGACCCTTCGACAGTGGGTCACTAGAGTGACCGTTCGACGCAGCAGGGGCGCCAGTACCAGCATCGACAACCCAGGCTACGGAAGGAACTCAAGACATCGAAAGGTAAGACCGTGTGTTCATTACTTCGGTTATGGTTAAAGGCTTGGTCTCCGTCCCCATGCATAGGGTGTATGCCCTGGCATAAAAGCGAGACCACCAGCTGTGTTGACATCCGAATAAATACTTCATCGTATTTATCTTCAGGACGTAACACATATATAAAATTTGGTGTCAGAAGTGGGATAAAAACGCCCCCATGATCGAATAATGACACTTGGTCAAACACCTGAAAAAGTTCCAGAAAAAGCTCAAACACCGTCTGATAATAATCCATTGCAGTCTATTAGTCCCGCCGCGGGAGTTTCTGCGGAAAATAATAATTCGAATAATAACGAAAACGTAAATAATCTATTAGATCTTGATCGCGACATAAATTTGTTACAGCCAATCATGGCTCAGGGTGCTCAAGGGGGGGCAATGCCTCCGGCCCCAATTTCAGTAAAGTACGCGCTTGCTGCCGTACCAATATTTGATGGTTACAATATACCGGTAGCACACTTCATAGAAGGATGTGAAGAAGCAAACCAAATGATGCCCCCGGAAAGCCGAAATTGGCTAGTATACTTATTGCGCAATAAATTAAAGGGTGAAGCCCGGCGCTCCGTGCATGATGAAACCTTTAATTCCGTAGAAGAATTTACAAAATTTCTCCGAGGTTTATACGCTCCAGTAAAATCAATTTATCAATTGCAAGGTGAACTCGGGAGTATTCTTCAACAAGAAGGTGAAGGAATTATCGCGTATAGCAATCGTGCGCGTGAATTAGGGAATAAAATTCTGGCGAGTCGCGTCGCCGCCGCGGGAGAAAATTTGACCGTAGCTGAAAGCGATCGTCTAGACAAAGAGATAAATGAGTGTTTTGTTCGCGGATTAAATACAGAAGTCGAAAATAGATTGCCACGCGAAGCTACTAAATTCGAAGAAACTATAAAAGCGGTTATAAAAATAGAGCGCGAATTAAAAGCGCGAAATGCTTTAAAAAATAAAGATTCAAGAAATCAAGTTCGTCCGAATAATCGGCATTACGGTAGGGACCCCGTATATCATGTGCAGGGCTCTACCTCAAGTTGCCAGATATGTAAAAAATCTGGGCATATAGCGGAGCATTGCTATCAGCGATATAAAGAGAATTCCGATAGCCCTTCAGGAAAAATGTGTCAAATTTGTAAAAAATCCGGTCACACCGCGGATCGCTGTTACCAGCGATTTAAAAATAACGAAGATAATTCAAATCAAAGGCATTTCGAAAAACGTGGCCAAAATTCGGGAAGAAGGTCGTTTGAAAATAAATTTCCAGAACGAGATAACTACGTGCAACGTCAAAGCCGTAGCATTACTTTTGAAAAACCGTCTGGGAGCCGTTACTCCCCGCAGAGAGGTGCGCCCTTCAGTGAGCCGCCTGCCTGCGAGTATTGTAAGAAAATCGGCCACAACATCGAAAACTGCTTCGCGAGAAAACGAGGCGAAGAAATGGAGCAACCGTGGGGATTTGGGTCACCACAAAATAACGGAACGAATGTATCGGGACCGAGTAGATCTCTTGATAGAGTCCAAATACGCACCGTTCGACACCCCGACGCGAATAAAGTCAATACATTGGCCCCAGGAAAATCACCGAAATCGAAAGTAATCCACGTAGATAATGTTCCCGGGATCGAAAAGACATTTGAACAAAAATATGTGAAGGTTTGTCCAATAAGCAAGGGATTATCCATTTCGACCGATGCTAGTGCAAGCGTGGAGGAGCCGATTGCAAACCGACTCTGGAACCGAGGTAATCCTCACCAAGTTGATGATAATAAAATGACCGCTAAGGAGGGCCCGTCGGCAATAAACAATGAGCCGATAGCCGCTCGTCTGCGAAGCAGGTCTGCGGGACGTATGGAAAAGCCCGTGAAAAAAGGAACCAGGGATAAAACTGGAAAACATATGGAACCATCGGTGGAAGGAAAAGTGGGGCGACCAATGGGGAAAACCAAGAAGCACGTGGAGCCACAACAGGACGGAGTAGCTACGCGTTTAAGGAGTCAAGATGCTGAGAGTATAAAACAATTGCAGGAAAAAGAAAAAGAGAAGGATTCGAGCGAGACTGACGTAACGTCATCAGAAGACGAGGACCAGCCCCCGCTCGTAAATTACGAAAACAAAAATGCGGCATCGGTTTTGGACGAAACGAGCAGTTTGTTCGACAAATCCGAGGAAAACAATACCTCCTCTCCGGAAGAATCCAAAGAAGAAGAAAAAGTGACCAACGACTCACGTGTGGTCAACGAAAGGAGTTGGCGATCCACTGAGGGTCAAGCATACGAGAAAATTTCGGACGAATATAGCTCAACCGAGTGTACCATAGACGTCGTACGTGAGCAGCTATTCATGAGAAAAAACAATTACCCATACTCTCTCATGGAAACCGGGGACCCGTGTGACAATGGTTCAAAAAGTCTCGTTTTTAAACACATGATATCGAAGTTCCGCTGTTTGAGGTCCGGAGAAATCAGCTGCATAAAATACATCGCAAGGATGAAGAAAATCAACCTTTTTGTGTTATTCATCGCGTTATGGATGGGCAACGCAACAGGGAGCCTCATAGGATACGACTGTGGATCTACTAGACTTAACGTCACTACGCTATCAATGCTTGACGTCGAGGAATGCAATATCGAAGAGAAAAAGCCAGATATCGCAAAAACAAACTTGATTCTTCTACAACTTACTCGATTTACGTCGACGCACGTAAGGCAATGCAAAATCGTGGTACAACGAACCGTAACGAGATGCGGAATGTTTTCGCATACAGCTATGGTGGCTCAGGGCCAAATGGAATATGTGCTCGATGTCACCGCCGATCAGTGCGCAATTTTACACTCATTAGGGGTGGTGCAGATCAATCAAAACACGCACATCTCAGGAGTCAAACGAAATTCTACAGGCATTTTTGGTGTAACGTTGGCTGGTAAAATCGAACGCGACGGGGAATGCGAAGGAACCCAGTATTCTGATCCCTATGGAACATGGGATAAAGCAGTCGTACAAGGTATCATACGAATCACACTACTAGATTATACTGCGACAGTGAATACAGAGACTGACGCGGTAATCCTCCGATCCGGATCCACCTGCAAATTGACGGACGGAAATTGTATCGACGTCGAAGGAGGACACACCTTCTGGGAATCCATTCCTCACGGTGAATGTCGTTTCGAAAATTACCAAAAACTGTATGATGGACCAGGACACCGTATAACCGACCAATCTGAAGACCGAACGGTATACGTTGTGGAAAGCCGTGAAACCACATTTGCATTAACGAAGAGAGAAGAGTTTATAATGTGCGGATACACCATATATCATACTGAGCATCCTAAGTTGTTTATCGTTGAAAACCAACCCAATTATGCAATGTATTACCGAAGATTAGTCAACGACGATAATATTGACATTATTACGTACGTGAATTCAAAATTTATTTACGTAGAACGTCATATTAAAAATCAACTTGATCTTTTATACCATGATATGTTGGTTCAAACTTGTAATGCCGAAAGACAAGCATTGAAAACAGCGCTGTCATTAGCCACTCAGGCCCCGGATGAATTCGCGTATCAAATAATGAAAGGTCCGGGTCATATGGCAGTAGCAACCGGCGAAGTAGTCCACATAATTAAGTGCATTGCTGTAGAAGTTACATTAAGAAGAACGAACGAATGTTATCAACAGTTACCAGTAAATAAAAGTCAAGAGGCCCTTTTTCTATCACCACGGACTCATATTCTGATGAAAACAGGCACTCAGATAAGTTGTGACCTGATGTTACCATCTATGTACAAGGTGCAAGATAGATGGTACAAACTCATGCCAACACCAGTAGAAGCCGTAGAACCCGCGATGATAAAACCAAATACACAGGTGACATGGAAATACACCAATCCAGGAGAATTAGCAGTAAGCGGAATATATACAGAGGCTGAACTTGAAAGATTGCGAGATCGCATAATGTTCCCAGCCGAAAAGATAGCGATATTAAATAATATTGCTAGAACAATAACTGGAGAACCTACGGCATCACAAGGATTTTCGATAACGAATCTTCTTGACGAGAGCGCATGGGAAAAATTAACGAAAAATACATGGGAAAGAATGTGGAATTCAATGATAACTTTCGGGACCGCCAGTGCTGCAATCCTAGGAATCGTCCTCATACTGAAGATCATCAAGGCCGTGATTGATACAATTATTCAGGGCTACGCACTCCACAACGCGTACGGATGGTCACTTCACCTTGTGGGTGCTGTTTGGAGTTCAGTAACTTACCTCCTCGTCCATTTAGCCAATGCGCCTGAACCATCAGCCCCGAGTGCACCAGCTTCATCGACCTATGTATCAAATATTGAGGAGAATGGACCATTGTTATATCCGACTCATCAATTACGCGAGGCTGCAAGTAATTGTGACATACCACTTAAAACAAAGTATAAACTGGCCGTGTAAGGAACGGAAAGAATTTTCCCTTTTCCTCAAAAAAAAAAAAAAAAAAAAAAAAAGGGGGAAAGAGAGGAAATTCCCCTTTTCTTTCTTTTTGCAAAAAAAAAAAAGAAAAAAAAGGGGGAAGAGAAGAAAGAAACGGAAGAAGTGACAACAACAGATCAAATCGTACCAATGGAGGAAGATGCATTCAAGTATGCACCAACAATGGGAGATGTATCATTTTATGAAGATGGACAAACAACAGGGTATGCGCTAATACCGATTGATCCGAGACCACGGGGAGCGGCTTCAGATCACGAAGATTCATCAACTAATGCACCAACAAGCGCAGCTTTGGGATGGCCAATGGTTGTTATCCGACCTCCGGCTGAATTTTCGGAGCGGATAGCATCACCAAGCGAGTCTCTTTCTGAGTCCGAAATTTCGGAGGAAGAAACATCAACGGAAATCACAATGGAAGAGGCCTCAGAGGGCCAACCATCAATCGAAGAAGATGTCACGCCACCCCAGCGTGAACCATCATCAGGCCCTGACGAAATAGATATCAACATACCGGACGGGGATTACGAGGCCGTAATCAGAAGCGCCATCGACCGAAACGAGCTCTTCATGGATCTCACAACCCAACAACTGGAGGAGAGGCTGCGGAAATCGGAAGAATCTTCGTAAGCCCAAAACCCCATTAGAAAAACAATAAGTTATTATTTTTGTTTTTTTTGTTATATGAGGAATAGTGCAAAACCAACCCCTGCCATCATAAACATGTTTGCTTATTGAATTTAAATTAAATATTGCGTAAATCATATATTGCGTGTAAGTTTTGAATCCGTATTATTTTTACGTTTGCTTATTATATTGAGTTTAAATTTCATATTGCGTAAATCATACTTTGCGTGTAAGTTTTAAATCCGTATTATTTTTATGTTTGCTTATAATATTGATTTTAAATTACATATTGCGTATAAATCATATTTTGCGTGTATGTTTTGAATCCGTATTATTTTCACGTTTGCCTATTATATTGCGTTTAAATTACATATTGCGTATAAATCATATTTTGCGTGTAAGTTTTGAATCCGTATTATTTTCACGTTTGATTATTATATTGCGTTTAAATTACATATTGCGTATAAATCATATTTTGCGTGTAAGTTTTGAATCCGTATTATTTTCACGTTTGCTTATTATATTGCGTTTAAATTACATATTGCGTATAAATCATATTTTGCGTGTGAGTTTTCAAATCGTATTGTGTGTATCTATTATATTGCGTTCAAATTGTATCGTATTATTTTTTTTTCTCTTCCACCGTATCATGCGTGAATTTCCAAATAGTATTTTGATATTACTACTTCTGTGCATCTATTATATTTCTTTTACATCGTAGTACCTTTGCTGTATTATGAGTGGTTTATCATATTATGTTCGAGCCGTATTTTTATCACCGTTTTCATGCGTTTGAATCGTATTATTTTTACTCTGTATTACTATATTATGTGTGTTTTTACTTTAGTATGCGTGTCATATTGCGTTATGCGGCATTAGCATTAGGGAAGTAACTCTTACAATTTTTCTTCTAAAACGAAATTATAATCAGGGAAGTTGACATAAAAAAAAAAAAAATATATACATATATAGGAAGAAAATAATAAGAATTAATTTTCTCGTTAGATGTACGGTTAACTGTATACTTCCGCGGACAAATTCAATATTCCTACGGTTGATATACTACTTTTCACGGTTTAGTCACATGAGGACATGTGATCGAGTGCGAGCTTCACTAGCACTCGACTTTAAGGGGGGAGGTGTTACGTCCGGCGAACATTCTCGAATGCATAATCTTGAGAAACGCCGAACGTTCTTTTACTAAACACAATTCCAAGAAAAAGGCCATAAATGCATGCACGTGTACCAGTAAGGGATTAACGAAAAGCGGATGTCACGCGCAATAATAAATATTCGAGTCAGTCCTTTATCACCTGCGTGGTTTTGTCTACGCTTAGACGCGTTTCTTGGAAACACATAAAACACCCAATTCTGGGAAACAAGGACTGTAGGTGCATACGGTCGTAAAATGTAAAAACCCTTTACGCAGCACTACCCTATGTGTGGGCAAGGTTCTGAGAAACGTCGTTGAACATGGAATAATTAATAGGACCGCGGATGCCAGCTGCAGCCTGGGAACCAAAAAGTAAAGATGGAAAAGCCTTTACGTGGTGTCATCTCGCGCATAGGCCCGTTTCCTGGAAACGGAGCCAGCCGGAAAACCGTGCAGCTGCATCTATTAACCGGTCGGTCCTTCCGTGACAAGACCCTAAATTATTACCATGCCATGCATCCCTGGCCCAAACTCTTGAGAGGTTTTTCTTTTAATTTATTTCAAATTTTGGTCTTAAGGGGAATAACGCCATCCCCACTCTCAAAAAGTAGTATATAAACCCACGGTTTCAACCCCAAATTGTCTGAGTTTTAACATGTAACTCGTCCACGTCGGTTGTCGTAACCGACTCTCGTGCCAGTTATTAACATCATTCGCGTTCACGTCGTTGGTCTCCGGGACCAGGAAGTATACAGTTCCGTCGCGTTCATCCGTGCGGAGTACTTCATCGTTTTTGTCCACCGTCGTCTATACGGTTTGGACTTAGTTTGTTTGAAACCACCTGACTCAGTATAGTCAGGTATCGTTTCGCGGTGCGAAGAGGTGTTGACCCTCGACCGTTTAATATTGTAAATTGCGGAGGTACGGCAACCTTAAGTGAGCCTAAGCCCTTTTGACTACCGCAGGTAATAAATTTATAAAGTGAAACAAATAGATAAAGACGTACGACTTAAACTGGTTACCGAAGAACGAATAAATAAGTTTGAATAAATAAATTGAATTGAAATTGAAAAGGACCAAAAGAGTCCAGAGAAATAATTAAAGTTTGAATTGAATTGAAAAGGACCAAGAGAGTCCAGAGAAATAATTAAAGTTTGAATTGAATTGAAAAGGACCAAGAGAGTCCAGAGAAATAATTAAAGTTTGAATTGAATTGAAAAGGACCAAAAGAGTCCAGAGAAATAATTAAAGTTTGAATTGAAATTGAAAAGGACCAAGAGAGTCCAGAGAAATAATTAAAGTTTGAATTGAATTGAAAAGGACCAAGAGAGTCCAGAGAAATAATTAAAGTTTGAATTGAATTGAAAAGGACCAAAAGAGTCCAGAGAAATAATTAAAGTTTGAATTGAAATTGAAAAGGACCAAAAAAGTCCAGAGAAATAATTAAAGTTTGAATTGAATTGAAAAGGACCAAGAGAATCCAGAGAAATAATTAAAGTTTGAATTGAATTGAAAAGGACCAAAAGAGTCCAGAGAAATAATTAAAGTTTGAATTGAAATTGAAAAGGACCAAGAGAGTCCAGAGAAATAAATAAAGTTTGATTTTGATTTTGAAAGGAAAATAAAGAAAATATGGTATTAGCCTCAATAAGCCAAATGGTCATATGTCTTTAAATTGTTTCCTAGTAATCGCGTGAAACCTTGTAACAGAAGTGAATTAGAACAGGCTATCGTTTTCATCTCGGTCGGCGCGAAAGTGTTTGTGAGTTGCAAGCGTGTCAACATCGGTTGTAACGCGGTAAAATCTGTAAAACAAATAGAGGACAATATAGACTGTGCTGTTGTGCCATAAACTGTTGTGCCCCTTTTTCTTCAAACAACCCGACCCTTCTACAGTGGGTCACTGGAGTGACCGTTCGACACAGCAGGGGCGCCAGCACCAGCATCTTCAACTGTGGGCTGCCCAAGGAACTGAAGACATCGAAAGGTAAGACCGTGTGTTCATTATTTCGGTTATGGTAAAAGGCTAGGTCTCCGTCCCCATGCATAGGGTGTATGCCCTGGCATAAAAGCGAGACCACCAGCTGTGTTGACATCCGAATAAATACTTCATCGTATTTATCTTCAGGTCGTAACAGCCCGATGCTCATCAAGAGAAACATTTATAATTTTTTAAAATTTTTATTTAAGCTCATCGTGGGAAAATGTAAACGACGTTTGGATTTTTATACGCCTATTAATAGATAAATTGGGCAAACTCGTGCCATGGTGTGTCGGATACGTGTGTATGAAGTTTGTTTAAGTTAGCTATATTTAGTAAAAGCTCGATACGAGGTCGGTGAGTGAAAATAGTCGAATTTTATATATATATATTTTTTAAGCCATATTTGGGACAACGATTCACCCAAGGTAACTGATTTTCGAGGTGTTGAGAAAATCAATATTTGGAAATACAGATTTTGTGATTGGGAAATCATGTGTGATCGGTTTTATTCGTAACAATTTGAATGCGACTCGTCGGGTTTGTTTATTTTTTATTTTCTCATTTTTTTAATATATATTTGTTCAAATAATTTTATTCATTATTATTCTTTTCTGTCGAGCAGTCACGGGACCTCGAACGAATAAATTTGTGTAAAGGTAATAAATAATAAACACAAATTAATCGAAAATTAAAGATAAAACTGAATGGCTAATGATTATATTTGCCGTCGGACGATTTGAATTTTTGATAAATTCGCCCTATACATCGTTATACGTTCTGTGCCATATTTGTTCTCGTCCAACCTGCGGTAATGTAGTCCGCTTCGACTATAATTTCCAACGCGTTCACGAGTTTCGGTCATCCGGTGGTTCGTTCGTTTAAAACAACACGGAATATTCGCCGATATCCAACGCATTCGGGAGAAACCAATCATCAGTCGAGGAAATTTCCCGGAGGTCGACAGTCGAATTATCGCAAAATGGAAGTACAGAATAAACAAAGCTGATATGCTAAAACTCGACCGTTTCGCGAGCCCGAAACCCCATTTATGCATTTTTACGTATTCCGCTTTTCGTACAGATGAGGTTGAATCGAGAGTTTTACAATACAGAGCACGCAATTAAACGCGCGGTTTGGTACTCCGAAAACCAAGAGAACAAAAAAAAACAATGAATTGGAAAGCATGGAGGGAGGGGGTGCAGAATACGAAAGGAATACCACGTGGGATTTCATTTGAACGAAATAAACTTTTGTCCGTAATAACTCGGCCGAACAATGGGGTAGAAAGTATTTTCAACATATTTGAATGATTTTTATCGTAGAGTGGACACGCGTCTATTGTTATGCGTGGATGAATATTGTTCTTGGATAAATAGAATGTGTAAAATAGCCTGAATAACCGAAATAAGCATCACCAAATTATGAATCGGAATATATCTTCGACATTCACGAATAATTTTCATTGAATAAAAAACACATCTATTGTCAACTATTGTATTTTAAAAACTAAATATTGGTACAGGAGAAATAAAATGTTCGACGAAAATAAGTTTATTGTGGAATCAACGAACGAATTAATGTATCACTTTTATCCGATAATTAAAACGTAACAAAGATTGAGGATAAAGGAATAAAATACAAATTGAAAACTTCAGCCTAAATTTTAGAAACAATTACGCTACCTACGTCAATTCGTGTATGTATGATGCTTGCTGTTACTGGCGCTGTGCAGAGTTCGGACGCTCAATACCGGACCTCACTCCGGACCGTAATTAACGCTGCACCCAGGAAAAAAATTAAATAAAAAAGCACTTACGCCGGTATCTCGTCGTGAACGAAAAAAAAAACTTTTGAAAGCCCGAAAGTGTATTTCATTTTCGAATCGGCGGGACCCGTGCGGTGAAACTGAATTTATATTGCATTGTTGGAGTTAGCCAAGCTCTTGACTGACAACAAAAGTTTATAACTTCGCACTATAGTTTGGTAATG
This sequence comes from Sussaba pulchella, assembly GCA_963971145.1. Lineage (NCBI taxonomy): Eukaryota > Metazoa > Arthropoda > Insecta > Hymenoptera > Ichneumonidae > Sussaba > Sussaba pulchella. Next base: position 11,965,547 of record OZ020166.1, read on the forward strand.
GAGTAGACTGAGGATGCGTAACGCAAGAGAGCGAAGAATAAAGAGAGAGACGGTTATAACGAAAACGTTCGTCCACAGTCGTGAACGGCATTCGTTATCAAACAAACATTATTATAGATTTTGAAGAGTAAAAGACGACGTTGCGGTGAATTTTCATATGAATTTTTATATTTTCCACTCCAGCTTCGTTTCAGACCAATTAGACCGCAATTCTATGCATACATCGTCGTTCGTTGCGCCTGCGATTACTTTCATTTTGCAAACAAAATTCATCGCAAAAGTTTTTTCATCGCGTTTAATTAGAAAAAATGTTTGAATATTATTCATCAGTGCCGAGCAATTTCACCGAGCATCTCTAACCTCACAAAACTTCAAAAGCTTGGCCTATTTCATGATCTAAAAAATTTCAAATTATAAATTGCAAACGTAACCGTTCGGATAAAACGCGATTCGAAAAATAAAAACATTTCTAAAATATATTGAAAAACAAAAATCTATAAATTCGTCACGAAGAATATATTACTAAAGATCAGAGGTCTCTCTTTCGTTTCCGTTGTTCGGGCTTCAACGGAGAACCGAGACACCATGTAAAGAATGCACCGCTATCATATTGGGAGCGGAAAAGCGAGTCCGGTCTTTTCAATGAAAAAAATATTACGATGAAAGAAACGAGACTGAGGAGGAAGATACTGAGGTAGCCCTTTACAATTTCGACGGAACAATATTACTCCATGTTTTTGTTCGAGTGAATGGTACATCCTATATGACGCATTCGTCTTCGATTCGAGGAACTCACAACATAAAGATTGTGGAGTTGGGGATCAGTTCTGATGATACGCCGATACGATCGCGCTATATCATACTTTCGGGTCGTTCTTTATAAATCAGAACACATTCGGACAATTCAAATGGACGTAGAATAAGGCCGAGGATTTCATCGGGTTATAAAATTTCATTCGTAGGCCAACGTGATCACGAACAGTGAATAATGATAATAATAATATTCAGTTATTAATTAATTCATTCATTTATTAACTCTCTAACGGTTCTTCTGGTATATCTTGTATCAAAAAAATGATTGTTTCAATGATTGAGACAAATATGAGTAGTAATGATAATATTTAATAATAACAATGCCTATAATATGATATTGCGTTATTCATCGAAGTAATTCGCGAGTTAATGAATGAACGAATGAAAATAATGATAAACCTACGCCTATTTAAATGAGAATATTCACCTGGAATCCTCGTGTGTATCGCAACACATTATCATTGTGTAACTCGAATGTGCCGAACTTCCACCAAGACTGAGAAGAATGTGCTTTACACGCGTCTGGAGCGCCAGAGGCATTATGGTGCATGCCCAGCGGGCTTTCTCGAACTTTCATCCCCGCCTCCCTCAAAGTTTTCCGGAGTTAACTAGTAGCTAGCCCTTGCAGGTCTCAGTGATTTACGGAGTATGAAACTACGACGCAACTATGGCACAGCGTGATGAAGGCCTGCATAGATTCTCACAAGACTGGATTTTCTTGACGTGAATACGGGGTTCTCGAGATGCCCGGAAGATTCACAAGGTGCTTTCGGTTCGTGTTAGGGTCGAGTATTTTATGCCCGCGATTAACCATTGTACATGTAACCACGACCATCAATCATTGCCATTGATGTCAAATATTCGGTGTTACAAAACGCATGAAACGTTTTTCTTCTTCTTTCTTTTAACCCCGGTTCATACAAATTGCATTCAATTTGCCAAAAAGAACTGATATGCATTTCCAATGAATATTAATAAATAATAGAACTTCATTAATTTTCTTATCCTAAATAATACATCATAAATATAGTTTAATCCCTATTTATTTATATATATTTTTTTCCTTCCCATATTGAATCTAATTCGTTTGAATGTGACTTCAACCCAACCTGCTTGTAGTTGTGACAAATATTGCAATTTTGCAACGCCGCCTTCGACGTCTACAAAAATAGATCGAAAAATTTGCCAATCAAATCCCATTTGGTACTTGGCTAACAACGCTTATCCGTAATTCAACGATGCCGCGTTTACGCGTTAACCGATTCCTCCCCGTACGACTTTCACAAAACTCTTGACTGTTCTTTTTTAATTATTTTTTTTTATACCCGTACCTCGAATAAATGTTACCCAAGCTCGTCGATAGGTGGCAACTTGATTCGACGGATTCTTCGATAGAATTCTACGTAGCTCAAACGCAGCGTCCGCATTCCATGGCGCAGGTATTCCAGCGGATGCCGCTCGCTAAGAGGAACTCGAAACGTTGAACCGCCCTCGAAATTCTCGAGTTCACTCGAGAGTCGGCGGCTGGCGCGCGTTGTTGGCCCAGCCGGCTATCGACGGCGTTGGCGCTTTGGTCAGATATTGTATAGCTCTCGAGTTCAGGACACGATTTAAATCGAATCAGCCAACAAAGTCAAATTCAAAAGAATCGATATTATGTTCAATTACGTTTCGTACGACTGAACGCCCCCCGCCTCCCCCTCCCTACTCCTGCGCCAAGCTTTTGGTCATCTTTGATTTTGTTAGTAAAAAAAATTGCGTGCCTTTCTCAAAAATAATTCCATAAAATTTCACATACATAACAAATATTGCAATCGTATTGCCTTGATTATGATTATTACCAATGATAAACGATAAAACAGAGTGCAATAGAGTAATGTTTGGTGCGTTATCATTGCCTGACGAGATACTGAGAACATAGATGTCCATTGGGATTTTACAAGTGTGAAAAATTAAATTTTTCAATCCTGCGTTTTCTTCCCGCGGGAGAGAATTTAAATAACGGAGACAGACGATGACGATGACGAGAAAAACGTGGGGTTGTGAACTGTCGATGTTACAGAAACCGAACAACTATATGAAAGATAAAACGATAACGATGCAACGTTGCACCGAACGTAACGTGTGAATATTGTCAGTCCCGACGGACAGCTCGCAACGCATTCAATGCGGCGAGATATCGGTTACCAAGATTCGCATTATTCCCCATCTACATACCGACATATATAAATGTATATGTGTAGATATATATTGTATATATGTATGTGTGTGTGTGTGTTTCCAATATGACGCATTCGCCAGGCAGCAGCACCTCGTTCTCCGCTACGAATCTTTGTAGGTACCAGCGTAGAGTTTTTTTGAATTTTTTTATCCATATAGCTTTGGATGAAACTCATTTTTAATTAAGCGAGAATAGCGCTCGGAAAAGCGGTCTCGGCGTTCATTCAGCCGCCTTTCTACATAAAAGTGACGTAGTTACAATGCAATATAAAGCTCTTGCACTCACCATATTTTTCGTCGAGACATTCCACGAATCGAAAAAAAATTATCATTATTTAAAAGAAAAAAAACGAAAATAATATTAAATTTCCGTACAAACAAACTCCGTGAAAAACCCTCTGTTCTCTGTAATTGCGTGAATATTTTGCATAATAGATAATTTAATATATCCTCGTTTGAACTGCACCGAGAACGTAGCATCCGCCAATGATGGAAAAATAAAGGTAAAAAAATGTGTCAATAGAAAAATGGAAAGATGAAAAAGACTTTGAGATCGAGAGTGCGTTTCACGACCACTGGCGCTGATAAGGTTGTTCCATTCAACGATCCAAGGCGACGGGATATACATATATTGCACGACGCGTGTGAAGCTGGCGACTCTATTGCACACGCGTGAACGCGTCTCGCGTAATCTCGAGACACCTACGCACGACACACGGCGAGAGCAGACCGACGTGGAATCTATCACCGTCCGGGAAAACGAAAAAGTTTCGGTGCAACAGCGAGAAGGTTGAACACCGGAGGGTGGAATCGCGTGCGTCATCCCAAGAGCTTCGAGAATAAAAGGATGTTTTTATCCAACCGGCGGAGCAGCGACGACTCGAGCAAACTGAGCGCGGCCATTGAGTGTCCACGTTGACACGTATGTGGCGAAAGGTGGAAACGGCGCGAAAGGCGGAAATGGATGTGTATATATGTATAAGCGAGACGACATGAGAGGGAACGTGAAGTGGCGAAGCGAAGAACGGAACAATCGAGTCCGATCGAGAAGAATAAAGTGAAAAAAAATTGTATAAAACATATACGTTATAAGCAAACTGATAAATATCACTTCGTCGTGGAAGACGCGAAAATCGATGTTCGAAGATTCGCGTATTACGTGTCAACCAACAATTTGCCCACGATCTGGTGACGTAGGTTTCGTTCTGATCCTATCTACTGTCATATCGACCTCTCAATCGGAAAAAAGCTTCGTTACGCTTTTTTTCTTTGTTCTTTTGACAGTCTTTCACGTCTCACGTATTTACTTCTATGATTCAGCGACATCTGTATATTTATCGATC